>CM070517.1:47028328-47238757 GCA_036346375.1 Guadua angustifolia | reverse complement strand
CAGTGGTTCCCTAGGAGCACTTTTTTCGAATCTGGTTCAAAAATTCCAGATTTTTCCAGTTCTTCATCCAAGATTTGCAATGCAATCTAATCGGACTACGCCTTTTGATTCACCTAAATTCCTAGCAATATCTGCATCTAGGATTGTGCAAGTCTTATCGGATTGTGCAAGATACAAAGAAGCTGAGGAACATTGAGGGCAGGGTAGGTGATGGTAGCAGGACAGCTGAGATCTGAAGTTAGAGGAAGAAGAAGAGGAAGTGGGAGAAGGAAGGGAATAGATGAGGAACGTATGGGTAGCAAGCATATACCTCCTTGGAGTGGTGGAGGCACTCGAGGTAGTCCACGCGAGGAGGGCACGTGTCGGATGGTCGGGCAAGAACGGCTCATGCACTCGCTGAAGTCCAGCCAAAGTCGAGTAACGCCCTTGTTCCGCTGATCCCCACCCCGACGCCATGGATGCCTCCCTCTTTTCTTCTTCTTCTCCTCCTCCTCTCTCCAATCGATTCCTTTCCCTCCCCGCAATCGAAAGTGAAGATGGTCAGGATGACGATAAGAAGTCGGCTTCGCCCGGATGGCGCCGACGCGAGGGAGATGGCGGCCGGACGACATCCACGAACGAGAGGGTGGACGGCCCGTCGGCGCGGCGCGAGGAGGCGGTGACCGAAGAAGCGAAGCCGGGCTGCAGCGGCGCTTGTACGCAGGCCAAGACGCGAAGAGAATAGGGCGGAGAGGAACGCCGCCAAATATAGCGACACGACTCCAGTCGTATACTTATTTTGCTAAATTTTCTCAAATACAACCTCTCGTTGGAGTGTTTTTTTCCACCAAAACCCTATAATTACAATTAGCAACCTATTTAGGGCTCCTCTTGGAGATGCTCTAATACCCCAAAATCTCTTCTTTCTAGCTTCGTACACAACATGAAAACAAGCAACACACAGTCTTCATATATTTTCAAGCATCATAAAGATAACAAAAACTATTCCCTTTTTTTGTGTGTATGTGTGTGTGGATTTCAGCAGGCAGCAAAATCCATTGTGATTCACTTTGCAATCACCTCCCAATTCTGTTTGCCTTTGTTCCCTTCTGCCTTCTTCCTCCAGCGATACAGAGGCCAGAAGGACACCCACGCATACGCCCGTGAGCTGTGAAACCATTGGCTGCTGCTGCTGCTCTGCTCCTCACACTCACTCTCGCTACCTCACATTCCCATCACGAGGCAAAAATCCAAGTGAAACCGAACAAGCGCGGCGTTCAGTTTCAGCGTTCTTTCTCTGCCTTTTTTCCTCTGCCCATTCATACCGGCAAAGCAAAGATATGCCATGCCATGCAGAGTTCAGAGCCTCCAGAGATGGCAAAGCAAAGGCGCTGCTGCCACAGCACTCGCCTGCTGCCACTCTGTATGCGCGTGTACATTAGTAGCATGGTATAAAAGTACTGGCTGTTGTACATGCAGTGAGAGGAATAAAATTCACCAATCATATTACTCATTAGCCTTATTTCATCATCTAATTGCATGCCATAGAAATAGTCAAATAGATGTCATGTGGTCATGGATCATGATAGTGTGCCCGCCCTGTGCAGGAGATACACTAGACAAACTATACATGCATCATTCTGCTCATCTTGTGCTATGTGAGCAACACAAGCAAAAAGAAAAAAAAGATTTGAGGTCATCATAAAGAAAGTGAATACTAGATGCTTGGACAAAGGAAGAGAGATGACCACAGTGCGTGACAGCCGGTGTGTAATACGAAGGTCTCGGGTTCCCATAGATCGAGACTGTAACTTTGTTTGTAGCTCTGTTTAAAGGCTAAAGAAACAAACACAAAGTTGCACAAGTAAGCAAGGTCGCGGCACGGTAAGGTAAACAAAAAAGCTACAACAGTTAGAAAGGTATGTATATAATATAAATCACCTCTAAACACATCATATAATCATGGATTCATGGTACTTTAAAAAGGTATAAATATTTTTATAATAAAAATATGAGTCAAGCCTGAGATCAACAAACATGCTAATATATATCAAGACCATAACCGATAACTATATCATAATGTTTTTAATAACAAATACTTAATCACTAAGAAATATGAATACTGGATTATTAAAATGTGAGATAAGGTATTTTTTGGCTTTCTTATAGTTTATACTTATAAAAGATGTAATTGGTCCTTCTAACAATATTGGATTTCAAAATAGATATAATATTTTAACCTATAAGTACCTAGGATAATGAAGTTATCGCTAGCTATAAACTACGGCATATAGCATGTCTATTGCTAGTTATAGTGTTTATAGTTAATATAACAGAATATTAGCTAGTAGCTTGGTGTTTAAGATATAAAAAGCTATAGCGCAATCAACTATAACGGGGCTGTAGCTAGCTATACAAAACATAGCATGTAAAAAATGCTTGCACTGCTTTGCACGAGGTAAAATACGATATGAAAGACTGTAATTACACCAGATCATTCTCGTGAGTTCTTCAGTTGAGTTCCCAAAGTGAATTTGGAAAAGAAGAAAGGAGAGAAGAAAAGAAAAAAAGAAAGAAAGATGCTTACTCAACTCCTCAAAGCAAATTCAGAAAAAGAATATGCAGTAACTTCAGCGTTTTTTTTAATCCAGGTCATTGCAGTACCTTTTTTTCTTCCAAATACCCCAGGTAAAGTCTAATTTTCTCTTCAGTGCTTCACTTGGATAGTTCATCTAGAGTTACGAGTTACGACTCATAGTAAATTAAATTCTTTAAAGTCGTTCGAGATAAACCAATTTTCATTCCTTCCTTACCACTGCCCTGTACAGCCAGAGAACCAGCAAAATTATGCCTCAAAAGATCGCAAAAATCTGCTAAGAGCATCTCCAATAGTTAAGCCTTAAAATAGAGTCCTATACCTCAAAATAGGTCTAAACTAAAAAATTAGGACCCAAGATAGCTATTGACTCAAGAATTAGACCCTAAATCTCCAATCCTTTATTCATCTCTTCTTTAGGGTCGAGAGGAGCGTTGCTAAATATAGCAACAGAGTCTAGTCCTAAACTTATTTTGATAATTTTTCTTAAAATACAACCTCTGTTGAGTGCTTTTTTTTCATCAAAGCCCTATAATTACAATTAGCAACCTATTTAGGGCTCTCTTGGAGATGCTCTAAGGTACTGAATCATTGTCACAAAGCACTTCCGTAGTAAGGTCATTATACAATAAATCACAGTAAATATAAAAATACATGCATCTGAAGAATAAAGTTTGTACAAGGTGAATTCAAACTACCTAGGTGCAACAGGTAGTAGCAAATTGGTCGTCATTTTATTAGAGATGACATAATAAGATCGGACATTTCTTTACACAAAATTTTCTATGTAAATTGCAACCGCGAACATTGAAACACATCAGATCCACCGTCCACGTGTACTCTCGACAAAATCACAGTCGTATATCTAAAGATAAACCGCAAGAATATACACCAAAAATTATTATTCACTCGTCTCATGAATCATGAGACCACCATTACCCACTAAACCCCCAAAACCTTAAACCCCATTTCGCCCTCCTTACCCCCTCCGCCCGCCGCACTGAGCCGGCGGCCGGCGCCGCCCCCTGCCACCCTTGGCCGGGCACGCGGCCACCACGGTCGGCGGCGGCGCCACGCAGTTATAGTGCGCACACGGCCGCGCTCGCTGGCACGCCGCCCACGCCGATCCTGGTCAAGAAGTTGTCCTGCAAGAAGAGCACCCGCATCCGCCCGCCCTCCGCCGCAGCAGCGATCTCCGGCGGCACATCGCCGGCGAACTTGTTGCCGTTCAGGTACACCGCCGCCGCGGGAGCCAGCTCCGGCGGCACCCGCCCTGAGAGTGCATTGTGGCTGAGGTCCACCGTGGCGCCCGCCGGCACCCGCCCTGCCGGCCGGAGCTCACCGGAGAACGAGTTCTTGCGCAGCTGCAGGTATCCAATGCGGAAGGAGAAGAGCTCACCAGGCACCTCGCCAGAGAACCAGTTCCCGCTGAGATCAAGAAAAGACAGCCTCGGCAGCCTCCGGAGAACGGCACCCACGTGGCCGGAGAGCCTGTTCCCGGCGAGGCACACGTACACGAGCGTCTCCGGGAGCGACGGGACGCCGCCGGATAGGTGATTGTTCCTGAGATCGAGATGGACCAATGGTGCACTCACCGTCCTGGGGATCTCGCCGGAGATAGAGTTGTGGGCGAGGACGAGTGTTCGCAGGCTTCTGACTAGGAAGAGCGAGGCGGGTATCCGACCGGAGAATGAGTTTTGCTGAGGTCGACTGTCTGAAGCGCGGGGGAGAAGGCGGCGGGGAGGTCACCGGAGAGGAGGTTCCCGGAGAGGGCGAGGAAGCGGAGGGACGGGAGCAAGGCGACAGCGGGGTGAGCTCCCGGACACGCGGCCGGGGACGAGGGTAAGCGAACTGAGAGAGGAGAGCGAGCGAGCGCGGCTGAGGGAAAGTGCCGGAGAGGCCCGGCGCGCCGGCACGCGGGTCGCCAAGCGCGAGCGTCATGACCCGGCCGTCGCCGGAGCAGGAGACGCCGGCGAACGCGCAGGGGTCGGCGGTGAAGTCCCATGAATCGAAGAATCGGGAGCCCGGCATGTCGGAGAGCGCGCGACGGATGGCCTGCAGCCCCAGGTATTCTACCGGGTGCAGCGTCGCCACCGCGGGCGGCGCCGCCGCAGCCGCCGCGAGGAGGACGGCACGGAGCATCAGGAGGACACCGCGCGGGCGTCGCATTGCGCGCGCAGCCATGGACCTCTTGGCTTCGAGCCTTCAGGGAGAGGTGGTGAGGTGGTAGTAGCAGTAGAGGAGATAACTAATGGAGTTCACGTTCAATGGTGGGCTTTGGAGCCTTGGAGTGGGGGAGAAGAAGGCTTTGGGGATGGGGGCTCTGCCTTGATAAGCGTGCGGCGAGCTGTTGGATCCCACGTGGTGGATGATATCTCCTACTGACATGCGGGGGCTCGCGGCTATCTGGCCCACATGGCAGTGGCTGTTTTTTTGGAATGAGCTTTGCTGTGCTTTGGTCACCGTGCGGGTGGAGCTAGAGGTCAATGTGGAGTGTATTGCCTCTGACTTGTGGGTCCCGGTTGTGGCAGTCGGGTGGGGCTTGAGGAGGAAGTTTGCCGCTTTAACCGTCGTGCAAACCAAGGAACTTGTATCACTGACATGTGGACCTGTTGTTTCTCTGGTCCACATGCCAGCGACAGGAAGCCTCTTCCGTGCGACCGTGTGGTGAGTGTGGGGTGGAAGCCTCTTTAATTTAACTACTGCGGCAGAGAATCGCATTGACTACTTGACTCCTCTCTCTATGTCGTGTGGACCCAGACGACCTGAGTCCCCACGTGGCAGTGACTGTACCGTACATGCCCTCATGGCGGAGGAAGAAGTATTTAGCAATAGAGGGTCTGTCACTGTGGCCACCTTGCTCCCCGTGTCGCCGCGTTGGCAACAGGTGCACGCTGACACGCGCGGACATCTCCCGTCCTGACGTGTGGTCCCGGCGGTAGCCCGGTCCCCACATGTCACTGTCACCCAGGCGAGGGGGAAAAGGGCGCAGCCAGCCGCTTTAGCAGTCGTGCTGGTGCAGAAACAGAGGCGAGGTCAAAACAGCGAGAGGTGCGGCGTGGCCGTGTGGGTCTCGCTGCCGTCGGGGTCCCACCGCCCCGAGCACGAATCTCCACGCGCAACTCCTGATGATTGTTAGCTTTCCTGGGGAGGAGGACAAAGGAGAGAAGGAGAAAGTGTGGAAGGGAGGATTCGGGCAGCATCTCCTTGCTCTTGCTTGGTTGTGCTTTCTGATTTTGCCCTAATGGTGGGTTAGAAACAAGAGGTGGCATGAGGAACTTGTCTCCTTTACCCTAATGTCCTATAATCACCTTTTCCCTGCCCTAGCTAGTTAGTATACGTGGCCTACTGCTAGTGCTAGGCTCCAATGGACTCCAAGTGCCACTGATACTTCCATTGACAAATCACAAAGATTCAGGTATGTGCCCCATTGTAACAGCCTGCAAGTTCAGGCGGCACCATTCTACCGTTCCTAACATGCAATCCATCAAATCGAAAATCAAATGCATATAAGTATATAGCATAGTTGTGCTCGAGGACTCTGGGCTACAATTCTCCGTTTTATGGCTGGCTTTCGCCGTAATCATCGATAACCGATTTGACAGTTAACCCGTAAGTGTAGTACTGTCACTGTAATCTCCCTCCTTTGTTTGCCCCATCTTGACGCGGGGCTGCAGGTATGTTACACTCGTTGCTGCGTCTGGCGGCCATGCAGGGCACATGCTGCATAAATTTTTGTCCGGAGAGGTAGGTCACGAAAGTTAAAGAGAGAGCTCCCTGAGGGCAGTATGCGTAGCTGTACAGGTACGGAGACATCCATAACGTTGCGCGCTTTCACAAAGGCACGCAGGTGCAGCTCAGCTTGCGAATCTTTTAAGGCCGGTCAGGTTTGGTTTGTACTGAAACTGGTGTGCCCTCTGAATCTCTGACGATGCATTGCACACACATACACCATTGAATCATTGAATGTAGCGGCGGAGATCCATGAGGGCGAACCAAACCAAACCGATGCATTCATGGCGTCACTGAAGATCTCTACTGCTGCTTGCTTGTTCTTGGCATGCAGTAAGACTGTAAGGGAGAGCCAGGCAAATTCAGAGGGTTTTTAATGAGCAGAAGACGAGTGTTGTGGTTAGCTGCACCGCGTTTGCGGAGTGGTGTGTTGCAGGGCTTGCATTGCTCAATTATGGTTTCATCGCCTTCATGTAAGCTGAGGTTCAATGCATCTATTGCTGCATTAACAATGCGATGATTGATTCATTTAGTTGAGATAAGACAGCATAAATTTCTGAGGACAATATTGCCAGAAACTACTGAATGCCTGTTTGGAGCACTCAGGAATCTCCTAAATAAGTTGATCGTTCTTCTGTAAGATTGTTAAATTCCCACGTTCCAGAGATGCTATATATATATATATATATATATATATATATATATATATATATATATAGAAATATATCTTTTACTCCGGAGTAATTACTCCTCCTCAAATACCACCTAAATGAATTTAAAATACTCCTTTATCACTTTAGGTACACTCATACACTAATTATAAGATACTCCAATGTAAGCCGATGAAAAAATTGTAAGGAGTCCATGATTTTTAGCGATTTTGCAAATACCTTCATATACGCAGATAAAAAGGAGTATGTCCAAAAAATACGATACCACCTCTGAAAAATGTACATACCACCAAGATGATCTTATATACTCGTGATATTACGCTGCATACCCTCCGTCGCACGAGATACCCCATACATTGTGAGATACTGGCATACTCCGAGTAGAAAAGAGGCTTCCTATATATATATATATATATATATATATATATATATATATATATATATATATATATATGAAAATAGTTTTATACTCCTTTGTGTACGCACTTCCACCTCTAGTATACTGTTTAAATTATGTTGTTATACCTTTATCCTTTTGAGTATACTCAAATACTGATTATAAGATACTTCAAAATGAGTTCTATGAAAAATTTCATTAAATTCCACCCTTTATAGCATAATTTATTTATATATTCCTTTTTCATATGGAAAAATGTATGTAGCAAAAAAACAAAGGGTTCTGATGAAGCTTTTTCAACCATGTCACATTGAAGTATCTTAAAATTATTTATGGAGTATACTAAAAGTGATAAAGGAGTATAAAGTGTTCATTTAAGTGATATATTAAGGGAAGAACTAGCGCTCGGACGTCCGATTACTGTTCATCCCATCGGACGCCTCTTGCAACATTTTTTTTCTACGCTTACAACATTTTTTGCCGACGCGTGCAACATTTTTTTTCAACGCTTGCAACATCCGTTTACTGTTCCGCATTTTACTGTTTGTCGAAGGAAAATGTTGCACACATTGTAAAAAAATGCTACACGCGTAGAAAAAAAATATTGCAACGCTTCGAAAATTTCGGACGTCCGGACACAAGTCATTAGAATATATTAAAAGTGGGAGTATGTACTCCTAGGAGTACGGAAAAGTCTTCCTGAAAATGATCTTATACTCCTGTGTGTACATATATAAAGAAAAGGTTGCAGTATGAGACATCGGTGTTCAATTCCTGACAAGTTGGTATTTCTGTTCTCCAATACTGAATTGTACAATTAATTTCGTTGTTGTACCACGTACAATGCATAAAACATGTAATTTATCTCTACAAAATATACTATCTAAGCACCATAAAAGTTCCTGTGACTAGAAATTAAGATCGAACCCAAGGATGATTCTATTTCTTCTCATGACATGGATTCCCCGTCAAAGTCGAAGGCGAGCGCCTTATGGCGGCTCAGATCATCCAGGTATCTCGTCGCATCACGGCCGTTGGTTTCATGGAACTCGACGGTATGATCACTAGTCGTCCTCTTGTGTCCCTTATTCCTCAGTTGATGCGTCTCCTCTCCTCGGAGTATCCGCGCAACCTATGCAAGAAGACACATTTTTTTGTCTGAACTGACATATTCTCTCGACCCTTAATACACATTATTCTAGCTTTCAAATTTTATTTCTAAATATATGTTATCTTACCATTTTAAGGTAAACTTTACCATTTTTTCCTTCTATACCCTTTCTCTTTAGCTATTTCCAACATCATTTACTTGTACTAGCGTAAGTCACAATATCTAAAGATACAACAAATATGGGTGATATAACCTTTTGTAGATATAACTTAGTGAAAGTGCAAAAACCTAAAATAACATCTATTCAGGGATTGAGTGAGTGCATTTGTAGCCAACGAATACTACATGCTCACCGCGCAATTAGTAGCTAGCTAGAGTACCTGGCTCATCTGGGGCCTGAGGGCGGGGGACGAGTGGATGCAGAGCTTGGCGGCGCAGGCGACGCTGCCGAGCTGCTCGGCGTCGTACCGGCCGCCCAGCGCGGGGTCGACCATCCTCGGGATCTCGTCCTCGCTGTCGAGGAACGGCCTCGCCTGCGTGCACACGCAAGAATTGAACAGCTTTTGCTACGTTAAGACAAGAATCATTGACCTTGCATGGCCAATTAAAACGAATTAATTGGGAGTAGAAACTGGTTTCAAGTGTCGGATTCGAAAAAATAACCCTGATTTCCCTCGCGGTTTTGGTTCGTCGCATTACTATATATAATGCAAAACTTCAGTTCGAATATGCCCACCCGAAATTATTATTCATTGATTTCAAATGAAATTTTAGATTTGGACTTTAAATGTTTGTGTGTTCTCCCTGTATCCGTAGGGAAAACCGGTTATTACTTATCAATGGTGATAATTACAAACAGCTGATTACTGCTAGGATGTGGAACCTAGCTAGGGTATAGTTGTAGAGGTAATTGGTTAGGTGCGTACGTACCCATGTGAGGAGGCTTAGCTTTTTGGCGTCGATGGCGCGGCGGCCGGTGAGCAGCTCGAGCAGCACGACGCCGTAGGCGAACACGTCCGTCTTCCGTTGAAGATGCCGTGCGTCGTACTCCGGCGGCACGTACCTGTCGATCAATGTATATTCGCACTATTAAACTCACAAATTAAGTCCTCTAAAATTAAGCATACGCATCATATATATAAAAGGAGAAAATTTTCGGTGCAGCATATTACTAGCATATGAATTTTCAGTGTACCATAAAAGAGCTTATAAAAAAAGCTGACTGATTTGATTTGCTGCCTTGAGATCGATAAGTAATTTTCAGACAGACCCAAACGTGCCTTCGAAGGTGGTCACTTGGTAGTGCGTCAGCTTCGCTGGCAGCCACTTTGCAAGCCCAAAATCACATATCTGAAAATGTACAGCCAAATTAAGGAAAACATACATACTGTATCCTGCAACGCAAGGACACACAGAGATTGGCAGTATTTATCATCTAGCTAGGACGGACAAACTAATTACGATCTACGTGCATGCAATGCAATACAATCTCAACGTTAACTATATATATATTGTCTACATCAAACATGTGTACTACAGATCGTACCGATGTCTACGAGGGCGGAGCTGTAAAAAGAATGACAGCGCTTGTATGGTTTACCAGGGGCTCGTAGTCGTCTTTGAGGAGGATGTTGGCCGGCTTGACGTCGCGGTGCACGATCCTCCTCGCGCACCTCTCGTGGAGGTACTCCAGCCCGCGCGCCGCGCCCACGGCCACCGTGTACCTCGCGTCCCACGGCATCGCCTCCTCGCCGGAGCCGTGGAGCCTGCCGGAGAGGCAGCCGAGTCGGGAGAAGGGGAACACGAGGTGCTCGCCACCATCGACGCCGACGCCGACGAGCCTGGCGACGTTGGGGTGGCGCACGTTCACGGCGTGCCCCAGCTCCGACAGGAAGCTCTCCACCCGGCGGTCCCTGTCCGGCGCCGCCGCCGCCGACAGCTTCTTCACGGCTACGAGCTCCCCGCCCGGCAGGCAGCCCCGGTACACCTTGGCATACCCTCCCCTGCCGACCACGTTCTCTGCAACACGCATCCATGGATGAGTTCTAGAAGATCGCGTGTTCTTGACAGTTGACGAAGCTCTTCTCTTGTTAACGGAGGCGGCCAGAGCGACCTTCGCTGAAGTTGCGAGTGGCCTTCTTGAGCTCGGAGAGAGAGAAGGTCCGGAAGGACGAGCGGAGGACGCTGAACTCGTGCTCATCGGCCTGGCCCGCCGCAGCGCTCCGCCAGGTGCCCGTGCCGCTGCGGAAGCTGAAGCGCCGGAGCGACGGGATACCGGCGGCGAGCCGCCGCTTGGTCCTGGACCGCCACGTCTCGATCACGTCCTTCCACAGCGGCCCGTCGTTCCGCGCGGCTGGCGTGGTCGGCGACGTGGACGGCTCGGTGTACGTTGTAGTTGTGGTGTAAGTGGCGGTTGTGGTAGTTGTCGTCGTCATCCCTACCGTAGTGTAACTGCGGTCGGCGTAGCTCGTCTTTGGGCAGCCGTCGAGGACGCTTCTCGGGGAGACCACCTCGTCGCTGCTCCCTCGCGACGACTTGCCTCCACCGTTCTTACGTGACATGATCACGTCTTCATGGATTGCTGCTGATGTCGATCGAGATCAAGTCTATTGGCATGTCAAGAATTCATGCAACATCAAGAACAAGAGGGCACGCATTTCTTGCGTGCATCGTTGTTTAGATTGGATTGATGAGACTGATGATGATGCAGATTGCTAATTGTAAACATTTGTCCTGCAATTTTTCATGTGGAAAGGAAGGGAATGCAAACATTTGTTCTGAATATTTCTGAACCAACCCTACCTTTGTCTGATGAAACAGAGCATTCGATTGCAGCAGCAGGCAAATCCTCGTTGGAGATATTGCTGTTCATGTTTTGCAAATTTCCTTGATCAATAGTAAGCAGAGATGGTACTGAACAGCAATGAGACAAAACCAAAATGAATTTAAATGAAATATTTACCTATCGACACAAGGAGAGGCGCCAAGCTGCAACTCCATCGCCATTTGATTTTCCGTCTCAGCCCTTGTAGCAAATCTATCGAGATACACCTACACGCCTTGGTCGAGCCATTTTCTGTTGCAATCGAGCAGTAACATAGGACCCATGGAATTCCTCATCGACATTCAAAAAATTTGTTCTTTCTTTTTTTTTTCTTTTGTTTATAGCTTTTGTTTTTCCGAAAATGGCGATCCTGTTATGGAGGTGGAAACAGTTAGCGGGCAGAGTAAGGGAGGCGTTTTGTTGCGACGTCTACGCTAGGCCTCTTCTTCAACTCGGATGAAATGCTGGACTTTCATGGGTTGGCACACAAGAGGCTTTTTTTGTTAAGTTCTATTGGAACAATGGGCAAAGAATTGGGAAGGATTGGATAAGGAGAACTATAAATGTGGATGGTTAGGAACTGTTTGATTGGTAGCTAAACTTTGCCATACTTCAAGTTAGGCAAATTCTAAATCGTGTGTTTGGTTTGTAGTCACTTGTGTGGCACGGTATCTTTTCTATCAACTAGTCTTACACGTCACGTACTACTCAAAAAAGTGTGGCAAGGTACCCTTTTGCTAGTCAAAATTTGGTATCAATTTTAATAACCTACCTTTGATGAGTTTGACAAAAGATGCCCTAAACCATCAAATCAAGGCTTGCAATTGAACTCCGCTCCGTCATCGAAGCTTGCTTTGATGCGGCTCTCAGTCTCAGGTTTCAGGAAAAGCCTTCGTTGGAACCAATAGTTTTTAGTTGGGGCCTTGATAGATGGGCCAATCTGGCCCTGTCCAGTAGCCAAAAGGGTTGTATCACGTATAGATCTATCATCTGCAACTCTGCATGCGAATTCCCGACGCACATCTGACTCGACTCGATCGGATGGATCATCGCAAAGAAAGCTTGAGCATGATTACACAATGAAGAGTCAACACTACCAAGTACTAGATCAGTAGCTGATACACAAGACAAGTGTACATTGTGCAAGAACATGGCCACATCCAACAACAATACACCAACATAAAAAAAAACACACAATGGTACACCGAGATGCATTTCGCTTCCAAATAACTTGAGAGTATAATACGAGGTATGTACCCTTGCTTGCTCTTGTCTGTTTTTCCTTGTCAGAGGTAGAGTGACAACCTACAAACATCAAATTCCCACTATTCTTCGCTATGAAGAGAAAAATTGGGTGTAACATTGACTTGTTCGATCGGATTGGGTGCAGATATTTCCCGTAAATATAAAAGGAATTCGGTTCATGGGCTGTTTCTTTTGCCTTCAACTTCATCATGAGCTGGAGTTCTTTAGGTGAGCAAAAATTTTGAAGTCCTCTACTAGCAAAACTTTCTTGGTTACAACCTTTGCAAACAATAGTTTCGGCAGCATATGGATAGAGGATAGCACCACAAAGTACTACACCACAGTTCAACTGCGCAAATTGTTTGTAGTTGGCACATTAGAACCTTGAGAGAACAATTTCTGACTTGTGTTTATCAATTTGTACGATATAAGCCTTTTCTGTCCTGTAATTGAATTCAGTTCATTCTCTGCTTGCTATCAGCTGGTTCATTCTTACATAGTCGAGCAGAAATATATTGAAATAAACAGCTGAGGGCAATAGATTTGAGTTAGTTTGGCACTCAGATAATGTTACAAAACACAACTATACGGCAGACTATCTATTGAAGTATAAGTGAATTGTCCATCTTTTCTTATCAGTTTAAGTTTTTAGGCGAACTGGCTGGTGCATCCAATTCAGTATGGTATGAGAGTTAAGAGGTCTCGAGTTCAAGACCCGATTGGCGCAATTAAAAAAAATAATTGTAGCCCACTTCTATTCTACATCCTAAACGAGCATGTACATGAGATGGGTGTTGAAGTATAAGTGAATTGACCATCTTTCCTCGTCACTTAAAACTTTTAAGTGAACTACTAATTGGTGCATGCAACTCAATACTATCACGTTCCCCTTTTTCGATGGGGTGTAACACGTTACAACCGGCGCTTTGGAGAGAATGATCGAATTACAGTCGGTACTTGAGCACACAGAAGACAGGGTGCACCAAAAATTTGCAAAAGCCAGATTTGGTCAGTTCCCGGAACATGTCCATCACATGTAAACATAAGTATCCTGCATCTGCAAGTAAAACATAAATGTTAGACCACATCAAACTAGCGTACTCACTAATACTATTGAGAGCTACAAAGGAAATGCTTCAAAAACATACGTTTTGGTTTTAGCTGATTTTTATTAAATATGGGGTTGTAATTTCCCTATTCACCTGAAGTATCACACGTACACCACATTATGCAATACCATCACGCATTCTGCATAAATTATGTGGTTTACGTACGTTACACATTTTGAGAGTACAAGTGAATAATATGCAAGAATAAAGAGCACAATATGAACGGTATCCCAGGTTCCTCGATTCAGCACAGGAGGGGGTTGAGACAGGGTGATCCTTTGTCCTCCATGCTCTTTATTCTTGCAATGGACCCTCTCCAGCGGCTAATTGCTAGGGCGACGGATGCATGCATCATTTCCTCCATCCCAGCAAGATGGGCTACAACAAGGGTATATCTCTTTATGCGGATGACGTGGCTATTTTTATGAAACCGATTAGCGAGGAGCTCAGAGCAATCCAAGAGATCCTAATTTTTTGGAGGAGCCACAGTCTTCACACAAACATTCAAAAAGTCCGGACAAAGTTGCGCCGGAGTTTTGTGGAGGGGGATCAGATCTAGGGGGACATTGTTTGGTCAATTGAAAGAGTTTGTCGCCCAAAAATCTAGGAGGATTGGGCATAAAAGACATTGACAGTTTGGGCGTGCTCTCCTGCACGGTGGCTCGCTCGCTTTGAAGGGCCATTGCGCACCTTGGCCGGATCTTCGATTCCTTGCGACGCCACGCATCGCGCCTTTGTTCAATGCAGTACCACAGCTTACTATAGGGACGGCAAGAACTACCAACTTTTGGGAATCCAAATGGCTTCAGGGACGATCACCGGCTGACTTAGCTCCGTCATGTTATAGATTAACTAGGAAAAGGTCGGGGACGGTAAAAGAGTTCATATCGTAGGCCGCTTGGATTCGTCCTTTGCATTTAATCTCAAGCTGCTATGCAGCTATTGAGAGTTCTTCTCGCTATGGCTCGCTCTTCAACAAAGTTCACTTACGTTGGGATGTCCAAGATTGTATTACTTGGAAATGGTCGTCCATGTGGGAATACTCAGCTTCGCTTATAAAGGCAAATTGGGATCCACAGCTGAGCTCTCATACAGGATGATTTGGCAGGTTTCGCGGAAGGAAAATGTAGGTTTTTTGCATGGCTTTTTGTACAGATGTAATTCTCACGCATGGACAGTCACCACGAGAGGGTGGCAGACATTTACTTTCTTACGTTCTTTGCGGATCGGAACCGGAAACTTCCAATCATTTGCTATTGCTCTGTCCTTTTGCGAGGCAGGTTTGGCGGGCGGTGCTATTGTAATATTGCGGAAAAAAAATTGGTTGGGAGGGGTATTTTCGGAATTTCCCTCTCCACCAACTTTTTCCTAACCTCATTTCTCTCCCTTCCCTTTGTGTGGCTGTGATTCATCTTCTGGCAGAGATTTTTCCAGCCCTGCCTCAATCCTGCCGAAACCTCCTTTTCCTCTCATTTTTTTCCCTGTCGGCACCCATTTCCTTCGGTTCTGGCCTCCTACGCCATGGGCTAAGGCCTCACCGCTTGCTCCCTGCCTCCTGCCGATCCTCGCCGAGCCGGCTTCCTGTCGAATCCTCTGCCGAAGAGCTGCCGCCACCAAGTCCTTGCCCAAAGGCCGAATCTCTCCGCCATTGCCGCTGATTCCCGACGCCTCGCTTGGTCGCAATGGCACCACCGCTTGGTCGTCTGGCAAAGGCCGCCTGGCACTTCCTCCTCGCCAAGAAGAAGCTTCTAAGTCAAGAGCAAGGGCAAGGGCTCCTCCCATTCCTTTCTCCTATGGGCAAGGAAAGGTAAGGGATTTTAGTTTCGTTTTGGGGTTTGGATCTGTGGTATCGTAGCTCTAGTTGTTTTCTAGTGGGGCTAGGGTTCCTAGATCTGATAATGGTGGGGGAAAAGCTAGCCTTAGGATTAGGGGAGTTTAGTTTGTTTTGGGGATTGTTGCATAGCAGACTTTGGAGCTCGATTCGGGCAAGTTAGAATCATTTGCTGACAGGTTGGCTATAAGGAAAAACGAAGCTAGTGTTCTTAAGTTTATCTAGAGCTCATGAAATCGCGAATCAGCCCAACCGTTTGAAAGTTATGGCTGTTTTCGTGAGGTCTGTCCAGAACATGTTGGGTGGTCAGTACTCGCTGTTCATAGTCGATCTGGGATCAGCTGGAGCGTCGGCCAAGTGAGTGGCTATGTTATTCGTGTAGCTCATTCCCTTGCAGTCGTTTCGAGTATAAGAACGCAGAAATCCGTTGAGCCAATCAAAAGTTACACCCTTTGGAAGTCGATGTCCTGGAATTTGGAAAATTTCAGCGAGCTCAGTTTTTGCAGTTGAGTTTAGTTGTGATTTTAGACCTTCGAGGCATCTTCCGCATAAGTGGTTGCGAGGTAGTTGTAGATTAGCCTCTTATGGTTAACTAGAGGTAAAGAACCCCATTTTTAGTTAAACTAATTAGGAGTTAAACTCTTTAGAGCGCTTGCTGTCCGGATTTCTAATTGCCAGGATTTTGGGTCTTTTATGCGTTCAGGCGTAGTAGAGATTTGTGTGTATGGTTGTGTGGCTTGCTTAGAATTTGAAAATTTGGGTATGCAAATGTTTTTCCAGGGGGAGTAGCGTCGGGAGAGGCTTCAACTTCTCGCCATCCTCCTCCTCGCAATTGAAGGCAAGTGTAATGTGATATGCACGTTGTGGTAATGTAAAGATTAATGTTAATTAGGACCATACCCACATAAAAGAAATTATATTGAAGACTTAATGGTGAACTTGAATAGACTACCGCGAATGATGGTTATGAAAGTAATATTTATCTATGTGATGCATTCTGTTATGTCTTGCAATAATGATTAGAAATGAATGAAGAGGTGTTCTATGTGTGCCATTTACACTCATGCATTCATAATGGACTGGCGTCCCATGTTGATGCGGGGCCTCGGTGCTCACTGTAGTGAGCACAAAAGTCCTACTCAGAGTCCTATTCATCGAGATGAATGGGAGCGAGACAAGAAGAGTAGGCCCCTCCACGGGATGGGAGGGATGAGAGGGTGCATGTCGACGGGCATCCATCCGCAATACCCCAGATGAGCCAAAGATGGTTGCATTCATAAGCATGCATGATGCATTGCATAATTGTGATGCCGAGTAAAGATCCAATGAGATGATTTGGATGAGGATTTGTGTGTTAAATTCCTTGTATGTTTAAAGTTATGTAGTTCATATGTATAATTGCTACATGTTCACTTTAATTTCTTTTCACATTACACTTTGCTGAGTGATGAGCTCATGCTTGTGATTGATATTTTATTCTAGGTAACTCCAAGGCGACATTTGGGAGATGGGCTAGCTCACTTCACTCACGATGACTTCATGTAGCTAGACTAGGATAATATCTTTACTTTTGGTTATAGTGGTGATGGTGATGAACTTGATTTCTTTTGGTTATGATAAGTTGTAAGTAATGGGTGAAGTTTAGGACTATAAAACCTTAGTTGTATGATGTAGTGCTTGTCTTTTGCGTATGACAAATCCTTGTATATTTGTTTAGTTGGTCATGACGGCTAGTAATTGCCATGGCACTTTATGGTGGTTGGTTGATTGCGAATGGCTTCGTTATGTTTTCATTATTAATTGTTATCTTTTGCCTGCTGAGTGGATGTCCTAATTTTAGAGGAGATGCTGCCGAAATTTTTTTAGTAAGTTCGGCCCATATTATCTTGTTCCAGTCATTTTGCTGTCCTTCTCTAGTGATTTATGGTCGTGGTTAATTAAGGAAGTAACATTCGGGGCACTATAAGTGCCAGGGTGTTACAGCTATGTCATATCCAGGCGGCTCCAACCGCGCGAGCGCCGTCGGGACAGTCGGATAACGTCACTTGGTGGTCACACACTCGCCGACAAATTCCCGACACAAAGCGAAGAGCTTTTGACGGGTCATCGATATAGCCTATGGAACATTTGGAAAGAGAGAAATAATAGGATTTTTAGTAACTCCTACAAAGATGGTGCAACAGTGGTCGACGCCGCCGCCGTGACATTCGCGAATCGCCGATGGCTCTCGGGTTGACATAGTGCTTCCGAGGATTCTCGCTTAGAGGATCCTAGTCACCGCCCGATTTCAGAGCGGGGTTGTACCTCTCTCTCTTCTTTCACTTTGTTTTCCTTGTTTCGTGACCTCTCCTGAACGTTCATGCTATGTGTTTTGCTCTATCTTAATGCATTTGGCAGAGCTCTTACCTTCTCTTAAAAAAAAAAAAAAAGAATAATATGCACAGACAGCAGTAGTCATACTGGACTGGTTCCTCAAGGAGAATAACGCTACTGGACCTGATAATTAAAGTGCACGTCTTGGAAGAAAGACACACTTTATATATGTAGCATGTGAAAGTGTTTAATTAGATAAAAACTGGGTGGAAAAGCGGACTCAAGATTATTGCGTGGGAGTTAGTGGTGTATGAGCACGCGCGTGTGGTCCTGTGCCGGCCATGCACGTTCTTGTAGCTACTACACAATTTTCTTTTCTTTTCTTTTTTGCGAGTGATCTTGCATGTACACAATTTCTGGGATATGCATCAATGCAAACAAATGGGCGGCCGCCGGGTTTCTTTTATTATTTTTCATATAGGAAAGAACAAGGCTATTTCTTTTATTATTATATTCGATCTTTTTATTTTGACCAAAAGCTAGCATACGTTGAACTTTTTAATACTCCTGATAATCACTGGAGTTAGTATATTTTGCGGTGGCGCATGCATGCCTGCCGGCATGAGAACCTCGTGCTTCCAAGTTGAGCGAGCGTTGTCTATATATACATCTCATCTCCAATGGATGGAATGATACATGATCTGTGCCGACTTAGGGCATATCTCCAATGGTAGTCGGTTTGTATCTCTCTTCTTATTTTCTCTCTTCCACCTAAGCAAAATGCTGAGATGGCATCTTTATAGCTAGCTAAAGTGGCACCATTAGAAATACCCTTAGCTACTAGCTGGCATGGCAGTACATAGTACATCGGGATGTGGTCACAACGCGCGCACCGGCCAGAAGATAAGAGAACAGCGTATCATGTTGTGTGCAACACGCCCAACTAAGCTGTCTCCTGGCGCAAGTTGCGACCGATGCATGCAAGGACGACCGGAAATGTGACCTACGTTCTGGCTACCAATTCGTAGGCTAACTCTTAGGGCATCAGATTTTTACGGCTTAATTAACGACGTTACAGTTTTTCGTCTAGCTAAGCTAGCTGTACACAGTAAATGCCAATGCATGCGTGGTGGCGTGCAATCTCTAGTCACTCGCTATCGGCTCCGTATATTTAGTGCTTACGCGCTCTCATATTGAAAATTCGAAATTTTAAACTACAATTGCGGAAACTTCTTCGATAGAACTACACTACTAGCTACCACATTAGATCCAATTTGCCAGATTTTGCACGTATTTACATTATATCTTTGAATGATGTGTCTTAATAACAAATGATACTAAAAATAGATAAAGAGAAAGGTATAAAAGAAAAAAATCATCTTAAAATTGTAGAATGACATATATTTAGAAATAAAATTTGAAAACTAGAATGAATTGTATTTAGAAACAAAGAAAGCAGAGAACAATATTTTCATCATAATGCGTGCACATATAACATAAAAAAGAGATGCAATATAAAATCACATTTCATCTTTATCTAGATTTTTTTTTCGAGTAACTCGATCAGCTCAACACGAGCTAAGAATTTTGCTACGCTAAGAGCAGTCCCAACCTATGATTTTCATGAGCAGTGTCTAGAGGAGAGAGAGAAATAAACCAATGTGTAGTTTCCCAACCCATGGTTTACATGAGCAGTGTCTAGAGGAGAGAGAGAGTAATAAACCAATGCATGCACCACAAACACAGCTTGATCAATACGCAGAAACATCCAACCTCGATTTTGCTTGTTTCTTGCGTCTTGATGCCCGCGTCAACCCAGTTTCTTGCATGCGACACGGTTTCTTTGTTTTCCCTTCTCTCCCTTCTTTAATTTCTATATCACATCAGATTTTTACTTAGTTAACAGCGTAATTAATTCTATAAACATCAACTGAGATGGAGAATTAGGACTGACCTAGCATAACGGCCTCTTTGCCGCTTGTACGAAAGAAGCCAATTGCTTTTCGCGCCCATGGATTTTACGCCTCGATCAGCTTAAAAACGGTGCCGCTCTGGTTGTATTCCAGCACAGCTGTCGTCTCACTCCAACCCCACGCGCGCGCAACCCCAGCGAGCGAAACCAACACGGCACCGACATCTGGAGCCCACATGTTTCAGACCCCACACGCCAGTGAATGTCTGGATAGAGACGGGCGTGGAGTTTGCGTCCGTTCTCCCGCCAACTTGGAACCCCACACACCACTCGTACCACCCAGGCTATGCTTATCCCACACTGACGTGTGGGTCCGGTCCTACATGTCAGTGTACGAGGATAATTACGAATTACGATCAGCTCGCCGCGTGAGGTGGTGGTGGCAGGGCCTGTAACAACGAGAAGGCACGGCTTGGCCTACACTTTATTTAACTGACAGGTGGGCCATAAAGTTATTGGATCCATGCGTCAGCTGAAGGTCCCCGTCGTCTTAGGGAGAAACTAGCGCTCGGACGTTTGATTTTTGTTCATTTTATTGGACAACTCTTGTAATATTTTTTTTACGCTTGCAATATTTTTTGCTAACACGCAACATTTTTTAAGGCATCGATCCGTGCAACCGCGCTTATCGATGCAACCGCAATCGTTCAATCTGACCAACGGATGAAGATCTTGCGCTGGGCGTGCAAAGTGTGGTTTTTACGAAAACGCCCGCCATTGCCGCTGTTTTTCCCATCGATCCTTACCGCCGACTCGCCAGAACGCCCCGTCAAGACTCACGCGAGGCGCCCATCTCCTCCTTCCCGCGAACGAAGACGCCGCGTTCTCGACTCTACCGCGAGATGCCATCGCTTACGGCCTCGTCCTCTCGCGAGATCCCGCCACCGACCTCGCAGGCGAGGTCGCCACGCCGTGTCAACCACGATTCACGCGGATGCCGCCGCCTTAGTTCACCCGGCCGCCGCCTTTAGTTCACCGGCCGCCGCCACGTTCTCGCGACAATGCGATCACCCTAATTCACAGGCCGCCGCCGCCGTGGAGAACGAAGACGCCGCCACCTTGGTTCACAGGGTCCTCACCAACAAGGTCCCTCCACGAGCCGAACGGTCTCTCCCCAATTCCCCATCCAACCTTTTAAGTTTCACCCCTTTATGCTTCTCAAATTCGCTTCGCCAAACTCAACGGTGCTAAGTTGGCGTGTTTCAGTGTTCCTCATTATCTCCTGGCGTAATCGATCCCTCCGTGGAGTTCACCGCTTCGCGTAACACGCTTTTTGAATCACACGCACATGGACAAAGAAAATCAAACCGATGATCAAGATCATTGATGAAGATGTCGACTCATTTGCAAGAAGAGCGGAAATGTACTACGTATACGCCCGTAATCGATGTCTTTGCTCGAGGAGTTATACCGAGCTTACCGAGCTTTAGCCGAAGATATGATCATGCCACGGGGAACTCCGAGCTCATCGAAAATGGCGTAAGCATTTCGATGAGTTTCAGCTAGATTTGATGATGACCGCCACCAAATCGCATCTACGTAATTGATCAGGAGACCCGTTCGATGAACAGAACCTCCATGTGATTACTGTATATTCCTCGGATCAAGAGCTAGCATTCACATGTTTACAACAATTGGAAATCACAACCATACAAATAATAATTAAGCGGAAACGACATTACGTAAATATTACAAGTCGAGAACAGAGCAAAGAAAAAAGCTATAACTTGCGCTTGCCCATCCAATCTCGTGAGGCAATCGACTGCATAACTCCTTAGAAATAAATCGCTTCAAGAAGAACCCGCAACTCGCGACTTTAAAAGAAACTCAAGATCGCTAGCACACACCTACAATATAATTAGGCAAGGGTGAGTACGTTGTGTACTCAAGAAGACTTGAGCAAAACCTACAATACGCAAGGTATTATTTCAAAGGAAAGGCTACTACAGCTTAATTTGCATAAAGCGAAATTGAATTTGTAAAACAAGTTATTTGCAAACGGAATTTATAAGAGCATTTGATTGATAGCAAATAAGTAAAGCATAATAACACTCACAATCCTCCACGACGTGAGCGGCGAATCATTCACATTCTCGAAATTCCATAACTGCTTACCCTTTGACAAAAAAGCACAGCTTGCAAAACTAATGGTACCAACCCATTTGAGAAATAATAAAACATCTAGTATTGGAATGAAATCACCAAGTGCTCATGATCATGCAGCCGCTAATCGATTAGATTTAAACTCGCAGAGGTGTACAACTTTACCCACAAGGAATGATCAACTCACCACGTCACCGTGGATCGCCATACAAGAGTATGCGATCGAGCGACCATACATAGTCATTACATTACCTAGACATGGCTTTGATCCACCGGACGTTAACCCCGCCAGAGAACTAGAAACACACACCCAAGCCGTGGGCCCACATTCACACACCCAACACAACGCTTTAAACACGGCAGTATGCATACACCGCGTGGGTGGAAACCCGCCCAAGCGATCGAACGGAATGCTTGCGCTAGCTCCCGCCTACCAATGAACAAAGCCATATCTAAATACGTAACAAGCTATGGCTAACCCATCCTCACCCTTGTGGTTGCACGGAAATCTCGGATCAATAGCGTCCCATTGCTCGGTCCTTAATAGCGACACAGGCGACACTTCACCCTACACTACGTGCAATTACTTCTGCACAAACGGCTATTGCCAATAATCGCCCGCATCAAAGCATAGTTTCATTTTGGGTTTTTAATCAAAATTACCCACCACCAACAGTGCCATTTTCAATATTTTCAGGAAACAAGTATTGATTTGATCATGTACATTACTGATGCTAAGGCGTGGCTAAGCATGAATAATATGAACGTATATACCCATGATGACAATAAGTAATGCCTAACCTTAATCTATGGCTATCAAGGTTCACATGTCATAATTATCAAAGGAGATTCACAAGACAACAGGTATAAATACCAATCCACAAAATAGCAATTTACATAAAGTAATCGCATGCATAAAACAATTTGATGCACAAAAGGAATATAAAATATTGGGAGCAATATGGTCAAAGGATGCTTGCCTTGCTTAATTATTGCTTACGACGAGGACGAGGATTGCGGTTGACGACGGCGACGACGAAGCTAGAGACGTCGGGTCTACACGTCGAACAACGGAAATAAAGCAAAGCAATAAACTAACTTCTACAAGGCAAAAAGAACATAGATAGAAAAATAAACAAGGAATCTTCACAAGAACAGGGATTGCTCTTTATGGATTTATTAGTGTTATTTTACGAATTCAAGATGCAAATATTGGTTAAGATTAATAGAATTAAGCTTTAGTTGAAATGCTTCATTGATTTACTATTCACAACATGAGTTTCTGCAAATACTTAATACTTAGGGGTTTTACTCTATTAGGATTCGGAGTCAAAGCAAGATAAATTAAGGATATTTTCTTAGATTACTGCAGATCATAACTTAAAGATCAATTCTAGATTATTCTTTACCAATTTCAGATTAGATGAGTTGCTTTGTGAGTTAATGAAAATGCTTGGTTGATCATGTTAGAGTATGAATGATTAGCTCTTTATCTATAAATGATTTTGCTTAGAATTAGCTTCATGCAAGATAGATCTACTGATTTAGGCTACTGGACTAACTTACCTGATATTTGGGAAGGTTCTGGTGATAAAAATAACTTAACTACATGTTTCCTTCATTATTACCTAAAGTGTATTCATTCGCATTAAGGTCTAAAGTTATGTAGTTACTTAGGTTATTCACTATTAAGATTAATGTGCGTAACATGAGGAAGTATGGTTATTTCTTCATAATGAGATGATTTATACCTTGCATAACAATCCTAAGCTAATTCCATAAGTTTTAGGCTTTGGCGATACATTATATTCATTGCTTAAAATGCTAATATGATATTAAGGTTTGTATTACAGAAATCGAATTGAAAGTGAGTAGCTAACAATTATCACTTAAGGTTATTTAACCTACAGGATAAATATGCTAACCTTAGCAAAATGAGATTATCTTTTCATAGCAGGTAGTACATACTTTGGAGAGTGCTACAGGTCAATTTCATAAGTTTTACGATTTAGATGAGATATTTTATTCATTGTTGAAAAGGCTTAAGTGGCATCGTAGTTAACGATAATCGAATCGACTGTGAAAGTGAAACAAAAGGTTAACACTTAAGGGTTTTGGTCGATGAGATTAATAGGCAAACCTTAATGGATTATGATTCTTTTACAGAATATGGTAGTATAAACTTTGTACAAAGATTACTAAACTGATTTTACTGATTTTAGTACTTGGATGAGTTATTTTATCTATCGATGAAATAGACTAAATGACCACATTTGCAAACCTTAAATCGGCCAAGGTTCAAGCTTAGTTTCTAACTACATTAAACATGCTTCTTGATTCATTTTTCAGGCATTAGCAGAATATCATCCTAGGAATGTTTCAGAACTGGTTTGGCATTATTTAAACTTCAATTGCAATAGGTTATCTAATTACTTATTGTTTTAATTAACATTTTCTTCTATTAAAAGAATACAAATTAAGTTCGATTCTAAATATTTTTGCATACATGGATCCTTACTGCTTTTAGGGACTTATACAAATTACATTACCATTTTATGAGCCATTATGCTAGTGTTTTGCTAAGGGCCATGAAAGGGTTTAATGATGATTAACAAGCAATTATATTAAACTTGGTTCCAAGATTAAATATTTTTGCATGATTAGGTTTATTATAATCCCAGAAGCACATAATCATTTCTTATATGATTTTATGAACTATTATACATTCATTTCTATTAATGGCCATATTAAGCTTTACTAATGTTTGCTAAGCACTTAGATTAAACTTAGTTCAAAAATTGAATATATTTGTATGCTCTAAATACTCCTGATCCTAGCATCACCTTAACATTTGTTTTACCATTTCATTACTTATTATTCACAAGTTCTCATTAAAATCACAAGAGCACCATAATCAAAGTCTTACATAAATAATTATTCTGGGTTAAAAGTTAAGTATTTTTACATATTCATATTCTTCTTGATTTTAGATGATCATACAAATTTGTTTTACTGGGATTGAATTAATATTTCAAAAGATATTTAAAGGTTATTTGTCAGCCAGCTAAAAAGATGCTAGAAAAGGAAATACGTTTTTCCAGTAGTGAAAGCGCCTTGGCTCTGCTCTTCTTCTTTCTTCAGGCGCCAGACTTCTCGGTCCCATGGCGCAACGACAGAAAACATGGCTTCGGCTAGGGCTCCGCGGCGAGGGCACTCCGGCGATCCTACGGCGAATGCGATGGCCCCAGGAGCTTCAGCACGGCAAGGGGAACTCGGGAGTGGAGTTGGTTCGGTCGGGGAAGACGCAGGGCGGCGCGCAGCCGAGGAGGGGCGGCGGCGTTGAGGGCGACTCGTCGGGGAAGAAAATGAGGGCAGCTCGGCTTGAATGGGTGGCGGCTTGAGCATCCACGGGCCACCAGGAGTCCATTTTTGGGGTCGGTTCTGAGGAAGAAACTCCGAGGAGCTCTCCACTCGACGGCCGGCCATGGAGGAAGAGGGCGCACGGCTGCAGCTGAGTTCCACATGGAAGAAGATGAATATTGTTGAGGGGTTTGGCTCAGTAGAGTGTGGGGATGCTCCAGCTAAGAGGGATTTGAGAATGGTTGGCTGAATAGCGAGAATCGCAACTGGCTTTGAGCTCCAGAGCTTCGGTCATGGCGCAAAGGAGCTGGGGCTTTTCTGTGCTTTGGCTGAGGAGAAAGAGGAGTAGTGGAGGGGGAAGTGGAGCACTACCACTGGTGGCTTTGTAGTGGGTCAGACTCAAGCCGGAGAGTTCGCTAGTGGAGCGAACGGAGTCTGGTCGGCAGCCACGACTCGTGGAGACTACCGCTCGGTCCACAAGAACAGGGAAGAAGAAGGTGACAAGCGGGCCTGGGTCTACTAGTCAGTGAATGGAGGCTTCACTATTGTGCCAACGGAACGGAAAAACAACGAGCGGCCCACACGTCGGTGATTGATCTAATTTCTAGTTTCGATTTTGATTTTCTTTGAGATCAATTGAAGCATATTATTTTTCAAACTTTGTTTTTCAAAAGGACTTGATCTCGTAATGCTTATGTAAAATTTTCAACTTCATTTATGATTTCATCATTTTATGTGAATTCCGACAATATATTATTTTGGATTCAAAAGTTATCTTTTCATTTTACTTCTTCATTATTTTATGCATAAAATCTCACTTGGTGGCTAAAATAATTTAATTGAATGATCAGGGTTCTCGTGGCAATTTTCTAAACTTTTATTTTTTTTGTATTCTTGCTTTTTTTCTATTTTTCCTTCTTTATTTTCCATTTATTGAATTTCTCATGCAATGCAAAACTCCAAAGGAAATCCAAATAAAATTCAATAATGCCAAGAAACTCGAAATAAATATTTTCAAATTTAAAATATTCATTTTCACTTTATTGAATTTTCGTGATGTTACATTGACACTTGAAAATAATGATATGACACCATTTTCCTCTCCTTCCTCAACACCGGTGATTCAAAAACGTGTTAAAGGTATGTTCTACAAATTCACTTCCTCAATAAATACAAGATAATCCTAATATCACCGATTAATGTACTAGTATTGCAGATGACCGGGACCATGAGAAGTGCAGAAAGAAATAGCAAGCTTGTCACAGGAAAATCAAGACCTCAAGAAGAAGATTTCATCGGTGTTAGGAAAGAGTGACGGCTGAATCAAGTTCTTTGCCTCAAGGAGGCCCTTGCACAACAAGAAGCAGAGAAGGAAGCCGATTTTCACAATGCCAACAATGCAATGATCGATTCATGTAACCTCAAGTCCAAATATTGCATACCTGTGGAGGAGTTCAAGAGGCTGAAAGAGGAGATGCAAAATGGACTGCAGAGTTTCAACTCATCCTGCATGTCATATATTTATCTGTCAAGTTTTCGTTATAATGATACTCATGTCAACTGGTGGCTTCATTAGAAATTTGGTGCAGCCACTAGCTTTTCCAACAACATTGCTTTAGATTAGATGTAGTTTTATCACAATTATGGTTGCAGATACTTTTGGTAACATTGCCAAGTCTTAGATGGTTTAGCGATTTAGAGGAATTGGGTGGGGATTTGTGCAGCAGTCTGGTAGTTATTGGTTCTGAGCTTTGTTTGAACCTAGTCAGACATCTTCCCAAATGAGTTATTCTCCTTTTGCTGCAAGTACATCAAATTGCAACTCTAATGTGCATCACGATTGCAGTGCTCACCGGTGATTTATGACGTGATCGACACTGTAACCCTGGAGAAGGAGAATGTGAGGCACTTCAACATCTTCATCGACAGCTTGCCGCTGATAGTGCCCGACAACGTGCTGTTGGTCTACTATGACTACCTAGTCTAACGATGAAGCTCCCTTTGGAACAGAAGAGAGAGGCTGGCCTTGTGTAATCGCATTGTTTGTTGTAATAAGTGTACAGAAAGAAAGAGATGTTGGAGGATCTTGTCCCAAAGTTTCAGATGTATTACAGTGCATGACTGAGAGTGTAATATATTGTATTTTCCAGATTGTGAAATATATGACAGAGTGCAAAATATCATTCCAGATTGTGAATTCTTCTACTCCCCACCAGTTTGTGAATTCTTCTATGTTCCAGATTGTGAAATATATGACAAAGTGCAAAATATCATTCCAGATTGTGAATTCTTCTACTACCAGTTTGTGAATTCTTCTATGTTCCAGATTGTGAAATATATGACAAAGTGCAAAATATCATTCCAGATTGTGAATTCTTCTATTGCCCACCAGTTTGTGAATTCTTCTATGTTCCAGATTGATAATTGGAGCTGAATTCTTGTATGTTCCAGATTGTGAATTCTTCTATCGCCCACCGGTTTGTTTGTTTGGGCAATTCGTGCATCATGTAGCAATCGTTTGTTTACAATTCCTCGCACATACGTGCAATTCTATCCTTGCCTCCCGACTTGACAACCACCTTTGTCTCCTTACTTCTCTTGATTCTTTTGCATCTCCCTTTGAATGTATTTCATTTGGTGGATGTATGTCGACTTCATTTGGAATTTGGCTACCAATGAAAGCTTCATATTCGCCTGTTTAGTAATGGTAGCAATGAATGGGAACCATCTTTTGGAGAGGCACCTCTAGGTTGGACAAACTGAATATTAAGAAGTTCATAGCTTCATCCGAAGTGCTTGGCCTTTTGGATAAGATCTTCAAACTTGTTGCGTAAATCTGAAAAAAATTTCTCATTACGCCTCCAAGGAGTCTACTGTGTTTATCTTCTAGTAGGTTCCTTCTATCATAGAAATTGTCCCTAGAAAATTATAGTTTAGCAAACTTTTAGCTTTTGCATGAAACAACGCATGCAACAAAACAATAAGATATATAAATTGGCTCTATAAATACCTTTTACACCTTTTCTCCCATCTGTTCATAATATAACTCCTTGGTAACTCATTCTGTTTCTCAATTCTAAGCACTTGAATGATATGGCGGCACGGGATGCCTTTTGACTCATATAATTTACATGAGCAGCTGCCAATCATATTTGACTTATTCAAATGAACCTCCCGATCTTTTTCAAACGGGCTGCTAATGGTCACAATTTTTATCTCTTCGCCTTGTGTAATGCCTTGAACACAACAATGGTCTCTAGCAAATACTATTTCTTCTTGAAATTTTCCAAACACTTCATGTGTATATAACATACTACATTGCTTCTCCATGGCCCATGGTGTCATCAGTTGAGGAGTAGTGTGTATGCTTTTGTTGTCAGCCTTCAACTCCTCTTGGCGCTGACACTCCAAAGCTGTGTCAAACCTAAGCCAAAACTCAACAAATGACAATTTTCGATGAATGAAACGGTTAAAAAATGAATTTGCACTCTCTGAGCGTGACGTAGTCCTAAGAATGCCTGCTAGAGGTATGTTCATAAAGTATGCCGGTATCCATTGATGACGCTTGTCAAACCTTTTAGACAGCCATTCATTTTCTGTGAGTTGAAAATAAAAAATGATAGAATTCCATTGTGACTCGAATTCCTCTGCAGTTTCAGAGCCCCAAACACATGAGTTCAATCTAGCCCAAAAAATTGGATCATCTCTCACAGATGGTCCGACCTTCTCAGGGACCTTTTCCATGATATGCCACATGCAAAGTCTGTGAGTTGTTTCTGGTAGAATCTGATTAATAGCCACTTTCATGCTCGCATCTTCATCTGTTATGATAAGACGAGGGGCTACTCCACCCATGGCTTTAAGAAAGGTCTTAAACAACCATACATATGACTCGATCTTTTCATTTGATAAGAATGCAGCCCCTAAAAAACACTCGCAAGTGATGATTAACTCCATAAATGGCACAAAGATCATGTTATATTGGTTAGTGGTATATGTTGAATCGAAGAAACCATATCACCAAAAAGGCTATAATTTTTCCTGCTCATGGCATCATTTCAAAACACACGTATCCTTCCTCGTTCGTCCACTTCAAAATCAAAGTAAAATGCGTAATTCACTTCCTTCTTTCTCTCTAGTTGTGCCACAAACATTTGGGCATCTGCATTCTTGATTTTTGTCCTAAGATCACTGTAGTAGTTCGCAAGTCCCTCAATGTGCACCCAACATTCTCAAAACCCCTCACCACATGAAGAAGTCGGTATGCTTGTGAGGTTCCAATGCTAGCTTTATGACAAGTGTACAATGTATTCTTTGCTCTCTCAACGACATGGCGATTGGATCTAATCAAATGAAGCTTATCTCGGCGATACAAGTCCATGGTTATGATGCTCAACCATTGAAGCTATCCTATACTTATTATCACTACCAAGCTTCACGAAAATGTGTGCATCACATCCACATCTAGATTCCATCACTTTATGTGTTTTTCCTTTTTCCCAGATTGATCAACAATTTTTTTACCTTTATCCACCCTATAACCTTCCCTTGAACGATAGTATCTCTTGGTCAAAATTACCTCATTCTCTTTCTTTTGCCAATACTCTGATCGAGAATCCAACTTCAGGTGCATAGGACTTGTAAAATTCCTCCACGGCCACAACGCTATCAAATGTCATTCCTACCGAAGGCTTCAAACCTTCTTGACACTCAAGTATAAATGAGGAACACTACAATATTATACAAGAGAATCAGTGCCAAAAAAAATTATAATTACCAAGATATCGGTCTATTGATTGAATCTATACTTACAAAGTGAGAGGAAAAGGTGATTTGCTTTGGGTGTGTTCAGATGCTTTTGCATCGCTTTTGGTTCTGAGATGCTCAAGGAATCGTCTTTGGCGGATCCATTGCCATGCTAGTCGCACAAGTCGGTCGCAAGCGATGGAGAGGCATCAAACACTTGATCATCGAGGTGCAGTGGCGGCAACATCAAGACGGCGGCGGCGTCTTCGTTCGCGTGAACCATGGCGTCGACGTCCATGTGAACCAGGGTGGCGACGTCTTCGTTCGCGGGAACCAGGGCGGCGGCGGCGGCCGGGTGAACTAGGGCGGCGGCGGCGATCGCGTGAATCGTGGTTGACACGGCAAGGCGACTCGCCTCGCAGGGTCGGGCGGCGGATCTCGCGAGGGAGAGGATCGAGGCCGACGACAAAGATCTCGCGAGGGTCGTCAGGCACGGCGTCTTCGTTCGCGGGAAGGAGGAGATGGACGCCTCGCGTGAGTCTTGACGGGAGCGTTACGGCCGGAGTCGAAGCGGTAAGGATCGATGGGAAAAAAACGACGGCAATGGCGGCGTTTTCGTAAAAAGCCACACTTTGCACGCCCACCGCAAGATCTTCGTCCGTTGGTCCAGATTGAACGATTGCACGGTTGCATCAGTAAGCACGGTTGCACCAGATACGATCCCTTTTTTTAACCGTTGTAACATCCATTTACTGTAGCTCATTTCACTATTTGTCGAAGAAAAATGTTGCACGTGTAGAAAAAATATTACAATGCGTTCAAAAATTTCGGACGTTCGGAAAGGAGTCATTCATACGGTGCCATGTAATTACGATTGTACCACTGCTCGCGCGTATATAGACCCCGAACCTCAAATCCCCGTTGCATCCCCACACAGAGATAGAGAGAGGATCCCATGCTCCAGCGTGCGGCGGTGGTGATGGGCTCCGGCTACTGGCGGCGGGAGGCGGTGGGGCCGTGCACGGAGAGCCTCGGGTCGGAGAGCGGTGACGTTGGCGGCGGCGCCGAGATCGACCAGCTCCCGGTCGCTGGAGCAGCTGCGGCGGATGAGGAGAGGGAGGATGTGGTCGCCGGCGCGGGGCGGGTGGGGCCCCAGCCGTCGCCGGAGAAGAGGAGGCGCACGGAGAGGCTCCTCCCGCCGGCGATGCCTCGGGTGGCGGAGGCGTTCATGCGCGCGGAGCGGCTCGGCGGGCGGCTGATCCTGACCGAGGTGGTGCGGGCCGAGCGGCGTGAGGTGTTCCGCTCTTCCCGTGCAGACGGGCGCCTGTGGCTGCGCTTCGCTGACTCGTCCGACGTCGACGGCGAATACGACGACGACGAGCCGGTGACGGAGAGCGACGGCGAGACGAAGAGCGTAGCGAGCGGGGTCGTGGTTGGTGTCAGTTGCAACGGCGGGGAGTTTTGCCAGGTGGCTGCCGGCGCCAGGAGGCGCGTCGAGATTCGTGCCGTGATGGGGATATGAGGCACCCAGATATATCAGATGCTGCTCTTCCCTTGTCATCAGTGATGCATTTCTGCTAGCTTAGCTGCATTGTTTTTTTTCCTTTTCTTATTTATTTATTTATTTGATTTGAGAGAGATTGGTAGAGTGAGAGTTTTCTTGAGAGAGACTGGTAGAGTGAGAGTTTTCTTGGTGAAATTGACGATGTAGTTTAATTTGTGATCTTGGGGACATTTATTTCTCCCTTTTATTTAAATTTTTGTGTGATATGCAAATTTTGTGGGAGAGATTTAATTTAGGGGTAAAACCGTCAGTGATATTAAGTATCTTCACTGACGGGTTTCAATGACAGTTTTAGTTAAAAACCGTTAGTTACGTATATGCATATCATTGTAGATGATTTTAACAAAAAAAACCGTCAGTGAACTAACGGATGATGAGGAGTCTAATATAACTTTCTATAGTAGTGATTAGGTTCTTCTAAAGAAAGAATGATGATCATCCTCGCAAAAAAAAAGAGTAATGATTAGTGTCGCTTATAAGGAACAAAAGCAAATAGGGAGATATGATTGTGGTATAGCTTGGCTGATGTGTTTGGAAGTTGGAAAGCTTATATGATGTACATAGTATGATAAGATGCAGGAATAAGAGGAAAGTAGTTGAAGAAAAGGGGAGAAAAACCATCTATCAGATAAGCATTTCAGAATTTGGGATGAGATTTTGTTAACATGTCAGTTTCTCTTCTTAAAAATGGTAAATGCATGAATTGATGACGCCCGACTACTTAGGGCATTTCTAAAAGGCACAGCTTTGGTATGTCTATATCCTCTACATCACTTAGTGTGCATTTGGTTGTCTGGACGAGGTTGGATGGGATATAACCATCCAGTCTGAATAGGATGGAGTCATCTTGGTGGCTGTTTAGTTGGCTGGATAAGAATGGGCTAATTTTTTATTTGGTTGAGTGGATGGATGAGCTAGTTGTAATCAAGGTTTTGAATTTCGGTTTGAAATTTTTGGATAAAATTTAACCAAAATCTGAACTTTTTGAATTGTTCGGATAAAATTTGACCACAATTTAATTTTTTGGACAAAATTTGAATCTTTGAACAAAATTTGAATTTCGAACAAAATATCATTGAAAATTGAATTTTCGGACAAAATTTGATTTTTTTTTTGACAATTTTTGACCACAATTTGATTTTTTGAATAAAATTTGACCATATTTTGACCGAAAATTGAATTTGACTGAGTACATATTGGTGAAATTTGAATTTGAACGAGTTCACCTCTTAATACAGCAAACTGGATGAGCTCGTCCAGCATTTTTTTTGGGGATGGCTCTGTCCAGCATATTAAGAGAATATTCTAAAAAACTGGATATCCATATCCCATCCATCCACCCAACCAAACAAAAGGATGACTTCAAATCTAGGAATCGCCATATCCCACCCATCCTTGTCCATCTCAACCAAATGCTACCTTAGAAACAACCAATGGCGGACTTAGAAAATTTTCGTTGGGTGCACATTTCACACGTACAACTCTGTAGTCTTGTACGATGATTTTATAAGATTATAAATCTAACACATATATTTGAAATTTACTAAAAGTACGATAGAAATAGTTATAAGGTCTTAAAAATCCTAAATCATTAAAATTGAAACCAGTTTAATCAACAAATTTGATTTATTGGAGAGATGATTTTGTACCACTTTTCAAAATTTTAGAGGTTCCGGAGCATACGTGACACCCCCTGCTAGTACCACCCCTGGTAACAATAGTACATAACTAAATATAATTCCTCGAATGAATTCTACTTGTAGGCCTAGTCAATAAAGATATATCTCTACTAATATAAATTTGCAGTTGGTGACAGCGGCCCGTTCTTCCTAGCCCCTCCGGGCCATATCTCCAATAATGACCGATCATTATAGCCAATTATTTTTTCCTAATTTACAGCCAGCCATAACTCTCTAAATATGGCTGATTATTATAGCAAAATCCCTGATTATTGCTGATAATTAATAGCCGGCCGATCATTCCTTTTGTACTCTATATATGCTGTATAGTTTTTACAGAATCAATCAAGGGAATTCATTCAAGATCTTCCATGTCGTGTCGCTGCGGCGAATGAACTCGACGAACTGATCAATAAGTGATGGACTGACGTACATGACCGCGAAGCGTAGGAGTCCGAGTGTCGTGGTCAGTAGTAACTGCGGCTAGAAGGACAGCCAGAACGCGACGCCCACCGGGTGCCGTGACCCCGCCGGCGCTTGACGTGAACAAAGCGTCGACGACGGCAATGGCTGTTGCGGCGATACCGATGGGACTTCGTCGGTAGTGAGAGAGTCATTGGCATACCCCTTGGAGATAAATAAGTTCATCCAACTGAACGTTGTGTGAGAGAGGAATGACGCGGCGGCGCACGGCGTGGCGAGCGCCTTGGCGCTGGTGTTTTCTGGTTCACTTTTATAGGCTCCGGCGTCATGGCCGGTGAAACCAGTGATGGCTAGGTACGCCAAAGGCATGGAGATGAGTAGGCTGGCAAAGGAGAGAGAGTTATCTGGGAAGAGCAGCGAACCGTCAGCGTAGCGGATCACCACCGAAGCGGAGAAGAGCGCGGCGCCGAAGGCGGTAGCGTCTGGCGTCTGAAGGTGCAAAGGCTAGGTAGCGGCGGTGGCCCCTTTCTCGAGGCGGCCGACCACGCGCCATGGCGTCGCGCGATAAGTGGGCGGCGAGAAAGCGGACTCCTGGCGTGCCATGGCGTGCTCGGCAGGAGGAAGAACGTGAGTGCGAGAGGACAACGGACGCCGCGGCGAAGACGACGGACGCCGAAGCGTGACTGTAGCGCCCGATGGTCCGAATGGCGGTGGTTTCCCAGCAGCGCCGCCTCGTGCTCGAGGGAAGCCCCCCGTGTCGCCCTTGCAAAGGCAGTGGATGACGAGGACGAGCGAGGCGACGAGAAAGACGAGGTCGACGACGCCAAGGAGCGCGCGCTGCGGGTATGGCGAGAGGAAGAGGAACGCAAGCTGGTAATATAAATTGCAAAAAGGGATAAAAATGATTGATTGATTTTTGAGATTGGTAATATATATTGCTACATACAATATATTTGGTTTTAATTCATACCGGAGAAGAAACCATAAAAGCTTTTGTAATCGAGAGAAATAGATATTTGATCTTGTAGCATATTTTTTTTATTGCTTGACCTTTATGTTTCGTTACTAATTTTATTTTTTGTAGCAACGCACAGGCATTGATCTAGTCTTCTCTCATGTTTCTCTCTCCCCTTATGGGCATTAATGCTGACACCACAAACAATGTACCTACAAAAAACTATCATTTTCAATGCAAGTTTTTGTTGTTTCTTATTAGTGATTTAATTTTATGCCCAAGCTATGTCTAATGCAAGATATTGCTTTTTCCTCTTTATTATTTAATTTTTTCTCTACATAAGCATCAATCCTAGATGGCATGTTGAGGATATAGGCTATCAAAAATTTGAACTTGCGCGAATAAGTGGAAGCTCGGGCGGCTAGCAGCGCGAGCTCGCTTGCAGCCCGCCCGGGTTCGAGACTTCAGTCTCGCCTGGGTACGCACGGAGTCTGGGCAGTGCGTGTGGGTGTGTGTGTGCGCGCGTGCATGTGTGTGTATTTGTGTCTGTCGCCCGACTGTTGTTCTCCTTCTATACTGAATGCTAGAGCTCTTGGCCAAATTCAAAAAAAAAAATTTTGAACTTGCTTACTCAGCACGTCCTTATCAACTTCAATCTATGCGCTTACTCAATTTTGAAATACATGCACTTTTTCTTATATATTTGCTGTTTCGTGATGAGAAAATTAATTATGGTTGTTTATCATCCGATTGTAAATTAGCACGTACGTACTGCTGTTTCTCAAGTTCTCATCGATCGTTCGTCAAATCAACAAGCATACATTTGTATGCGTAAAGCAGCTCTAACAAATTGTCATTTTATTTTGGTATTTCGCACAAACCAATCGATCGATATGTAATAAAAAAATTTACTGTTATACATAAATGCATAAAACAACTCCAACCAACTTGTGGTATCGACAAAAAGTGCAAGGCTATTGTTTTCTTATGTAAGCTCCAACGAACGAATGGCGTAGACCAAAAAAAAGCCGCACATAAATACGTATGACGTCATTTTATTATGTAAGATGCAACCAATCGTCAATATATGCGTGGACAAATAAAACCTTATATGCCATTTTATACATAAATTCTACCGACCATTATTACACAAAACACACAGGGATGTTTGTAAGCTCCAGCCAACTAACAGTATATTAATTATATTGCCTTGATTTTATTGCATAGCATACAATATCGTTGATCATGTTCAACACGATGGCCATATTGGTGGTCTTGTCTAGGGGTGGGTAATCGGTTTATTCGGTTCGGTTTTTTCGGTTTTAAAAAAATTCGGTTTTTGGATTTTCAAAACCGAACCGAAACCGAAATAATATAAAAACCAAACCGAATCGGTTCGGTTAATACATTGGCTGAGGCCTCAGGCCTGAGTGGCGAACTGGGCAACTGGCGGACAAAATACAATACCTCAGTAATGTCATAAACTCATTGAATCGAAGGATAGCCATTGCAGCAAGTGCCCATGGAGGTAACAGTCAAATCTCACTTCACAATGTTTCAAGTAACATAGACTTTACAATGTTTCAACGAACAAACAAAATTAAGGGCTTTGAGATGACAAAATGCGTAGGTGTTAATAGCGTGCAATGAATACCTGAGCAACTATTGCCTGAGTGACAGTATATTCAGTTTCAGCCTTAAATTGCCTCCACAAAGATTTGCACTGGACGGGTGTAATTAAAGTTTTCTCCTCTGGAACCTGATCACGAAAATGGCATCTATTTAGGGGGAAAAACATATGCTTTGTGCTTAAAGAAGATGCTAGGGAGTAAAAACTGCATGGTGCTTCAGCAGAGAAACATAAATAAATGTAACACAGCACACAGCTTCCTTACCCTTTCCCATGAGCTGGAGGCTAGTGGATCAAACGATTGGATACTCCTATCTGTAGTCCCTGGCCTCGCAGTGTCAACAAGAGCAACGGAAAGAGTGTTTTCAATGTTGTCACCATCCTCATCCAACCGAATTGCCGCCTGGGGTTGCGCCGCGCGCCTACGCCGCCACGCCGGGAGGAAGGGAAGCGCTGCTGAGCTGCGCCAGCACTGCACCGCCCACGGGAGGAAGGAGGTGCCGCTGGGGCTGCCAAGCCTCTGCGTCGGCTGCACGGGAGGACGGTAGCAGTGGAGGGCCGGGCAGAGCCGGAGGAGTGGAGCGCCGAGCCGGTGAGGCGGTGACCTGGGGGCTGGGGCCTGGGGCTAGGGTTGTGAGGACGCGGCACGGCGCACGGGCACGGGGGAGCGAAATGGGGAATTGGGGGCGGCGGGATGGAGTATGGACCCAGATCGAGGGAGCAGGGAGGAGTCACGGGATTGAATTAGGTCATCGCCTCATCGGGTCAGGTGAATTAGTCGGAGACTCGGAGTCGACGCGAGTCGCTATGCGTATTCGGTTTATTCGGCTGTTCGGTTTCTTGAGTTCGAAAACCGAACCGAACACCGTAAACCTAACAAAGAGCAAAATAAAACCGAATCGAACATCGAAACCTAAAAACCGCGGTTCGGTTTTTCGGTTTCGTTAAATTATGCCCACCCCTAGTCTCGTCCCATCTCTATATATAAAGTATTTTTTGTACTCTCGAGAATACATACATATATATATATATACATATATATATATATATATATATAAAGTTGAGCTGTAATATTTTACACGAAGCTGCTGCCATCTTGAGGTTAGGGATTTTCCTATGGAAATTTCTCATTTTTTCCAAATTGAAAGAACATGGATCAATCAAATACACTCGATCGATGGAGTTGCATTGGCTCAAGCCAGGGTGAGTAAATTACCTATGGAGTAATTAACAAGCTCTAGCAGCTTTGGCTTTTGTGTGACTGCGATCATTGTCACGATCGAAAGCTTTCTGCGCGTAGGTTGACTTTACTATGTCTAGCAGATGAGACGGCTCGGGCATGCATTCTAACAGAACCGTTGGTTCTGGCCAGAGATGGTGATACATTCGGTTTTTTTCCCCACGGATCACTCCTTCCCTTCCTTTTCTTCAACGAAATCGACAGCGACGCCAGGCTACGTACGCGTCTGTCACCAATCACCAGGTAGAACCTCACATTCACAATCACAAGTCTGAAGTTGCATTATCTTGTCATTAGGAAACACGCTGACCAGAAGTCATAGGTTTGCATCGTTGTTCCGTAAACCGGAAGAAAACATACATGTCCTAAGTGCATCAACAAGAGGGCTCATCTGTCAGTGGGTGTCAACAGGGACTTTCTACGTTTACATCTAGTGAAACAATAATCTTTATCCCCAACCCTAATTTGCCTGTTGGCACTACATACATGGCCACGGCCTAATTATCCGATTATCCTTCCTTTTCAAGGGTTAAACCAACTGCAATTCCTGTTCCGACTCATCTTTTGTGCGGTGAAGCTGTGTGCGTTGTCTTTATTCTGTAAGCTATTCACATTGCTTGCTGTGTTTGCAGCCAAAAGGAATTGATGCTCAAACAAATATTCACATTGCTTGCTGTGTTTGCAGCCAAAAGGAATTGATGCTCAAACAAACAACAACATATATTCCAACCATTTGTCTATCAGTTTTATTCCTAGTACGGTGCCTGTTGTAACTTGTAACACTGCCAGACTGCCACCTTGATGTCTCACTGCAATAAAGGCAACATGAAAAGGCAGCTTCGATTCAAATTTTCAAGATAAAAAATGAGAGAAAAATAAAACAGATATTTGTCCGAAATATTCCAGGCCTAATCCACAAGAAAGGTTACTAATTATGGTTGTTGTAGGTACCAGAGGACTGTAGGAAACTGGTTGTAACTGAATTAGATGAGGAAATTTTTATCAGGATCGATTGAATTTGACAACTTTTTAGCTTACAACTGCAGTAAGGAAATCGACAGGTTTTGATCACTTAGAAAATTGATAAAAGGTTCAATCATAAATAGTTCGTGCGAGCTTATCACCTAATCTGTGAGGAGAATGCTGTCCAGAACAGCAAATCCTGCAGCAACTCCACCTTCATTTGACGAAGAAACTTTGGTTCGTATCAAGTACCCACACTGATTATTCATGACTACCTTATCTTTGTTCCTGTTATTGACCAATGAAAATAATATGATTTGAAATTAGAAAAAAGAAAGGGAACATGGCACATATGTAGAGCACAGGAGTTCTGAGCTTCCAAAGGGTTAATTACCGCAGGTAGGCTCCATATATCCCAAGCTCAGAGATTGTAAGGTCCTCAAGGCAAACACCTCCCTGGACCAGATGGCTCAGAGAAGCTCTTGGGAAAATCCTCTGCATCAGAATGTAGGCTGCAAGTGCCTCTCCCTGTTCCTTCTGGAGTCTGACCAGTGTTTCTCGCAAATCATGACCATATATGTTGTTCCCTAAAACGGATATCAGGATCAGGAGATTTTCTGAGAATTTGTTGTGAAGAAAATGTTTTTTTAAGTGCCATGAAAACTGACCTCCACCTTCCCGCTGAGGTTTCAAGACAAACATGTTAGGTTTCTCTATTGCTGATTTCACCATTTCTTCATTATCCAAGCTCCATAACCCTGCAAAGCATTTACGTAGCTTGGCAATGTCCTCCTTGTTGTCAAGGAATCTACAGATAAATAAAATAAGTTAGTGGTTAGGAATGTGCAACTGGAAATTAGAAGTATAGCAGTAGGAATTTAAATATGACATACCACCACCAAGTCTGTTATGAATTCAATATACCTATAATGTATTATTCACATCACAGGAATATTCAAATACATAACCACCCATATGTAGCCAAAAAAAAAAACTAGATCACCTTTCAAGAACATTAGGTTTTGCTAGTTCTTGCTGGATCTTTTTTGTTCCTACTAAATGGTAGGATATTGAAGGGCACTTAATAGCAGATGACTGCTCCATCAAAAGCCTCGCTCTCCATTCCTGAAATACAAGAACATTCCATGGTGAAAGCCTGTCACAACAAAACTAAATAGTATGCACACACACCATGTGCAATCACATCACTTGACATGTTGGACTTAAGCTTTACAACACAGATAATGAAATTCACTTAATTCACAAACAAAAGAAGTTTCCTTTTCCATGACGAAATGGAAAGCAAAGAAGCATCACACCAAAACAAAACAAAAATATGATTCTTATAGAAAAGGTATCACAGGAAAACTTGTTTTCAGTCAAGTTATGAGATAGAAATTCACTCTCTAATGAGAAAGGGTGTTGGCTAAACAAATGTAGTAGCACATACCTTTTCTGAAGGGTAATCATTTGGCGCATACCCAGCTCTGAAATATACAACAGCAACTGTCCGGCCATCTCTGCATTTTTATAAATTTAATTTTTAGAGTGCTATAGCAAACAGTAAACCTTCCTTCATGTCTGTACAGGATACATACACCACAAGTGTTCCATCCGGAAGCACCTGTCCTTCAGCCTCCACCTGTTCCAAAGTTTTCCTAATAGTCGTCACACCATGCGTAATAGATAGTTAAGGAAAGCCCCATTTCCATGATGTTAATTGTGACCACCACATAAGTAGTAAAAACAAATGATCACAGAACCCAGCAATAGTTTGCCAAAGTAATATTAAACAGAAATGTTGATAATTAATGTTTACAAACAATAAATCAAAACAATAGAAAGTTCGTATTGTATAGGAAAAACTGATCCACATACATTAGAAAGTTTTTGTCATAGAGGATGACATTAGGAGGGAAAAGACAGCAAATAGTAAAAGGATATGATTCCTTCAAATGATTGATGAGCCAGTATTGGTCATACATATTTCTTTCTTCAGGTTGAACAACCATCATAAGTACAGCACTGGGCAACCAAGAGGGAAAAAATCTATGTTAGTTGGTCTTGCCAATTCCAAATGATCTGAATAACATAAACTCAAACTGCATAGGTAAAGTGTAGACCTGTCATTATTATACTCAGACCATGCTCTGCCCAATGCTTCAGCAAATTGATGGCCGCCAGTTTAGAGAATCCTTTTAGAATCAAGACCTAATACTTTCCCATATTGATTAAGTAAGGTCCTGTAGTTAGCAAACAAATAGCACTTATCAGGTTAACTATAGGAGATGAAAACAAGGAAATCCTGTAGACATTTCAAGATAAGAAATAAATGCTATTATAGATTAAGAATGTCATGCTGCCTAATTTCTCATTCACTGACATAGGACATGCAGCAGTTAACTCCTTAAGTATAACACCCCTTAAAAGAGGCAGTCTTACAACTAATGATTTAAAAAATCGACAATATAGAGAAACATAATTTATGCCTGTAAGATTAAGCTGAGGCTTCCAAAATGTGGAAATTGAATATTCCTAATGTTCTTGTAAGCATACAGCTCTATTAAGCAGGCCTGTTGTGCTCTGATGTGTTAAAAAGAGAACCCCAAGATTAACTTTTGCATTCAGCATGTTCAATGCAATGTCTTCTTTTATGTTTTAAAGAGATTACTAGAAGTCACAGCACAAGATGATTCTGTCAAAGTGTAAGAGCACAAGGGAACTTGACCTGTGAAGTTCGCTTACAAGGGAGCTAAGACCAGGAAAAGATGATGAAATAGTGTTGAGCTCGATTTGAAGAAGTGAATTTGTTTCAGAATCCAGCATGTAATCAGATCGGTGCAACCCTAGGCGGATATCCTGATGGTTTATTAAGCACTTGTCAGTACCTTACAAACAAACATATTGCCAAGAAGCAAAAATTTAAAGATGCATTTCTCAGAATTCGGTATCAGAAGTTAACAACAAACTCAGTTAATTACCTCCTCCTTATTTACTGCCATCATCTTTGCATGAATTTTTAAAAGCCTAGCAGTGAAATCGTCAACCTGCTTTGTTCTGAAATCACAAAATAATGATTTTCTATTTATCTGGAAATTCCTTAGAATCTAAATTTTTGACCTAGCTGACATTATTGAAAAAAATGGAAAAATGAACTGGTCATTTCAATGAAGATACTACCAGACAATAATATGCCCCTGAAAACTGAAGGCAACAGCCTTCATAGAACATCAATCAGTTGAGACTCTAATCCACTTTGTGCGAGTTTAATACAAAGCTCTACATATCAACATATAGAAAATTCAATGTGGAATTTGAAACTTGCCTAGACAAAGAATCTTGCAAGAACTCCCCATCCAAGCTCACACGATCCACAAGCTCATTGAAAATAGGAGCCAGTTCGCATGCTTGCTTCCAAAAAGATGTTGGGAAATGTGTTGGAAGTAGCGAAAATGGAGCATGAACCAGACCAACACCAGGGACTGTTCCAGATCTCTGCAAGGGGTCAATATTATGTTAATTTGCTAATTCTACAAGAATGCTAGTTTACAACTACTGTTGTTTGTCGTTCATCACATCAAAATCTGCCACAGGATTTAATGATTCTCAATTCTTGGCTCGACATTTAACAACATGGAAAATGATTGAACAAATACACGAAGTGCATGGCGGGACAATGCAAATCGCGAAATTTTCAGGAAATGTAATTTCAATACTATACGTGTATTATTTGCGCAACTACATTAGATGGAAACCAAGGCGTCAATGTGCATATACTTCAGTTCCATGCCAAGCGCAAATCCTACTGGTCAACAGATGCCAAACGTCCACCAACTGAGGTAGAGGCAACACCAAAAAGTCTAAAAAAATATGTATTTGGTCATTGAGTACCATCATAATACATAAATACAAGATAATGCGCAGGTAAAATGCTGAGCAGTGTACTGGTATTCCATTGCACAATAAAACCTGGGAAGGTGTTCTGTCTTGAAGCTTTTGGGTGATATACTAATTGCTTGTGCCATAAGTTAATCGAAGCCACAAGCCCACAAATCACTCCTGTCTTCTGTTTGTAACTAAAAAACATCGAAGCATTGAGCATTGAAATATCGAAACATTCAATCTTTTCCCATTTCCACACCGAGGCGCGAGGGAACATTGAAAGATCGAAACGTCAAACCAGAGATAACAACTCCAAGAAATGGAAGGCGCCTAAAGATCCAAAATTTTGCCCAAACCACCACCAAGATCGCATCACATTTCCCATAACTTTGGCCTCGCTAAACGAATCGTTCAGAACAAGGGGAAAAAAGCAGCCGTTTCGATCAGCAAGCCAGCAAGGGAGCGGCCGTACCGGGTTGGAGCGGTCGCCGACGAGCAGCCCGTGCACGGCGCACCACACGGCGGCCTCCTCCACCATCTCCGCCACCGCCACCGCCCCAGCCCCATGGCTCGCCGGCTCCGCCGGCGCCACACCATGAGGAGCCTCGGCGCTCATCGCCCTTGCCGCCACCACGCGGCTAGGCGGCGCGTACGAGGCCGCGGCGAGGTGCACGCGGGGCGGGGCGCGCGGAGCCGGGAGGCGGACGGAGCAGTAATGGTGGTGTGAGACGCAGGACGGCATGGCGAGAGAGAAATTTGGAGAGTTTTTGTTTTTTAACTGAAATTGGGGAGTCCGGACATACGAGGTGGCCTCAGCATTAAGTTATCCGTGGGGTTCGTGGGTGGTGCGTGCGAGGGTTCCTCCTCCGAATGGCGGGTCAAACTTGGGAATCTCCGAGCCCTCCCGTTTCTTCTTTCCTGACGTATGTTATCTATTATTATATTTTCCTTTTTTATGAGTGTATGAAAAAAATAGTCACTTTTCTGGCTATTTCATAAACTTTTTTTAAATTTAGTCCTCTTTTGAGTATAATTTTAAAAATAATCTTCTTCCTCACATTAGAAACACCATCAAATGATATTATCACCTCTCACACTCTTGTACCAGATATTAAACTTTCATAGCTCGATAAGCCAGAGATCCCATAGCTCTTTATTTTTTAGGAGCTTTTTATTTAGGGAGCGATAGGACTTAGAAGCTTCATAAGACCTGTACATTTCGTCTCAAAAAATAAGACATGTACAACTCTTTCCTAGTAGCAGCCTATAATTATTCCGCATCCATGAGTCCATGACTACGGGCAGTTCCAGTTAAGCTGCCGCTATAATGCGAACTATTCTGTTTTATGTATTGGATGTTCTTTTAAAAAAACAGAGGGTGAATATTTTCGAGATAGTTGAGCAGGATAACACACTCCCAACTCAATACAACAATAGCACCAACAACATCTCGATATCGCTTCTGAGATTGCGCCAAAGTGCCAGACCCGCCCCAAAGACTACTTGAGCGACGTCACCAGCTTAAAACTTCAAGAGCATGCCGTAATACCCTGGCCTGTCAGTGTAAAGGTCTGTGTAGTCTATGTAGAGTGGTGGTGGGATTAGTCCTATATTATTTACATAAAGTAAATTGTAGTAGTATATAATGTCTGTTAGATCTAAATACAGTACCTCTAGATTAACCTTTTTATACGAAACGAGAACGAAAAGGTTGTTATGTATACGTGGATCTGTTCTATATGCGAGTGTTCCACAAGTTAATGTGAAGACCACCCTCTACACAAGTGTGAAACATTGTCAGGTAGGTCGTTTAACGACATTGGAAGAACAAATGATCTATGGTGGACTCATTAAGACCACACAGCTGACATTTCAAGTCCCCTGTCCATCCTCTTTGCGTCAGCTGTTCTGCAAGACCTTGTCCTCCCACCATTACCCACCTTCTACAAAATTGATATAACATCTGTTTTGATTTCAAGATTCCAGACCAAAAGTGAGAATCTTCTCTCTTAACACCAACTTTCTTAAGGTATTTTTCTCTAAGCAAAGTATGCCACAGACCTCCTTCATTTTACAACTTCCATAGCCACTTTCCTGGTAAACAATATTCATAATATCCGAATCTAGAACCCGCAAGCCCCCTGCTGTTTGAGTCCTACCACTATAGTAGTCTAACTTTTTCGTAGAGCTCTTTTACAGTGGATTAAAATCAATATAAGCCGTTCATTTCTTTGAATCTAATGGTTGGAATCAATTTAGATCTAGTTATACTACCATCTGTAGTATTTATAGTAAAATTCAGAGAGATGTAAAAGGATAAAAAAATTCCGTCATACTATTTGTCCTTTACAGTAAAATACATCTTGTGATCTTGATGGATGGCGGATGAATGGATAAGAAGCCTATGATGATCATCAGGTATTCGATGAATCCAAAACTCTGAACAAATTAGGAAAAGTCTAAAATATCCCTGATGAATGGATAGAAAAAGTCTAAAATACCCTTAAGGAATGGATAATTAAATTTAATTTATACTATCACTACTTACTACCTATGTAATGCACGCTAAAATTTCTCTTTTCGTAACCCCTTGGGAAGAGGATAGAAGGACATCATATATAAAGGAATATTACTGAGACATGAGTTTAGTAGAACCAATCTACCCCCAATGGTCAGTAATTTCCCTTGCCAGTAGCGCAACCTTGTCTCCAACTTACTAGTAATATATATGGAATGGTAATATTGTTAGGTTAATTTGTGCTCACAGAAAACAACACTTATGTAGTGACTTGCCGGCGGCGGCGTGTACGGTATAGCATGATTATCTATCATTCACTAAATACATACTAACAATTACTAAATATATACTACATCGAAACTATGAATTAATTATCTACCATATACGAACATTGAACACAATTAACATTAACGGTGCTAGGGCATATCTTTTACCAATCAAATTCACTGAATACATTACAAATTTCTACGTGTACAAAGATATTCAACTTACTTCACCTGACGGGCGGTGACCGCGCGGCGTGGTGCGGTGTGTACGGCAATGCGGCGTGGAGGCGAGGCGGCTTTGGCGGCGGCGTGGCATAGCGTGGAGGCAGAGGCGTTGCGAAGTGCAGCGTGAGGCGGCAGAGGGGCTAGGCTGCGGAGGCGTGCAGGTACTCGATCGGGCGTGGGCGCAGGGGCACTGTGCGGGCCAGCTGGGCCTTTTGGGGGCCTTCGAACCATTTTCGTCGGCCCAGGCCAACGAAAATAGAAAGTCATCGCTACGTGGACTATTTTCGTCGATCCAGGCCAATGAAAATATCTAGGCCTTGCCACATGTCCTTTTTTTGTCGGTCCAGGCTGACAAAAATATCTAGGCCCCGCCACGTGTCCTATTTCCATCGGCTTTGACCGACGAAAATATATGGGCCTTGCCACATGTTCTATTTTCGTCGGCCTGGACCGACGAAAATAGTCCACAATTTTTTTTGAAAACCCTAGGTGCGATGACTCACATATTTTCGTCGGCCTTTTCGCGTATACCGATGAAAATATATGTAATTTCGTCGGTTGCAACCGAATCGATGAAATTATTCAGTTATTTACGTCGGCCTATATTTGGCTGACGAAAAAAGGGGCCAACGAAAAAAGTGTCGATTCCTGTAGTGTCCCGCGATCGATTAATCAATATAGCAACACAATCACAGTAATAAAGGAAAGAGCACACAGAATGTAGGGGGTGGAACTCTCTCGATTTATTAGATTGATTCATGTATAAGGGAGGATGTCCAATATACAGCGAAAAACGTAAGAGATGAGTTCAGATTCGCCCACACATAAGAGATAGATTCTAACCGAAACAGTTACGAAAATCTTATCGCAAAACACTTCAAATACTAATCGATGTATATGCATGAGTGAAAGCCACTTAAATCCAAAGTGTCGTTTCCTCCACTTGTTCATCATGCATCTGATTCTGCTCTCACCTTGCCGATCCTAAGGAAGATGGGGTACCTCACCGTCTTCACCTCCTCGTGGTCGCCACCCCACGCCGCGGCGAACTCCCTTACCGTCGCCTCGTCGAGCAGCTCGACGCCCTTCTCCTTGGCTGTCTGGTACGCGGACCACGACGTGATGTATGTGAGGTAGTCGTCGAGGTCCATGCGTCGCTCCGTCGAGAACTCGAATGGGCCTGTGTGCGCCTCTCCGTCGACAGGGTCGAAGGGGAAGTCCACACTGCGGTACTCGTCGTCCACCATCCTGCGGTTAGGCGCCCAGTACGGCTGCGACGCGTGGTAGAGGCGCCAGAAGGCAGCGTCGACGGCGGCGCCGTCGACGCGCGGCTCGGTGTAGCACCAGGCCGCGAGGATGCCGTGCGGCGCGCGCAGGACGGAGCGGGCCTGCGCGTAGAAGTGAGGCAGGTGGAGCCAGTGGAAGGCCTGCGCGACGGTGATTAGGTCGACGGAGGACGGCGGTGCGACAGAGTCGTGGAGGCCGGCGAGGGGGAGGTCCGGCGGTGTGTGGACGTAGCGCACGTTTGGGAGGCGCGGCGCGTAGGCGAGCTGCTGCTCGCTCGTGTCCGTGCCCACCACGCCCTTGTAGAGCTTCGCGAGCTGCACAGTGCACACAGAGACGCAAGACCACGACAAGTGTTAAGTACTGTACAAAACTTATTTGTGAAGTTTTTAACTTGTGACGATAGTATCATGCAGGAAATTGGAGTAATTAAGTAAGATTGCACTTTGTTCAACTAATACACAAAGCCTGATTGAACGGTCGAAAACTTGACATGAATCCAAAAGCACAACAAAAGTCGCTTTCCCAACTTTTTGGATACTACAGCTGCCGTTCCTCGATAGGGCTCTCAAGAACCAAATTTTTTATTTCTTTCTTTTGTTTTGACTCGTCTCGACTGTCAAGAAGAGGAGGAGGGATCGAGACAGAGAGGAGTCTCACACTTACCGATGCCGCTGCCTGGCCGCTGCCGGTGCCGACGTCCCATGCCAGGTCATGACGGGCCGTCTTGGACGCGATGTAGTCGAAGAGCTCCGGCGGGTAGGCCGGCCGCGTCGCCGCGTACTGCTTCGCCTGCTTCAGGAACAGATTCGCCATAGCGTTGTGTGTGTGGATTTTCCTTTGACCGGGTGGAAGCGAGGGGAGGAATGCGTGCGTATATTTATAGGGAGCATCGACAGCGGCGTGCGGGGCTTCTTGGCAAGTGTCTGCACGGTGCTCGGTGTTTCGCCAGAGACAGGCTCTTTCTGGTGATGGTTAGTATTTGGTCACTGGTCAGATCGAGTTTTGTAATAAGGATGGATACGTAACTTTCTTCCCAAGCCAACCATCCGCACAGCGTGTGCTTAAACAAACTCGCGCGTGTAGAAACCGCTGCCTTCCGCGAACCTACCCCATTAATTAAAAGAATCCCAACTCTATACTACGCCCCAAAAACGTATATTACCTTTGCCCGAAAGCCAAATCATGCGAAACTTCCAAGAACTCCGCTTCCTCTGCGTCAAAATCAACGGTATTTATCTCCTCCGCCACCACAGACCAGCAACCAAAGGCAGGGGAAAAAGCATACACCGTAAGGGCAAGATCCCTACCAGAACATCGATACCGCATACAAGAAGGCAATCACTGGGAAGAGGATGTGAGCACAAACTGAAAGAACCAAATAACGGAGAGGCCGAGGAGAGCGCGCTGCGCTCTAGAATCGGCAAGACGGCAACTCAGCCAAAAGCAACGACACCGAAGCAGGAGAACGCGGAGGCAGCCGCGATGCGGCCGGGCGAAGGCATGAGTGAGGGAGGGAAAACGCGAGCGCCTGTCAGGACCCGTGAGAGTCTGACTTCCCAAGCACAATCGCAAGGATCAAAAGATGAAGAAAAATGCAGGAAAGCAGAAAAATGGAACATAGACGAACACAGGAGATAAATGGGGAAAGTAGAAACTGGAATTCTTCTCATTCAAGTCATATTCCATTCTGTTACATGCAGCAGGCTTTATAGCCGAACTCAAAATTACCAGAACAAGTAAACTACCGAAACTTCTAGCAATTACTGTTTACTGTAATTACCACAAGTGTTTTTAGCCATTGGATTTAACAGTGAACTTCATTAACTACCGAGAACCCTTGGATCTTCATAAGTATTCCTCTCCCTCCGATCACAGTGTTGATAAATTAGACAGTTTCAGGATTATATTCCGAATATAAATCATGAACAGCATCACAGAAACTAGCATGTATCTATCTGACATACTAGATAACACGAACACCATGATCATCTTGGTAAACATGATTAACGACGAGATTAGGGCAGATCGAGCGTCTTGAATGAAGCGAAGATGCGAGATGACGTAGATGGTGCAACGCGGTGTTGACGTGGACGACGTTGATGACGCGCGTCGCAGAGACGGCATTTACGCCCAAAGCAGCGAAATGTGAAGGCGAGCCGTGGTGAAGATCTTGAGCGATCGCGCGAGCGCTTCCCAAAACCTTATTCGCCTCTCCGGTGCAGATCGCAAAGACGAAGGGTTCCGGAGACTGCTCTCCGATCGCGGATGCACGCTCGGCGCTTCGGGATGGAGAAGGCTACGAGGTGGCGCGAAGAACGAGAGGTGGCAAAACCCTAATGTGTGTTCTTTGCGTCTACACGGGTGGCGGCGCGATATATATAGGATAGCTCGGTAATGTGACCGAACGTGACTCAAGACGTGCCACGAACGGACTCGATTCTGATATCCTTATCTCATACTAACCGCCAGATTCCGAGTAGCAAAAGAATAAAGCGCAAAGGAAGCTGCGTCTGCAAGAAGGCCTGGACCGGATTTCGGCGGACCATTCACGCAGTGCAAGACGCCTGCGCGCCCGCGCCTCGCTCGCCTGCGTGCGAGCCAGCCCGGCCCGGCGAGGCGAGGCAGGCGGCGTGTGGGCTTTCTCCTTTCTCCCACATGGTTCTACCATGGTGAATCACACTCCACTATATAAACTAGTGTTCACCACTTTAGGCTAGCAATGTGGGACTATTCATAGTGCACATGCCTCCTCATGAGTGGGCCTTTGAGATTTTCTAGGAATTATTTGTCTCAATTAAGTGGGCCAAGCCCAAATAATCCAACAATCCCCACCGATCTCAAAGTCCATTTAGAGATTTGCCAATACTCACTCTTGTTTAATATACCAAATGCTTCAGAGAGATTGTTAAGTTGAACTTACGCTTAGAGCTCTAAGCTACACCCATCCACAACTTGAACAATGGACTACGCCTTGAATTGCAAGTTTTGTGTGAACAGTTTCACTCAAAGTCATAATCGATACACTGCTGCCAGAGCCTTCTCCGCTGGTGGAGCATATGAGTCGTACTCCATGGTCTCTTCATGAGCTTACTAGAGATCACCCGAGTCTCATAGATCGCGACTTTAGACAATCGGGCTCATATAGGTGTGTTCTTTCAAGAATGCTCAGAGGACAAAGATCTTCGCTAGTTAAAGCCAATAGAAACACATTAAGGCATATCGCCATCCTCGCCTCTGACCTTTTGAGAGTATTGCATCTTCACTTAGAGAGGGTAATAGATTACTCTCCTCGGTTCGCCAATAGCTTGTTTTACCCAGGACCTAATTCACGGGATCTCCGATCACAAAGGCTGGGTTACCACTATGGCAACTTATATGGGTCTCATACCCATCTCCCTCGATGTACCTTCTATCACATTCCGTGATAGTCCCTTCGTAAAGGATCTGCCAGTTTTGTCTGCTTTGAATATAAGTCACACTTATAACTCCGGAGTTTCTCAATTTCTGACAGACTTGATGCCGTTTTTGACGTGTCTTGATGACTTCGCATTATCCTTAGCATCGTTCACTTTAGCAATCACATTGATTGTCACAGTTCATAAGGATAGCCAGATTGGTTTTTCAACCACCGGCAAGTCCATCAAGAGCTCACGCACCAATCTGCCTCTCTGGGGTCAGATCTAAAGCAAAGTGAGCTCTGCCTCCATGGTTGACCTTGTCAAAATGGTCTGCTTGCAAGACCTCCATGACATCGCACCACCACCAATGGTAAACACATATCCACTAGTAGCATAGAGCTCATCAACATCAAATCCATTCGAGTCACTATATCCCTCAAGCCTTTGCAGGTGCCTGAATAATGAATCGCATAACTCATAGTACCTTTCAAATAGCGCATTACCCTTTCAAGTGCATGCCAATGATCGTAACCCGGTTTGACATGAACTTACTCAATTTGCTCACAAAGAAATGATATATCGTGTCTCGTTGCACCAAAGAAGATACATGAGCGAACCGACAATCGAGAATATCTCAATTGGTTTAAGCCAATTCTCTTATTCTTTCTCAGTGTCACACTGGGATCATAAGGAGTGGGAGAGGGCTTGTCTGTCCATAAAGCCAAACCGGCTCAAGACCTTCTCCACATAGTGGGATTGCGAAAGAGTAATCCCACTCTCATCCTTAATAAGCTTGATGTTGAGAATTACATCAGCTTCTCCCGGATCTTTCATATCAAATTTCTTTGTGAAAAAGACTTGACCTCATTGATCACATCAATATTTGTGCCAAAGATCGAAGATATCGTCCACATAAAGGCACAATATAACTCCTTCACCCCCACCATAGCGATAGTATACACATCTATCACCTCATTAATGACAAAGTTCGCGAAGTCAAAGTGGTGTCGAACTTCTCATGCCATTGCTTAGGTGCTTGTTTCGTGCCATACAAAGATTTCAATAATTTACACACCTTGCTCTCTTGACCCTTTACTACATACCCATCAGTCGCTCCATGTAGATTTCCTCATCTAACTCTCCATTAGGAAAGTCGTCTTCACGTCCATCGATGAACGAGAAGACCATATGAGGCACCAGAAAGTAATACTCGAATGGTGGTCATTCTAGCAACAGTGAATAAGTATCAAAGAAATCTTCGCCTTCTTTTGGGTGTAACCCTTAGCCACAAGCCGAGCCTTGTACTTCTCAATAGTACCATCAGGTCTAAGCTTCTTCTTGAACACCCACTTACAGCCCACAGGTTTACAGCCATAGGGTCGTTCAGTCACCTCCCAAGTCCCATTGGCAAGAATCGAGTCCATCTCATTTTGGACAGCTTCTTTCCAATTATCTGCATCTGGAGATGCATATGCCTCTGCAATGGACGTGGGAGTATCATCCACGAGGTACACAATGAAATCATTGCCAAAGGATTTTTCAATCCTCTGTCTCTTGCTCTTTCTAGGAGCTTCATTGTCATCCTCCTCTAGGATTTTCTCAAGTGGTTGCTCAGACGACTCAACAGGTGTAATAGTCTCAGGAATTATCTCAGAAGAAAATCTAGAAGTGCTATGCATATCTTTCATCGGAAATATATTCTCAAAAAACGTAGCATCACGAGACTCCATAATAGTATCAACATACATATCAGGCACATCAGATTTAACTACTAAAAATCTATAAGCGATGCTCACCGAGCATATCCTAGAAAGACACAATCCACTGTCTTAGGACCAAGCTTACGCTTTTTGTTAATCGGTACATTGACTTTCGCCAAGCATCCCCATGTGCGCAAGTAAGAAAGTGATGGTTTTCTCCCAACCCACTTCTCGTAAGGGTCTTCTCCATGTTTCATTAGGAACTCTATTCAGACATGACATGAAGTCAACACGCCTCCCCCACCATGCCTTAGATAAACCAAAGAAGGTGTCTAACATGGCATTCACCAAATCGGTCGTCGGCGGTTTTTCCTCTCGGCAATCTGTTTGATTCGAGGCGGTAGGGAGGTGTCCTCTCATGAATAATACCATGTTCATAGAAATCATCAAAGTTTTTGGGAAAATATTCGCCACCACGATCCGACCTAAGACATTTGATCTTTCTCTCTAGTTGATTTTCAACTTCAGCTTTATAGATTTTAAAGTAGTCTAGTGTCTCGTCCTTAGTTTTCAACAAGTAAACATAGCAAAATCTAGTCGCATCATCAATCAATGTCATGAAATATCTCTTTCCACCTTTTGTCAACACACCATTCATCTCACACGATCGAATGTATGAGTTCTAGAGGTGCCAAGTTCCTCTCCTCGGCCGCCTTGTGAGGCTTTCGAGGTTGCTTCGATTGCACACAACTATGGCACTTAGAACCTTTGGCAATAGTGAAATTCGAATTAAACTCATCTTTGGAAAGCCGATTCATAAGACCAAAATTAATGTGGCATAAACGAGAGTGCCAAATACTCGCATCATCATTAACACTACCACATATATGGTTCACAGACTTATTATTGAAATCTGAAGGAAAAGCGGAACAAGCCTCCGCACTCATAGCCTTTACCAATAAATAGTCCATGCTTGGACACAACTACTTTATTGGACTCTAACACTACCTTAAACCCATCTCGCATAGAAGGGAGCCACTAACGAGATTCTTGTTGATAGAAGGACATCTTCGCACGCTCTCAACCGCACGATCTTTCCGAAGTGAACTTGAGATCCATGTGCGGTGCCATGAGCGAAGCATGTGACCCATTCCCCATCGGGACGGAAGAATCCCGAATGACCCGATAAGAAGAGAACATATTGATGTCGAACACACATGAGCGTTAGCACCGTATCAATCCACCAACCGGAAGATCGAAATATCGAGAATACGTAAGGTAAATTACCATACCTGCGTCTCGGCATTGCTAGCGGTCATCGTGTTGATGACCTTGGACGTCATGTCCATGTTGGCCTTTTTTCTCGGCGGTCGCACGATCAGGGCATTCCTTGGAAAAGTGTCCGACCTCACCACATGTGAAGCAGGTCAGCTCAGCCTTGTTCATCTTCTTCTTCTTGAAGTTGGTAGTCTTGTTAGGCTTATTTTTCCCTTTGTTCTTGCCGTAGTTCTTCTGAACCACGTTGGCGCTGGACGGTCCCTCGGCTCCTTTACCATTGAAATCCTTAGCCCGAGCCTTCTCTTCAACATCAAGGGACGCTATCAGGTTTTCAACTGATATCTTTGTCCTCTTATGTTTTAGAGTAGTGCCGAAACTCCTCCACGAAGGAGGGAGTTTTGCAATGATGCAACCGGCCACAAACGGATCAGGTAAGACACATTCCAGGAGTTCGAGTTCCTTGACAATGCATCAGATCTCATGGGCTTGCTCTACAACAGAGCGATTATCGGCCATCTTATAGTCATGAAAATTCTCCATGACATACGCTCCTTCGCCGCATCCGATGCACCGAACTTGGCGTCAGCAGATCCCACAAGACCTTCGCGTCGGTTATGTGCATGTACACATCACACGACGATCGGCAAAACGCTAAGAATGCATCCCACGAAGAGAGTATTGGCATCCGTGAAACTCTTCTTCGCTTTCGGAGAGATCACCTTCAGCTTGCCTTTACTAACCCGAATACATTCATAGTCCGTAAGCGAGCGTGACCTTGACTTGCCACCTCTTAAAATGCACACCAGAGAATTTCTCCGGCCTCAGTGCGTCGGCAAATCCAGCCATTGTTAATCCAGTAAAATGTCTACAATAAGGTTTTTGGATTGTTGATAAATTAGACAGTTTCAGGATTATATTCCGAATATAAATCATGAACAGCATCACAGAAACTAGCATGTATCTATCTGACATACTAGATAACACGAACACCATGATCATCTTGGTAAACATGATTAACGACGAGATTAGGGCAGATCGAGCGTCTTGAATGAAGCGAAGATGCGAGATGGCGTAGATGGTGCGATCGCGGTGTTGACGTGGGCGGCGTTGATGATGGCGCGTCGCGAAGCTGGCACGGCGCGTCAGCGGCGAACAGAAAGGCGAGCCGTGGTGAAGATCTTGAGCGATCAGCGAGCGCTTCCAAAAACCTTATTCGCCCTCTCCGTGCGGATCGCAAAGACGAAGGGTTCCGGAGACCTGCTCTCCCGATCGCGGATGCACGTCGGCGCTCGGGATGGAGAAGGCTACGGAGGTGGCGCAGCAACGAGAGGTGGCAAAACCCTAATGTGTGTTCTCTGCGTCTACACGGGTGGCAGGGCGCAGTATATATAGGGATAGCCTGGTAACCGTGACCGAACGTGACTCGAAGACGTGCCACGAACGGACTCGGTTACAGTATCCTTATCTCATACTAACTGCCAGGATTCCGAGTAGCAAAAGAATAAACTGCAAAAGGAAGCTGCGTCTGCGCAAGGCCCTGGACCGGATTTCGGCGGACCATTCACGCAGTGCTGCGCTTGCGCGCCCTCCGCCCGCCTGGCCCGTGCCCGAGCCCGGCTCGCCCCGGCGAGGCGAGGCGAGCGCGCGTGTGGGCTTTCTCCCTTTCTCCCACATGGTTCTACCATGGTGAATCACACTCCACTATATAAACTAGTGTTCACCACTTTAGGCTAGCAATGTGGGACTATTCATAGTGCACATGCCTCCTCATGAGTGGGCCTTTGAGATTTTCTAGGAATTATTTGTCTCAATTAAGTGGGCCAAGCCCAAATAATCCAACACACAGTACTCCAGACTTCTGCATCTTCTTCAACTTCCTCTTCAGGTTTCTGACAATACCTCCCCCCTGAGTTCATCCTTGTCCTCGAGGATGGAAATTTGGGAACCCCTTAGTGATGAAGTCCGCATCTTCCTTATCTTCCTCTTCATCTTCTATTGAAATCAAATGTATTTGTTTCTGGACTTTACAAATCTTGTCATGCCCAGGAACCCAAGGTTCTTGACATTTATAACATTTTCCCCCAAGCCATTTGTTGCTTGCTACCGAACTTTGTTTCTCACTTCCTTCTTTCTTCGTACCCAGCATGTCAACTTTAGAATTCAAACTTCCCACCGAACTCAACTTGTTGCTGCTCTCAATTGTCCACTGATTATATTTCTTATAATAAGTGCTGCTTTCATAGTTTCTTGCATGAGAATAAGCTTCAATCAATGTATTTAGTTGTAATGATTTCAAGGGTATTTTGATATAATTCTTCAGCCCAGAAATGAAGTAATCCATAAAATATCCTTCTGAAAAACCAGGATTATCTCTTTTAATAAGATTCATCATCTCTTCAAACTTATCAATGTAATTTTCAACACTTCCTGATTGGCTCAGTCCTCTGAAATTATCAACTACCTCCACTCTAGTTTCTGCAGCAAATCTTCTATACACCATTTCACGAAATTGCAGCCAACAAATAGAACTAGTGTTAATCCTGTTGCTATTCAGCCAATGATCTGCTCTCCCCACTAAATAGATTTCAGCTATGGCAACTTTCTGCCATTCTGGAGTGTTTCCCAACTCAAAGCACCTCTCTGCTTTTCTAATCCAAGCCTCTGAATTATCACCATCAAACTTGGGAAATTCCACTTTGGGTCCTTTACTGAATCCAGACTGATAAGGATTCCTTTCCTCACAATGTCTTCCTATTCCATCAAAAACCCTGGACCCAGTATTATCACCATGTATTTCCTGTCTTCCATGATTGGTATAATATAATGACTGATTGTTTCCATTGTTAGGAGGTCTATATGTAGGTACAAAGGGTGGATTTGAAACAGTAAACTGCGGTGCAAAAGTACCAGGACTCATCACTGAAGGATAAACACTTACTCCAAATGTACCATGCATATTGTTGGCAATAGTTCTTAATGGTCCAGATAAAACAGGTGGAATAATGTTTGATCCATAAGGAAAACAAAGAGGAATAGGGGGCATATTAGTCATACCACTATATCCATGTTGATTCTGAATGTTTGAATAACCACTTCCAGGAGTTCCCTGAACATTTGATCTCAGCACCGAATTCCTCAACTCATTCTGGCCTTCTTGATCAAGATCATCCTCTCTCATTGCCACTGTGCTAGAAACTTCCTTATGCTCTGATTTCTCCACAAGAATATTCAACTTCTCCATTAAGGAATCGATCTTGACAGAATTACTATCCATCTGTTTCTGCAGTTGATCAATCTGACCTTGAATAACTGAAGAATTTTCTTCCATCTGAGAATGAATCCCCACAATTTCCTTCTTCAAATCTTCTACCTCACCAACCAGATATGCCTCCACTTCACTTTCCTGATTCTTTCCCACTCTCGGCATTTCAGATTTGATACCGATTCAGTCTCTCAAGATGTCTTAGGGATTTTACCAGGAACCACGTTCCCAACCTAAGGTCACTCAAGAACAGCGGAAACTCTTCACCCGGCGCAAGATCACTGATGCTCTGATACCAAATGTCAGGACCCGTGAGAGTCTGACTTCCCAAGCACAATCGCAAGGATCAAAAGATGAAGAAAAATGCAGGAAAGCAGAAAAATGGAACATAGACGAACACAGGAGATAAATGGGGAAAGTAGAAACTGGAATTCTTCTCATTCAAGTCATATTCCATTCTGTTACATGCAGCAGGCTTTATAGCCGAACTCAAAATTACCAGAACAAGTAAACTACCGAAACTTCTAGCAATTACTGTTTACTGTAATTACCACAAGTGTTTTTAGCCATTGGATTTAACAGTGAACTTCATTAACTATCGAGAACCCTTGGATCTTCATAAGTATTCCTCTCCCTCCGATCACAGTACTCCAGACTTCTGCATCTTCTTCAGCTTCCTCTTCAGGTTTCTGACAGCACCTCGTCGAGGTCTTGGAGCAGCGGCGGCGCCCAGGTGGGAAGGAATGCGAGGAAGACGGGGTGTGACCTCGAGGGCTCCGCGAGCGGAGGAAGCGAGGTGGGGAAAGCGCCGCGTCGCGTCGCGCGGAGGTCTCCAGAAGGACAACTCGTCACGAAAAGACGAAGAACCCTAGGACACGTACGTAATCAGTATTCACATCCTAAACCGATTATGTGTTTCAGCCATCTCTATACGAGAAAAAGTATAGTAGATATATTCAATGGTTGCATTGACCATCGATGCTACTATTATACTAGTGCCATCCACTGCTGGTATATATAACTAACTGTGAAAATGTAGATGAGGTGAAATGGTACTTCCTTCAGCTATAAATAGTTGTTATTTTGGATATGAGTGTAGCTAAATTTTTGAAACTTTGATTATCAATATCTTTTTAAATATTTAAATTGGATACATGAAAATCATATGAATAGATTTGTCTCGAAAAGTAATTTCCTAATATTATAATTTTACTGGGTTTTATAAATATATTATAATAAAAATTAGTGGCCAAAACCGTATTTTAGAGACCGCATCGATCTCCAAAACAATAACAATTTGTGATCGGAGGGAGTATATGCTTAGATATGCACAGACCGTTATGCTTGGTTGGAAACTGGTCATAATGTTCAAAAATGGGAAACTCACGTAATTGGTACACATGTAGTATCTCTATCATTTTGATTAACAAATAAAATTGAAAACATCTTTCGGACTGGACAAGTGGTTGTAGAGACTGGTACAGTTGCCCGAGACTTTGGTTTGCTGTTTATCTCGCTCATGTCTTTAAGGACCAATCTATTATACTATAGACTTAAGTATATTCATACAACCGCACGTGTCTTATCGGATATCCTATCATGATAAGTTGGTAGTGATAGAGTGCCTCTATAGAACCGTAAAGCTTACCAGCACATCATATGAGTTTTTACATCTTAGATAGCTCTGCGTATCTCTAGAAGGTATCGTAGCTGTACGGTTGTTGTCCGGAGGTTAATTTCTCCGGAACTTCAGCAACGCAAAGGTCTTGAAAACTGGGAGTGAACTACGTACGTACCTCCCTCGAGCTCATCACCGTCGCCAGCGAGAAGAGGCAGGGCGAGCTCCCAGGTGGCTCCTCGTTCGGCAACCTCGAGCGCCTTGAGCTGGAAGCCACGCACGAGCCTTCCAGCAAGACTGCAGCAGTGGCAAATGGCGATAGCCATCCGGCTGAGTTCTTGCCCTACGATTCGTGATGACCTCCGGCTCAAATTGAGAATGGTGCAGAGCGGCTCAATTTGATTGAGACTCTCTAAAACTTGTTTAAATTATTCGGCTGACACTTGATGGAACGTAAGTTCTAAAATCTGAAACTCCGTAAAATTTTAGCTTGGAATCTTTTGAAAATTTCTAAAAACACGTAAAACTAACTTAAATACTCCCTCCGTTCTGTTTTGTTAGGCGCATAGAATATTTTACAAAAACCAAGAAAAGTGTAGTGCACTACTAGAATTTCGGGCTTTTGCAACGGCGAGAAATCGTTGCAATAGGGCCCATTTCGTTGCAATATGTACCAATAGCCACAATGTCACAATCGTTGGCAGGCGTGACTATTAGTTGCGTGGTCCAAAGTTTGGGCCACGATTTACGTTTTGTTGCAATTGTAATGCCAATTGCAACGGAAATATACGTTGCATTAGTCCGTAGTTGCAATGACAGTTTGACGTGGCAATAGTCTCAATTGCCGTGGCAATAGTAGTCTCTATTGCCACGCTCTCATGCGTTGCATTAGATAGTAGTCGCAATGACCTTAATACCGTGGCAATATTTTTTATTGCCGTGGCAATAGAGGTCTCTATTGCCACGCGTTTAGGCATTGCATTAGACAATAGTTGCAACAAAAACCAATCCATGGCAATAAGTGAGGTCACAACGAAATAATTTTCGTGGCAATATGATGTATTGCAATGAAATAACTTCGTTGCAATAAATTATAACAACGATCTATATCTGTAGCAATTCATTTTTTCGCAACAAGGCGTCAATGCATATTGCAATAATATTTGCTTATATACCGTTGTTGCAAAAGAAATGTACTCAAATTAGAAATTGCACGAACAGAAATATCAATTATAGCCATCAAATCATATATAACAGCATTTGTAACAATCTTTTCAGTATGTACAAACATGAATCAAAAGAGACAAATAATAGAATAATTTCATAGTAATCTCTGAACGAAAAATTTAAATTTCTCAACTAAGATTGCGATGACAGAACTAATCTATTGACTAGTGACTTGAAAATAGGTTGTTCCACAGTGTAGACTTGCTTGACTTGACCAAGCTATGAGACCAGACGCTCCGCTCAAATTGTATCCTCCTGTTGAATAAAAGCATAGTTTATTATTTTGAGCATAAACAAATCCAAGATTAAATTTTATAGGCTGCCATATTGTAAATACTACCATATCAGGTGAAAGGACTCGACAAAGCCTATGAGCTCAAGTTAAACTAAATAACTACTCAATTGATCTTACCAAAGCATACAAGGAATGAATAAACAAAGGAAACAACTATTGCATCACTTAAGCATGACATTGATATGTTGACTTGTTCAATGCCCGTGCGTTGGTACGAAAAATAAAATTGGTAACAAAATATAAAGGTCAAGCAATAAAAGAAAATTGTTTTATAAGATCAAACATCTATTTCTCCCGATTACAAAAGTTTTTATGGTTTCTTCTTCGACATGAATTAAAACCAAATATATTGTACGTAGTATATGTTTGTTTAACATCTTATTAGAACATAATCAGAAATGATATTCTTGGTATACGTCCCAGAAGATCTAAAAATAAACAATTACATTGCAACACGACTTGGATATCATTTTGATCAAAACCTTGTATATGATGTGAGTACTTTTGAAACATTTTCCCAATGTGACCAAATTTTGGCCTGATTCTATGTGTTTCAAACATTTTTTGTCCTTTTCTGGTGCTCAAGACATTTTCCCAATGTGATCAAATTTTTTAACAGTAAGTTTCTATGCTATGAAGTATAAGCAGTACAAAACTAACAAGCGCAGAACACATGAGTTGCATGGAAGTGCAGATGGCATAAGCCAGCAAAGGAAGAAGGCTTTTGTAGTGATTGGGATCAATATCGGTTTCAGTAGCAGGAAGCGTCGAGAGTCTGTTCGTGGACTGAGTCTGCAAGGTTCATACTTTTGCAATGCAACTGATTGTTTTCCTTGTATTGGCTCACTCTCTAGCTGAATTTCTTATTCTGGTTAGAAGCTACGCACAAGGAATGTACATTTAATCAAGTGGAGCAGTCGTGCACTAACAAGGAAATTACGAGAATATACAAGTATACAACTAATCAAATAGAATTATTAGTCATGACACATTCAGTAATTCGCATAACATTTTTGTGCTTCTCATGCAATAATGCATTGTCCACAGGGAATATTTTGTTTATTTTGAATGTATATCTCTGGGAATGGAATACAATTTACCAAAGAAGTAGGAATACACCTTACCACTTAAGCACAGTTCATTTGATAGTCTGAAAGCTATAAACACTCACCTAGTAGCACAGTTCGAAACTTGCAAGCGATCTTGATCTGAGACAACGTAATGCAAACTTGAGGACACAAAACCCTCACCTAGGAGCACGGTTCAACAAGCTTGTAAATGATCTTTACACCTTCTATCTCATGCGGCACAAGCAAAAGTTGCTAGAATGAGAGAAATATCTTTGCTACTCAGGTATGCAAAAGAAAGGGCAAATGGACACACTCCCCATAAGTCTTTGCACCCAATAAAATAGATTATATGTGTATATTTCTACATTATGCTTGTACATAGGAAGATAACATTTTCTGCTATTGTTACATAAAGACAACTATGACGTTTTGAGTTTATTATCCTCTTTTTTTCTCTACCCACCATGGAATTACAGAAGTCAGAAAAGGATAATTCAAAGTTCTTGGTAGCAACTTCACTGAAATTATTTTCATCACGTGCTATGTAGTGCAAGCTACATTGGCTTGGTCCTTGATGGAATTACTGTGACTCAAGGATAGACTTTGATTATGGAATTTCCTACATAACCTACCGTTAGAGTGCGAACAAGAAATTTCCGTAGTATAATGCTGCATTTATTAGGTTATTGAGCCATTAAAAGATATCAGCAACACACATATGCCAATAAGTATTTGAAAGGTCGGTGCAAATTGAGGTGAGTTCCCATGAGGCCATAATAACCTTGCTCAAATTACATGCGAGAACCATCAGTCTCACGATGGTTTACAAAATACCAGATACTTGCCTTGTGAAAGTCCTATGCTTCAATAATTCTTCAAGATCCATAGCACCATAACCACTAGAACTTCTTAGCATGTCATCTCCTTCCTTGGTAGAATTGTCAGGAATATCAGTAGAAAGATTCTGCATACAAACCAACACAGCTTGTGAACTCAATCATACAGGAAAAAAAACATTCAATAGGCTATAGAACAAATATAATAAGCACTGGCACTGGTCGCTAATGTAACTTAAAAGAACAAGAAAAAGTATTGTAAAATCAGGCTATTTATTAGCTGCTCAAAGAAGTAAGAACTAATAAAGCTTTCAAGAATAACTGCAAGCAAATTATGCATGCATGGTGGTTAAAAATTACTGGCTTGAAATAGATTCAAGTGGTGCAGCCTGAAGACTGGATATACTAATGTGCTAGTCACCCAACTAAATAAAGAACAACAGTATTTCTGAGCAAAGCATTCAAAAAAAAACAAACATCACTCCATGCTAATTGGAGATACTTATACTTGCATCTGTGTGAAATTTAGGAGGACGACAGAATTGGACGAACCAATTTTAGTAGTTAAAGAATATACCGCCAAATTGCTCCCATCGTAATTTGTCCCATTATTGCTTCCCTACATGTGGCAATCAATGAAGCTATGTCCAAACATCAACAGAAGTGCATGTGGCAATCCAATCGGAAAAGAAATATTACATAAATGTCCAAACATCAATAAAGTGCATGTGCAGACAGTGAATTAAGCAAAGAAATAGAACAATGAAGTGATGTGCTCAGGACTGATGTTGTGAAATTGTGTCAAGACAACAATTTTAACACAGACTTCTTTGAAGGGATAGATAATAGCATTGCTGTTGATGCCTACGAGTTAAAGGTAGTCGAAATGTACCCAACCTGTCTGGTAACTAATTATATTACAGTAATTGAACATAACATGCAATTCTGTTTTTAGGTTCGACTTGAGCACATTCTTGAGAGAATATCATTGATTTCTGATGCTGCAAGCACTGAATGTCCTTCTCAGATCACAGATTACTTATATATTGGTGGTGCTCTAGCTGCTTGGTCAACATTCACACTTCAGTACCTTGGCAAAATAAAAAGCATCATGTTTCATGTCCATGAGGAATGCAACTTGACAATCCGTTTCATGTCCTTCAAGGATTTCCTTAAGCCGCTCTCTGCCGGGTAGCCTCGATGTATGCCTTGGTTTTTTTTCACTTTATTCACTACTAGATAATAGATGTTAAGTAGGCAAAATATAAAGCATCATGTTGTCATCCTCTTCCCTCCTTTTAATTTGAAGCACCCTTCACCCTTCTCGAACTCATTTTGCCACCAAACACAAATATTAAATTCGATTACATTGGTGATAATCTCAAATCAAGTAGAAAAAGTGAATTTAATAGATCGATCTTGGTACTTTGGGATGTAATCTAAACATGAAAAGCATCAAGGCGCAAGAAGATCGAATAGATACATGTTTCTCTGAGATAAACCACATCGAAACACAATCTAGGACAGCCGAGAGGGTTGGTGAAGGTTAATTACCTCAGTGGAGCTCCTCCAAAGACAAGGAGCAAAATCAAAGATCCCTGACCGTGGCTGGCCTTGACTCAAGTTCTAATCGAGCCCAAAGCGATGGCGGGTGGCCTTGATGCAAGATGCTGGCCATCTTCTCCTCTCCTCTCTATCTCTGGATAGCACAGATTCGAGAAAAGTTGAGGTTGCCAACCCCTGGAAATAGGAGGAAGAGGTGGCGGAGGAGAAGGAAGAGGAGGCTAACTTGAGAGAGCGTCACCGCCGCCGTCGTGGGCCGAGATGCGTGGCGTGGAGGGGAGGCGCTGGCGCGCTGCGTGGAGGGGCAGTGGAGCGGAGGAGCCACGATTTAGGTCACCAAATGAGGATTGCGACGGTGAGGCGGGGATTTTCTTGCGCCGGGGTGGGTGGGGGTGGGGGTTGTTACGTAGAAGGGACCGCTGCCCCAAGCGCTAATTTAGAAGAGTAGAGATTAACTTTTAAGTGCTTATCTCTTGCTTTTGAACCGAAAAAAAATGATAGCATGATTGTTGTAGGGTATACACTGGTAGCACTACATACAGGAAGTGTTGTGAGGAAAAAAGGTCCTAAAATTAGAATTTTGTTCAACAGTAACAGAGATCTAGGAAGAAACAGCTCCACTTCACTTGAAACCAAACATTGTTCAAATATAAATGTATACATGAACCATGGGCTAATAGAAGCACTGGACTCATCTGATGCCTTATCCATGCGCATCCAACTCCTATCATCATGTGCCATGCTTCCAAGGCTTATCAATCAATGTGCAAGAAATTACTAACAAACTGTCTAATTGCTTCCTGCATGAAAAACAACCAAAGACACGTATACATTAAAGCTTTGCATTTAATAAGCAGAGAACTGAATTCTAAGTATATACAATCAAGGTTCTACAATGTACGAATCCTAACAATTTTTTCTTCAAATAAATAAATTAATTTTTTGTTCGATTGACACAAAAATGGTGTAAAGCACAAACTAGTTGGAAAGATCATAAGAAGTCCTAGAGACAAAAGTAAAACAATTAGTGAATGGCTAAAATATAATAATGAGCAAACCATTTCACGCTAGCCCACCGGGGGAGGTGGGTAGAAAATACACGATGGGGGCTCAAGCCGGGCAAGCGGTCCGCACATCACAGGCGTAGAATAGGGCCAGGAACTCAGGAGAAGAAGAACATGGGCTGCATGGGCTGGGCTGAATCTACAAGATTCGTCCGATACATGTCATGACCCATATGTAGACTTATTGCCACGTAAAAAGAAATCGTGGCTATAAAATTAAAAATCGCCACGAAATAAAATATTATAACAACAAAATTTACCCGTGGCAATAAAATATTATTTAATGCAATGATTTTATTTTTTGTTGCAATCGACCAACCTTTTGCCACGACGATTAACAATATCGCAGCGCACGATGATTCGTGGTAATATATTGGACGACGCCACAATTTTCCAAATCGAGGCAATAACACCACTCTAATGCAACAGAATTTATGGTGTTGTAAAAAGTTTCGTGGCAAAAGCCCGGATTTCTAGTAGTGGTGGTTTATTAGTTTTCTAGATTTGCCCCTAATTAATTGGCGGTAATTAAGGCTAATGACGTTAAATGCGCGCATGCCTTCTTCCTCGCGCATGCATGCAGGGCTGCATGCCTTGTCCCTCGCGCGGCACCATGTAAAAAACACAAAACTTCAAATTCAGTTGCATAATTTTGCATGGCATACTTGTAAAAATTCTATTTAGATGTCATTCTTGGTGCCCAAAAAATGAGTATAAAGAGAAGACCGCTCTTGATCAACCACGATGCCTCATCTTATCTTTTTCTATGAAGAATATAGACCTAAATGAACTGATAATATGGGAGGACAACACTAAGCACGAGAGTCATCCTTTCATCGAATTAAGCTCCAATCTGGTGTCCGATGATCCTAGCGGCGAAGGTGTGTTTTTGCCAATTCAAATTTGTTTGAAGTTCTTGGCCTGCTCACCATTTGCTTCTTTTGTTTACACGAACAGAGGGAGAAGAGCAAGCTACACAAGCTGTGCTCGGCCACGGTGATGGTTTTGTCACCGGTACTGGTCTTCCAGTGAGTCGTGGCCGTGGCAAGCTAGGGCTCGCAGCCATGGTCGTGGTGGTACATTCGACGTAGGTCGTGTCCTCGGTCATGGTCGTGGTGCTACATTTAGGGATGGCAAAAATACCTGTGGGTCCGGGTCCAAATTTGGACCTACGGGTATATTATTTCGGGTCCGGATCCGGGTCCGGGTCTAGGTCTGGGTCTCATTTTGGACCCGTGGGTACCCAGACTCGGACTCGTTACTAGAGAAGGTGAGGTGAGGTGAGCTCAAATAGATTAGTACGCACCCTTGTCACAAGTCACACCATAGCTCAATGGAAGGAACCTTGTGATTGAATCAAAAAGGTCTTGTGTTCAAGCCCCATTCTAGCCTTTTTTTTCATTTTATTTGAATACCTCATGCATACACACCTTAAGTCATGGTAACGGGTCCGGGTACCCATCGGGTCCGGGTCCGAGTTTGGACCCGTGATTGACTCCGGGTCCGGGTCCGGGTCCACGGAGGCTGGACCCAGAGGTACCCGGACCCGTTGCCATCCCTAGCTACATTCGACGTAGAATGTGGGTGCACCAGGCTAGGACTCGCAGGTTGCAAGCGCGCATGGCTGGGGCTTACTGGGCGCTGTCGCGGTGCTAGCCTCAACGTCGACCATGGCTGGCTCGGGCTCGCAGGTAGTTGTCATGCCATGCTCGGTGGAGATGATGTTGCTTGGGCGTCTAGCACCGTCGACGCCAGCACCTTCGCTCTGGTATGTATGCTACTCGATCCATATAGTCATACATTCTCATAAGCTTGTACGTACACAACTGCATGCTCATATGCTTAATCTAACCATCCGCCCAGCAGGGAGGTGATGCCATGCATGGTGAGGTGATTGGTGATGCCGTGCATGGTGAAGAGGGAGGTGATGCCGTGCACGGTGAGATGATTGGTGATGGCGCCGTGCATGGCGAGGTGGGGGATGATGCTCATGGATATGAGGGAGGTGATGCCCATGCCGACGAGGAAGGTGTTGCCCAACAGGATGGCCATAGCATAAGTCATTACTAGCACGTTCTAATTCTTTTTCTAATTCAAGTTCTAATTCTAGTGGTCGGATGATAAGCATGGCACGTTACTAGCATGTTCTAATAAGTTCTAATTCTAATGGTCAGATGATAAGCATGGCACGTTACTAGCATGTTCTAATTCAAGTTCTAATTCTAGTGGTCAGATGATAAGCATGTCACGTTACTAGCATGTTCTAATTGAAGTTCTAATTCATGTTCTAATTCCAGTAACATGTTCTAGTTCAAGTTGTAATTCTCGTTTTGTAAATCCAGATGAAGGAAGGAGGAAACAATACACCGATGAAGAGCGACAGATGGTTTACACCATGCTTCTAGAGAGAACAAGCTTTGGCATATTAAAGCATGGTGTCACTAAGACCGTTGCTAATGAAATAGGCATGCCGTTGAGAGTTGTGCAAAGGATATGATACAATGGAAAGCATGGTGGTGAATTACACGGAGTGTTGAGCAAGAGGCCAAAAAATTGTGGCCGCAAGAAAATAATGGTTGATCCCGAAACTATTAAACAAGTGCCATTGTGGAGTAGAACAACTCTCAAAGATCTAGCTAATGAGCTACATATGTCGAAGACCACATTGTTTCAATGGATGAAAGATGGCAAGTTAAGGCGGCACACAAATGCGATTAAATTTACGTTGATCGAAGCTAACAAAAAGGCTAGGGTTTATTTTTGTCTATCAATGATTGACCCAATTAGCTTGCCACAAGAATCAACTTTTCATGGTATGTACAACATCGTGTACATAGATGAAAAGTGATTCTACCGTACAAGGCAGAGTCAAAACTACTATTTGGCGCCAGACGAGGAGGGTTTGAAAAGAACGACACAAAGCAAGAACCACTACTACAGCGAGGCTTATATCGACGCCTTGCGATCACGAGGCGGTTTTGAAAAACCGTCGTAATATGGAACATCACTGAGCGGTTATGTACTCAAACCGTCGATGCATATATCCTGAGCGGTTTTATATTACAGTAAATGCGTGATACAAAAATATCACTGAGCGGTTTCTAAATATAACCGTGCTGTGATAGCTCTGATACTCATTACGAGCGGTTTCAAGTAAAACCGTCAGTGATTTCCTGACGGTTATATAACATAACCGTCGTAATATCTGATAATCATTACTGCACGGTTATATTTAGAAACCGTCTGCGATATTCTTGTATCACGACGTCTGTAATATAAAACCGTCGTGATAATACCGTCTCCGTAAAAACAGAGCCTCGATCCATCCACTTCGTTTATAGGGTTTGGTTTCTATGCTAAGTGGCTGTTGTGGAAGTGAGGCGATTTTTGAAAGAAAGCCATTGATTTGAAGGGTGATATTAGATTCATTTGATTTTGGTGATCTAAGGTTAGTAATGAGTTCTCTAATTGCATGCGCATCGAATTCAATATCTGGGTTTGTTAGGACGAAATTAATTTAAAGATTGTTTGATTAGATCTAGTTTAATTGTAGCTGGATCCATATGTTGTTTGTGATATTTGGTTAGTCTTGTGTTTTAATTGCATTATATTCAACATCTATCTTGATAAGGAAGGAATTTGATGATTTTTTTAGATCTATCTTGTAGAACCATGTGTTGGTTGTTTGATGAATAAGGTTAGCTAGTAATGGTTCTATTTGCATAATATAATATTCGATCATGATGTAGCTAGCTAGCTTGTTAAGGATAGAATTTAAAGATTGTTTAGATCTAGCTTATAGATCAATTCAAGTCTTTTGGTGATATAAGGTTAGTAATGGGTTCTAATTTCATTATTATATTGAAGATTAATTTGAATTGTGTTAATTATTTCTTTGTGATGTAATTAAGGTATGTAATTGCATAATTAGTTTAAGAATGTGTGCATCGCACTACACAGTGCATAATATTTAACACTAAGTGTTACATGTGTAGCGTAGATGGATCGAAATGGATGTCTGTTGAGAACCGTCTGAGTCTTGAGTACCTTAATGGCGTCTCCACTTTCAAAAGAGCTGCAGAGGAGGATATGTTTAATAAGGGGTGCAATTCATGTCATGTCCGTGCATTGATTGTGAAAATCTGAAGATGTTTGAAACTCAATAGCAGATCGAAGCACACTTGATTCGAAGGGGCTATACATGTTGGACGATCATGGCGAAGAGCATAATATACTGAAGCGACAAGTAGTGTTAATATAAATCGGCGATGTCAATAATATGTCGGATGATCATATCGATTGTGCTTCCGATGAGGACGAGGTTGCACAATGACAATTTGGATCGAGATGCTACGCGATGCGAGAAGAAACCTTGATAACAGGAATATGGGCGGTTCGAGGGCTTAATGGAGGACTCGGAGAAATCTTTGTTCGCGGGTGCAAGTTGAAATACACAAGGTTATCATCCGTGCTTCAACTACTCAAATTGAAGGCAAGCAACGGTTGGTCCGACAAAGAGTTTCACAATGTTATTACGTATATTGGCGGACATGCTTCGAGAGGGAAGCGAGTTGCCGACAAGCACCTACAAAGCCAAGCGTGTTCTTTGTCCCTTGGGAATGGAAGTAGAAAGAATACATGCATGTCCAAACGATTGTATCTGTAGACCGCAAAGAGTACACAAACTTGCATATATGTCCGTGTGCAACGCATCCGTTACAAGCGTAAGAGTCATTCAGATGATGATGGCGAGAGCATTGAGGTGAAAAAGGTCCTCTGCTAAGGTGGCATGGTATCTGCTGTAATTCCCGTTTGAAGCGTTTGTTTGCGAACCCAAAGGAGGCAAAAGCTGTTGCGTTGGCACTTTGAGGCGTAAGAATGATGGAATGCTAAGGCACCTGCTGATTCCATCCGGTGGAGAAACATCGGCAGGAGCTTTCAAGAATTCGGTGCGGATCAAGAAATATAAGGTTTGGATTGAGTCTGAGATGGAATGAATCCTTTCGGTAACATGAGCGTAGGCATAGCACTTGGCAGTAAATCTCTGTATCTACAACCTTCCTCCTTGGTTGTGTATGAAGTGGAAGTACATTATGTTGTGCATGCTTATCCAAGGACCGAAACAACACAGGAGCGATATTGATGTGTACCTAGCTCCATTGGTGGAAGATCTAAAACACTTGTGGGTTCTGGGTACACGATGGGATGCGTACAAACGAGAGAACTTTACTTTGCCTTTGCTTGTTGTTCTGCACCATAAATGATTACCTGCCCTTGCTAACTGTCGGGCCGAGTACAAAAGGAACTAAAGCCCGCACTCCTTTGCTTAGATGATACCGAGAGTTTATGGTGAATCACTCCCATAAAACCGTGTACATGCGTCATAGTAGGTTCCTTCGGAGGAATCACCCATATTGCAAGATGAAGCGACTTTTCGATGGAAGGAGCGAAAATGGTCCAACTCCAAGGCGTTTGAGCGGGAGAGATGTTCATGACATTGTTAAGGATTTGGATGTTGCGTATGGAAAGGGGCGTAAATCAAGTACCGTGAAAAGAGCATGTGGAAGAAGAGATCAATATTCGGGACCTACCTTCTTTGGGAGCACCTAGAAGTTACGCCCTTTGCATCGATGTCATGCACGTGAGAAGAATGTCCGTGACAGCGTGATTGGTCTCTTACTCAACATTAAGGGTAAAACAAAGGATGGTATTGTAACATCCCAAAAATTTAATAAAGTGAAAATGAATAATTTAAATTTGAATATTATTGTTTCGAGTTTTCTTGGCATCATTGGTTTTATTTGAATTTCCTTGGAGTTTTGCATTGCATAATAAATCAAATAAAGAGGAAAAGGCAAAAAGATAAAAAGTAAAAATTTAGAAAATTGCCATGAGAACCACGAGCATATAAGTAAATCATTTCACCAACAATTAAAATTTTATGCATGAAGAAATGAAGAGATAAAATGAAAAGACAACTTTTAAATCAAAACAATGCGATTAATCGAATTTATAAAATATATATATAACTCAAATGGAGTGAAGAATTTATCATGACAACCTCAATGCAATATCTACCTTTGGCAAAGATATTATAAATTTATAATGTCATTTAATGCTTTTCCAAAATTTAAAAATGAAGCCCGAAAAAGCTAGAAATTGCGATGTCGATTTTAGTATATAATACACAAATTATTTGAATCTCAAATGTTTTCTGGAGATCATCTACTTCCAAGGAGAGTGTGCAAAAAGTATGAAAAATTGTTGGCAAGGGTTAGTAAGCGAAATTAATGCCGATTCAATGCAATTGCCCGAGTCCACCCTTAAGCCGATTTCTTGCCTTCAACGCCATGTGGGCTCGGTTCCACCATCAGCTCTTCTTCCTTTGCTCCTCTCCGTTCGTTGGCGCCATGGAAAGCTCGATCGTGACAATGGACTGGACCCAAGCTGCTGAACGATCGCCTTCTTCAACCCGTTCGCTCCATGAAGAATTCTCTCGAAGCTCGAAGCGCAGGCGAGCTCGATTGCTGCCACGAAGCCCACTCACACGATGCAATTCTTGGCTATAAGCTGCTTCCCAGCGTTCGCAAGGGACCTCTCCCTCATTCCCCCTCACCTCTCCTTCCCTCTCCTCAAGCCAGCGCAAGAAATTTCCCTGCGTTTCCTCCATTGCCGAAGCCTCTGCGCTCCAAGCCGCGAAGCAAAATCCGAGCCTTAGAGCCAATCATTCCCAAATCCCTCTTGCAGAGAGCATCTCCACACTCCACTGAGTCAAACCCCTCACTTACCCCTGGAACCCTAGTTGCGAAATAGCGCCGCCGCCGAGAGCCCTTCTTCTCCAAAGCCGGCCACCGTGGGCAAAGCTTCTCCGTCCATCTCCGCTTCGGCTAGCAGGTGAAATCAACTCCTTGTTACCCCGTGATGCTATACATGCTACCAATTCGAGCTCTCACACCTTGCTTTCTTTTTTTGACCTTCCGCCATTGCTGCCTCTCCCCGAGCTCGTGGGCGCGCTGCTTCGGTGCCTCTTCCGCCAAATCGACTTCATCTCCAGACTCTCCTCGCCGAGCTGATTCTCCCCATGCCCTCGCATTCAGGAGACCAGCGAGTACCCCTCGCCCGCCAGCCCTAACAATCCTCTCTTCACTGTAAGCTCTGTATTTGGGGCCATCGTGTCTGTCATACGAGGTAGAAGAAGACGAGCCAAATGGCGCCTCTCAATTTATGAAAACGTATTTCCATTTCTTTAGGCATTTTCCAACCATTTGAATCTTCAATCTTGAATATCTTACGTAATTTTAATTCAATCCCGATGAAACAAATTTGTATATTCATTTAAAATCGAGAAGAATCTAAATATGTAAAAATATTTAGTTTTTGAAGTGTAGGATCATTAATTAATTTAAACCTTGATTATGGTGCTAATATGGTTTTAATGAGAATTTGTGCATAACAAGTAATAAGGTGATGAAATCAATATTCATGAGATTTTAAGATCAGGATGGATTCAAATATACTAAAATATTCAATTCTTGAATCACAGAACAATCATTCAAATTTAAAATGGGACAAACACCCTATTATGGTCATTATAGCACATATGGAAAAATATAACTTTTATAACTATAAAATAAGTTCTTGTTGTCTCTGGAATCATAATAAACTCAAATACGTGAAATCATCTGATGTTTAACTCAATTTAGATTAATTGCTTCATAATCATTACTTAACCTTGTTAGGGCCATTAGCAACATAATAGCATAATGGCTCACAAAATGATAATGTAATCAGCAATAAGTTCCTAAAAACAGCAAGGATCTGTGTATGTGAAAATATTTAAGATAAGGTTGGAATTTCATTCTTTTAATGAAAGGAAATGTTAGTGTAAGATCGAGGATGAGCCTAGAGGGGGGGTGAATAGGCTTTTCTAAAAATTTATATCACTAAATTCAGGTTTAATGATTGCTAAGAACAAGTGCTAATTTTCCCGAATTTAATACTTAACAATTCTAGTGATCACAAGATAATATCACTACGCAAGTATATTAATTGCTTAAGCAAGTAGCACACAAGAATCAAATTGCTAGAATTTCACGAGTAAAAATAAGCAAACCACAATTAATGGACAAGAGAATTTTTCCGTGGTCTCGGAGACTTGCGGTCTCCCTACTCCACGTTGAGGTAGCTTGAAATCCTTCAAGTGGCTCCACTTGCTTGAGCCTTCCCGATCACTAGCGATAGCTCTTCCCGTTCGGGTAGGCGAGCCGTGCCTTCACAACCGCCTGGGTCTTCACACAACCTCCTTTGTGAAGATCACCGAGCCTCACGCCTCAAGCCGTCTAGGAGGCGGCAACCTCAAGAGTAACAAACTTGGCGTGGCTTGAACTCAAGAGTGCAATCAATATGGCTCACTAATGCAATGCACTCACTTGTTGCTCTCCAAAACTCAAGAATCAAGAATTCAATGCACAAGAGAGTGGAGAGAGTTGCTAGAGCTTAGAATGTATTCAATGGAGTCACCAACCACCCTACATACAATTGGGGGTATTTATAACCCACCCCACACAAACTAGCCGTTATTTGCACTTCACCTGATTTTGCACCAAGGCGGTACTACCCCTCTAGGGGCAGTAGTACCAAGACCTGATATAACGGCTATCTGGCGCAATAAATGCTGCGACACGTGGCAGTTCTGATTACAAAAACTTCATGGCGGTACTATCGCCCTTGGGGTGTGATAGTACCGCTTTTGAACCGAAAAATGAAACGCTCGGATAAAAGCTACATGGCGAGGTGCGGTAGTACATAAATCTTGATACTACCGCCGATCCATCTTGATAGTCTTGCCGCCAAGTGGGTTCGGAAACAAAAGCGAAAATCAGCCCATGGAATTTAGCTACCGCCATTGAAGCGCCGGTATGTACCGCTTCTACCCTAGCGGTAGTGCCGGCCCTTAGGAAATCCGAAGAAGTGACAAATAAACACTCTCTGTAATTTTGCTACCGCTATATAACATCCGGTAGTACCGCGAATGCGGTACTACCGCTCCATCCCAGCGGTAGTGCCGGACTTAAGTCAAAATGCAGAATCTGATTTTTCTCTCGAATGCATGTTTGAGTAAATGAACTATTTAGCCATATTTGATGCACTTTCAAAATTCAAAGACCCATATCAAGTCCCCCTTGATAGTACGGCTACTATCCTAAAAACCCGATCTTTTTCCCAACTCCGAGATCGGTGAAAAGACTAGAAAATACTTCTAAATTTTATACCTTCACTTCTTTAGCTTCTTTTGCGTGTATTCCTTCCATTTTAGCACTTGAAGCCATCCAACATCTTTCGAGGAATACATTTATCCTGTTTCCAACTCACTTGCACAAACATCGTTAGTCTTTTTCGCGTGATTGTCATTAATTATCAAAACCATAACCACATGGGGGCCTAGATGCTTTCAATCTCCCCCTTTTTGGTAATTGATGACAATCCTCATAGGCGAATTGAAGTAAATTGATATTTAGTGTGAGTGACCAATAGAAATCAATTACTCACACCATGGGATTCTTATTTAGCAATATTTTGTCTTTGGAGGACAAAAGATATTTGAATGAAAATATTGCTAAATGAGAATATAGCTCCCCCTACAAATGTGCCATGGATAAACAATAAATTTTGCACATTTGTATATGAGTTTTATATGACAATAGAGATGATATAATTCGAATGATTTAACATGACATAATGCAAAACTCATAAGAAGGATAAATGTTTAGCGCAAACGATCATAGAATTGAGTTCAAGACGGAGTTCACAAAAGATATTCAACAAGACGCAAAACGATGACATAAATAAACACAAAGAGTTCAAATCCAACAACCACAAGAGTTAAACAAGTTTATTACAAACGATAGATAGATTTGAGCTTCAATTCTTCATTCTTCTCCCCCTTTGTCATCAAGGACCAAAAGGGGATTGCCAAGATGCCGTCTATTCTTCACCATCGCCAGGAGCAGAATCAGGCGGCGGATGAGGAGACCATGGATCCCAGTGGATGACGGAGGAGGATGATAGGAAGGGAACCACTTCTTGCCATCCGGACGGCAACGGTAGGGTGATGATATGAGCGATAGTCATCAAAAGAGGTGCTAAGCGAATCCAAGCGCTCGTGGACATCCTCAACCATCTGACGATTGTTGTACTGCAGCTCCATAACGAGTGCAAACTGGCCCTGCATGTAAGATTCTTGTCGAGCAAACCCGCCATCATATCGAGCGGAGAGTCTCAAGACTGCAAGGTAGGCATCGCACGCAGGCGGCTTGAGCGGCTTGAGCTTGGGCTTGGGCTGCTTGCCCGGCTTGAGCTCTTGCTTGAGCGGCTTGCTCGGCGATGTGATGTAAGACTTGAGGTGGAGCGACTCGAGGCTTGTATGGCTTGTGACTCGCAAGGTAGGCATCGGGCACGGAGGCAGCTTGAGCGGCTTGAGCTTGGGCTTGGGCGCTTGCGGAGCTCTTGCTTGGCGGCTTGCTCGGTGATGTGATGCAAGACTTGAGGTGGAGCGACTCGAGGCTTGTATGGCTTGTGAGGAGTAGGGTGGCACCATTATACTCGGCAACTCTCCTGGATTAAGCGCCATGATATCTGATTGCAAAGTAAATCGTCTTCCCCCTATCCCTAGCAGATTGAGACATCTCCCTTATTATGAAGTCCACCACATCAAACTTTTCTTTTGCCATGATCTTCGCAATGACATTCCAGGCATGACCTCTCACAGCATCGAAATTGCCACTCTTCGGATGAATAGTGACACGAATAATTTTGTTCACCATGCTTGGTTGGAGCTGTAGACCAGCTGAGTTTCCAATTCTGAAGGTATGAGACTGGTCATAGAAGGTTGCAGCATGTTCCAAGGACAGAGGAGGCTCATCATGGATTTTAGGATGATGACTGTGGAAGATTCCCAAGGCATGCTCAAAGTCATCCTTGGAAGCAGTGTATCGGGTAGAGTCGGTCATCCAGGTGATTTGCTCACAATTTTCAGAAACATAAAGCGTTGCATAAAATTGCTTGATGACCTTCTCATGATAATCAGTCCTTGTACCAAGGAAGTTGTATAAGCCAGCTCCACCAAACAACTCAGGAATACCAACAAACTCAGGCTGCTCTCGAACATGCTTCCAACTGACCCAGCGCTGGTTGGCAAAATCCTTCTCGGATAAATTTGCTCAAACACCCTCTCTTTGAAACAACGAATGGAATCTTGGATTTGGGGCGGAGCGAGGTTGGAGATACAGATTCTGACTTCTGCGAGCATAATAGTCATCTCCTTTAATTTGAGAAGGATCGTGCCTACTAACTGGAGGCACCACTTCTTCTTCCTCTGAGCTCTCCTCATTGTCGCTTTCAGTCTCGTCGTCACTGCCAGTTATTTGAGGAGTTGGAGCGGGGACTTTCCTTTTCTTAGCCTGGGAAGGCTCAACAGGACCCTTTCCTTTAGCTCTTGTGGTCCTCATAGCGACAGTGAAAGAATTGTCACTATCATCACTGTCTGTGTCCGGGGTTGGAACACCGCGACCCTTCGTTGTCTTTCTTCTGCCTCTACTTCCGCCAGATGGACCGGTTCCGGCAACCTTAGTGCGAGGCATGATCTAGAGAAGATCAAAGGATTGAGAACATGAGAATTGATTGGATAGGATTTGATAGATAGAAGTGAAATGCATAAATGTTATGGAGAAACATCACCTCAAAAATGCTCAAGATCGTTCTGGCGATCAAGCGGCGGTACTACCGCTCTCGGAGACCGGTAGTACCGCAAAGGTCGATTCTACCGCTCCCAAGGCAGTAGTGCCGCTTGAGCGCGACCGAGGAGGATTTTGGGCAAATTCGAAGCAATGTTGAGGCACTAATGATTTAAACCAGGATTAGGGTCTAGGGAATATTAAGGACTTTTATTTTACACCTAATCCACAAAGATTTTGCCTCAATACAAGTTTACACATTTTGAACTTTCATTCAAACCCTATATTGCTCAAAAGAGATGAAACAAGAGGAAATGGAGGAGATGATAGATACCTTCGGTGGAGGAGGTCACAAGGTTTAGGTCCAATAGAAGAAACCCCAGAAATCTTCAAGGATTCGAAGAGGAGAAGATTTAGGGTTTGAGAGGGAGAGAGAGAGAGCCGCACGGGAATGGAAGAGGAGGCGGTTTCGGGTGAGGGGAATTGAAGAAGAGAGAGAGAAGGCAGAGAACCGGCAGAAATGAGGTGGCCCCACAATTTTGCGATCTGGCGGTACTACTGCTCTGGACCCGATAATACCGCACTTATGATACTACTGCCGTGTAGCGGCCGGTAGTCTTGGAGGCAGTGGCGAGGGAGAAGAGAGGAATTTTGGCCGCGAATTTGCTCAATAGATATACTGGTAATTTTGAGTAAATTTTAGAACATTTCCAATCATAAGAATAAGCACAAAACAACAACTTTTATACACAATTAAATAAGGAATAATGATTTGACTTGTTCGAGTTGAAAATACCACATAAGCAACTAGAAGTATGACAATTCTAGCTCTTTGGGCAAAACTCAAGATGTGCCTTTATTAGATCAATATAGATCGCGATTTTGAATTTTATCAAGCCTTCTAAAACAAATTTGTTTCGTTGTAAACACAAATAGGTTATAACATGATATAAGTTCCAAAAGATGAGATTTACATAATAATTGATTTTTAAATGAAGACTTTGAGAAACCTTTGCACTTTGAAAATCCAAAATAGATTATTTCCAAATAATTTTGACTCATAAAGTCTAGTTTTATCTTTTAAGATATTTATAGCACAATCTTCAATTTTCCACATTTAGGGGATGTAATATATACATGAATTGCATATTACTCCCCCTTGATGTGAGACTCATCTAAAGAACACATACAATATAAAAACCAATTTAAGCAACCAAAGGAATATCACTTAGGCCACATTAGAGATATCAATGACATTTAATTCATTCCTTAATTTGCAAAATCTAGTCTCATCTAATGGTTTAGTGAGTATATCCGCTAATTGATTTTCCGTTCTTATGTGACTAATCTCAATATCCCCTTTACTCACGTGATCTCTCAAGAAATGATGACGAATATCTATATGCTTGGTTCTTGAGTGTTGGATAGGATTATTGGCTATTTTAACCGCGCTTTCATTATCACATAAGAGAGGCACCTTTTTAAAATTTATTCCATAATCCATTAGAGTTTGCCTCATCCATAACAATTGAGCGCAACAACTCTGGCGGATATGTATTAAACCGACGGTGGATAAAGCTACGGAGTTTTGCTTCTTGGAGAACCATGAAACTAGGGATCTACCTAGCAATTGACAACTCCGGAGGTGCTTTTCTATCCACTTTACAACCCGCATAATCCGAATCCGAATATCCAATTAAATCAAATTTTGCACCTTTAGGATACCATAACCCTATGTTTGAGGAATGTTTTAAATATCTTAAATCTCTTTTTACGGCAACTAAATGACATTCTTTGGGAGAAGCTTGAAAACGAGCACACATGCATACACTAAACGTAATATCGGGCCTAGATGCGGTGAGGTAAAGCAAACTACCAATCATGGATCTATAAAGCTTTAAATCTACCGGTTTACCTCCCTCGTTTAAGTCGAGATGCCCGTTTGATGCCATTGGAGTCTTGATCGGCTTTGCGTCCTCCATGCCAAATCTTTTGAGAAGGTCCTTCGTGTATTTGATTTGACTTACGAATGTCCCATTCTTGAGTTGCTTAATTTGGAGTCCAAGGAAGAAGCTCAACTCCCCGATCATTGACATTTCAAACTCCCTAGACATCATATCACCAAATTCTTTGCAAAAATCTTCGTTAGTAGAACCAAAAATGATATCATCAACATATATTTGACATACAAAGAATTCATCATCAATTATTTTTGTAAAGAGCGTTGTATCATCCTTCCCAATTTTGAAACCCTTTGAGAGTAGAAAATCTCTAAGTCGCTCATACCATGCTCTAGGAGCTTGTTTGAGTCCGTATAGCGCCTTAGAGAGTTTGTAAATATGATTAGGATATTTGGAATTTTTAAAACCGGGAGGTTGTTCGACAAATACCAATTCGGATATTTGTCCATTTAAGAACGCACTCTTTACATCCATTTGATATAACTTAATGTCAAAGCTTGATGCAAATGCAAGCAAAATTCTAATGGCTTCTAATCTAGCTACGGGTGCGAAAGTTTCACCGAAATCTAATCCTTCAATTTGAGTGAAACCTTGTGCCACTAATCTAGCTTTATTTCTTACTACAATACCATTCTCATCTTGTTTATTACGAAAAATCCATTTTGTGCCAATTACATTATGTTCTTTGGGTCTTTTTACTAATGTCCAAACATCATTACGAGCAAAATTATTTAATTCATCATGCATGGCATTTACCCAGTCCGGATCACTTAGTGCTTCATCTATGTGAGTAGGTTCATATGAAGATACAAATGAGTAATGCTCACAAAAAGAAGCGACACGGGATCGAGTTTGAACACCCTTACTTACGTCACCCAATATTTGGTCTATTGGGTGATCCTTGGAGAGACCGTGATGAATCCTTTGAGGCAATGGTTGAATTTGTTGCTCGTCATTCTTGTTTTCCTCATTTATTGCTTGAATTTGACTCGGTGTCATGGAAGTTGAAGGTTCAACTTGAGTAGATGAAGGTTGATCTTGTCTATCCACTTCCGGCTTCACATCTCCAATTGTCATATTCTTCATAGCTTCCCTTAAGCCTTCCTCACCTACATCATCCAAGTTTTCTTGCTCTTCTTGAGAGCCATTAGTCTCATCGAACTCAACATCACATGTTTCTTCAACAAAACCTTTGTTTTTATTAAAAACTCGATAAGCTTTGCTATTACAAGAATAGCCAAGCAAGAAACCTTCATCGCAACGACTTTGAAATTTTGAGAGCCGAACACCCTTTTTCAAAATGTAACATTTGCAACCAAAAACTCGATAATAGGAAATGTTAGGCCTTCTTCCAACAAGAAGCTCATAAGAGGTCTTTTTCAAAAGACGATGCAAATAAAGCCTATTTGTTGCATGGCAAGCGGTATTGATTGCTTCGCCCAAAAACTATCGAAGTACCATATTCATCTAGCATTGTTCTTGCCATTTCAATTAATGTACGATTTTTCCGTTCCACAACTCCATTTTGTTCGGAGTATAGGTTGCGGAAAGTTAGTGCTTTATTCAAGTTCATCACAATAATCTTGATTTTTGTATTTTTGAACTTCGGAACCATTATCACTACAATTTTCTTTACTATAAAATCAAATTTGTTTTGAACCCTTTTAGCAAATCTTTTGAAAATACTTGAGGTTTGGTTTGTCATCTAAAAAGAAAACCCAAGTATATCTAGAATAATCATCAACAACAACTAAACAATAAGAATTACCTCCAATGCTCTTATAGGTTGTCGGGCCAAACAAATCCATATGTAAGAGCTCTAATGGTCTAGATGTGGACATGATACTTTTTGACGGATGAGAACTAGCGACTTATTTACCGGCTTGACAAGCACTACAAAGTCGATTTTTCTCAAACTTCACATCTTTCAAACCCACCACTAAATCATTTTTAAATAACTTTTTGAGTTGAATCATTCCAACATGAGCTAGTCTTCTATGCCATAACCATCCTAAAGATGTTTTTGCCATTAAGCAAGTTTGAAGACATGAGTCATTTGAAGTGAAATCAACTAAATATAAATTTCCAAATCTAAATCCTTTAAACACTAGCGAGTTATCATTTTCTTTTGTAATAACAACATCATTTTTAGAGAATGTGCAAATAAGATCAAGATCACAAATTTGAGCAACGGATAGTAAATTGAAATTCAATGTCTCAACTAATGATACATTTGAGATAGAAAGGTCGTTTGATATAGCAATTTTACCTAAGCCCAATACCTTTCCTTTGCTATTATCTCCAAACGTGATCTTGTCATTTTGTCCATTTCCCGAATCAAAGGTGGTGAACATCTTCCGGTCACCGGTCATGTGTTGGGTGCACCCACTATCCAACACTCAATGCCGTCCACCGGTTTTGTAGTTCACCTACAAAAGAAAATCAAGCCTTTTTAGGTACCCAAATTTGTTTGGGTCCTTGGAGGTTAGTGACCAAGGTTTTGGGAACCCAAACGGCTTTCTTTCTTTGGCCAATTATCGGGGTCCCAACAAATTTAGCAAAGACTTTACCATTTCTATCTCTTTTAAGCACATAACATGAATCATGAACATTATCCTTAGATGATTTACTCAAAGTACAATCGTTCGCTAGATGTCCTATTTCATGGCATTTATAACAAAATTTACCATTTGATTTCACAAAGCGCGGCGCTTTGTTACTTATTTTCTTGCTCTTTTTAGGCACATATCCTAAACCTTCTTTATTATATGAGCATCTTTGACTACCTAAGATTTTGTTTAATGTGTCCTTACCCTTAAAGCATCTATCTAAGCTTTTATTGAGTTTATTCACTTGTTCTTTAAGCTCATTATTTTCGACAATTAAATTTTCATGGCATGAGCTAGCACTAGAGTATGGCAAATCAACTAAATCATCACACGATGTAGCTATATTTGATTTTTCAACATGGCATGAGTTAATTTCCAATTTAGACACATCATTAATAATGTAACATTCAACTCCAATATCATTTGAAGACTTTGAATGATCCTTGGCAAGGAGAACCTCATGAGCTACCTTTAGCTCCTCATAAGAATTTTTGAGAGAAAGAAACTCTTTTCTCAAAATCTTAAATTTTGATTTCTCTTTGCCAAGATATTCATTTAAATCCTCAAGCATATCCATTAATTCATCATACGAAGGTTCATCATTTTCATTTGAGTTTACCTTAGTTTCTCCTCTAGCCATAAGGCATAGCGGAGTGACGAAAGGTGATGAAGCCTCTTTGATAGCAATGCCGGCAAGCCCCTTTTTCTTTGAAGGAGCTTCATCTTCGGATGAATCGGAGTCCGAGTATTCTTCTTCGGAATCCCATTCCCCAATGTGAGCTTCACCCTTGCCATCCTTTTGGAATTTCTTGAATAGCTTCTTCTTGCCTTGAAAGAACTTCTTCTTCTTGGATGATTTGTCTTTGTCATCCTTCTTCTTGGGGCAATGCGAGGCTATGTGTCCCTTTTCATCACATTCATAACATCGGATATTAGCATACCGGTTAGTGTTAGAATTTTGTCCTTTCTTGTACCTTTGCGGACCGCTAAAGCTCGATCGTCTCTTCATAAATTTCTTCATTCTTCTTACTAGAAGCGCCATCTCCTCCTCGGTGTCCTCATCTTCGGAGTCTTCATCACTTGACTCCGCCTTAGCTTTGAAGGCGATGTTCTTCTTCTTGGAAGAGCTTTGTTCCAACAACTCTTCCTTGTCCTTCTTGTATAGCTCATTTGTGATGAGATTCCCAAGAAGTCCGGTTGGCGTCATCCTTGGCAATTCTGGCGAGTTGAGGAATAAGGTAACCAATGTCTCGTACTTCTCCGGAAGAGCCCTAAGCATTTTCCTGACAATATCAACATCACTCAAGGTCGTACCAAGACCCTTGAGCTCGTTAACGATATTATTCAATCTAGAATACATTTCATTAATATTCTCATGAGGCAACATAATGAAACTTTCATATTTAACTCTAAGCATATGCAATTTTGCTTCCTTAACGGTGGATGTTCCTTCATGAATTTCCGAGAGTGTATTCCAAATTTCATGTGCGGTTTCTAAATTACTAACACGATTAAATTCATCCGCATTTAAGGCACCAAATATAGCATTCATAGCTTGAGCATTTAGATGAATAAATCTTTCATTTTGTTCCTCAGTTAAAGCGGCACCGGTGGTCACAACATAACCCTCATTTACAATTCTCCATATATTAGGACTCATAGCTTTGAGATAGACGGTCATACGAATTTTCCAATAAGAATAATTTGTGCCATCAAAGAAGGGAGCTTTTCCAATTGACATACCCTCGTTGGCCATCCTTGCTCTCTAGGTGATAAAGCCGAAACAGAGAGACCAAGCTCTGATACCACTTGTAAGATCGAGGATGAGCCTAGAGGGGGGGTGAATAGGCTTTTCTAAAAATTTATATCACTAAATTCAGGTTTAATGATTGCTAAGAACAAGTGCTAATTTTCCCGAATTTAATACTTAACAATTCTAGTGATCACAAGATAATATCACTACGCAAGTATATTAATTGCTTAAGCAAGTAGCACACAAGAATCAAATTGCTAGAATTTCACGAGAGTAAAAATAAGCAAACCACAATTAATGGACAAGAGAATTTTTCCCGTGGTCTCGGAGACTTGCCGGTCTCCCCTACTCCACGTTGAGGTAGCTTGAAATCCTTCAAGCCGGCTCCACTTGCTTGAGCCTTCCCCGATCACTAGCGATAGCTCTTCCCGCTCGGGTAGGCGAGCTTCGTGCCTTCACAACCGCCCGGGTCTTCACACAACCTCCTTTGTGAAGATCACCGGAGCCTCACGCCTCCAAGCCGTCTAGGAGGCGGCAACCTCCAAGAGTAACAAACTTGACGTAGGCTTGAACTCAAGAGTGCAATCAATATGGCTCACTAATGCAATGCACTCACTTGTTGCTCTCCAAAACTCAAGAATCAAGAATTCAATGCACAAGAGAGTGGAGAGAGTTGCTAGGGCTTAGAATGTATTCAATGGAGTCACCAACCAACCCTACATACAGGTTTGGGGTATTTATAACCCCACCCCACACAAACTAGCCGTTATTTGCACTTCACCCTGATTTTGCGCCAAGGCCGGTACTCTAGCCCTCTAGGGGCAGTAGTACCGCACTCCTGATATCTTGACTATCTGGCGCAATAAATGCTGCGACACGTAGCCGTTCTGATTGCAAAAACTTCATGGTAGTACTCTGCCCTTGGGTCTTGATAGTACGCACTGAAGACCGAAAAATGAAACGCTCGGATAAAGCTACCGCTATGGCGAGGTGCGGTAGTACATAAATCTTGATTACCGCCCGATCCATCTTGATAGTGCTTGCCAAGTGGGTTCGAAACAAAAGAGAAAATCAGCCTTTCGAATTTAGCTACGCCATTGAAGCGCCGGTAGTGCAGCGAATCTTGATACTACCGCTCTACCCTAAGCGGTAGTGCCGCCCTAGGAAATCAAGAAGTGACAAATAAACACTCTCTGTAATTTTGCTACGCTATATAACATCCGGTAGTACATGAATCTTGATACTACCGCTCCATCCAATGAGTAGTCTTGGGACTTAAGTCAAAATCAGAATCTGATTTTTCTCTCGAATGCATGTTTGAGTAAATGAACTATTTAGCCATATTTGATGCACTTTCAAAATTCAAAGACCCATATCAAGTCCCCCTTGATAGTACGGCTACTATCCTAAAAACCCGATCTTTTTCCCAACTCCGAGATCGGTGAAAAGACTAGAAAATACTTCTAAATTTTATACCTTCACTTCTTTAGCTTCTTTTGCGCGTATTCCTTCCATTTTAGCACTTGAAGCCATTCAACATCTTTCGAGGAATACATTTATCCTGTTTCCAACTCACTTGCACAAACATCGTTAGTCTTTTTCACGTGATTGTCATTAATTATCAAAACCATAACCATATGGGGGCCTAGATGCTTTCAGTTAGTTATAACAATAAGTAAATAGTTTATCTATTGCAGTTAAAAGCAAAATAATTCCAAATCAACTTTAAAACATTTCTAGGATTACTACCTGCTAACACCTGAAATGAATTTAAGATCTTGTATAATGTAGTTGCAAACTCAATATGAAGTTAGCCGATTTAGCGTTATTCATCGTGGTCATTTAGGCTATTTCAGCGATAGATAAAATAACTCGTCTAAATACTAAAATCAGTAAAACTAGTTTAGTGACACTGTACAAAGTTTATACTACCATGTTCTGTAAAAAGAATCTTATTTCATTAAGGTTTACATATTAATCTTACTAGTTCAAAACCCTTAAGTGTTAACCTTGTGATTCACTTTTTGGCCGATTTCATGAGTAGTAAACTTTAGTTGCCACTTAAGCCTTTTCGTCAATGAATATGATGTCTCATCTAAATCGTAAAACTTGTAAATCTAGTCCAGAATCACTAGGCAAAGTTCATTCTACCATATCCTAAAGAAATAACTTCATTTCATCAAAGTTTGCACATTAATCCAAGTAGCTCAAAATCCTTAAACATTAATCCTTATTTTCCCCTTCCTGCCGATTTTGAATAGTATAGTCTTTAAGTGAAGCATGAACCATTTTAGCGAGGAGTTTATAGTCTTGTCCAAAAGCCTAAAATTTATGGAATTAGCTTAGGATTGTTATACAAAGTATAAATCATCGTATTATGAAGAAATAACCATATTTTACCATAATTTACATATTGATCGTAATAGCTGAATAACCCTAAGTAATCATATTACTTTAGACCTTAATGCGAATGAATAAACTTTAGGTAATAATGAAGGAATCCGTAGTTAAGTTATTTTTTATCACCAGAACCTTCTCAAACATCATGAAAATAATCCTAGTAGCCTAAATCAGTAGATCTAGCTTGCGTAAAGCTAATTCTAAGCAAAATCAATTAAAGATAAAGAACAAATCATTCATACTCTAATATGATCATTTAAGCCTTTTTCAATAACTCGCAAGCAGCTCATCTAAATCTAAATTTAGTAAAGAATAGCCTAGAATTGATCTTTAGGTTATGATCTACCGCAATCTAAGAAAACATCCTCATTTCATCTTGCTTGAACCTGAATCCTAATAGAGCAAAAGCTGTAAGTAATAAGAATTTGCAAAAACTCATATTGTGAATAGTAAATCAATGGAACTTTGCAACTAATGCTTAATTCTATTAATCCAAACAAATTTTTCATATTGAATTCGTAAAATAAGATTAATAAATTCATAAAAGAGCAATCCCTGTTTCTTGTGAAGAGTTTTATTTGCTTTGCTGTCTTTTTCTTTTTACCCTTATTGAAGTCTTTTATTTGCTTTATTTCCGTTGATCGACGTGTAGAACCCGACGTCTCTATTTCCGTCGTAAATAAATCGTCGCCGCAATCCTCGTCTTCATCGTAATCAGTGATTAAGCAAGGCAAGCATCCTTTGACCATATTGATCGATATTTTATATTCCTTTTGTGCATCAAATTGTTTCATGCATACGATTACTTTATGTAAATTGCTATCTTGTGGATTTGGTAGATATATCTGTTGTCACATTAATCTCCTTTGATGATTATGAGCATGTGAACCTTGATAACCATAGGTTGAGGCTAGGCATTACTTAATGTCTTCATGGGTATACGATCATATTAACACCTTAGCCATGCTTTAGTATTTGAGAACAGATGATCATGATTAAAGTCGTTTCTAAAATGTTTTATATGGAACCTGAATGATCCTTTTGGGAAAATGGTTGCTAGTACTTTGATTAAAAACCCAAAATAAAACTATGCTTTGATGCGGCGATTATTGGCAATAGCGGTTGTACAACAGAATTGCACGTAGTGTAGGGTGAAGTGTCGCCGTGTCGGTTTAAGGACCGAGCAATGGGGCGCTATTGATCAAGAGATTTTCGTGCAACCACGAGAGCTATTTATGGGGTAGCCATAGCTTGTTATGTTAATTAGACATGGCTTTGTTCATTGGTAGGCGGAGCTCGCATAGGTTTTCGGTCGAGTCTACCTGGCGACGGGTATTCGTCGAGTCTACTTGCTAATGCAGCGGTGTCGCTACTTAGTGTTCATAAACGTTGTGTTGTGTTGGGGTCTTGAAAGTGGATCCACGACTCGCGTGTGTGTTTACGGTTCTCTGGCGGGGTTAACGTCCGGCCGGTCAAAGCCATGTCTAGGTAATGTAACGTTGTGTATGGTCGAAAGACCATGACTTGTGGGTAAAGTTGTACACCTCTGCGAGTTTAAATCTAATTAATTAGCGCTTTCATGATCATGAGCACTCGGTGAAGTCATTCCAATGTTAGATGTTTATTATTTCAAAAGGGCTTGGTACCATTTGTTTTTGCAACTGTGTTTTATGTCAAAGGGCCGACATTGATGGAATTTCAGGAATGTGAATGATTCGTCGCTCACGTCATGGAGGACTGTGAGTGTTATTATGCTTTACTTATTTGTTATCAATGAATTAAATGCTCTTACAAATTCCGTTTGCAAATAACTTGATTTACAAATGAAATTCGCTTTATGTAAATTAACTGTAGTAGCCTTTCCTTTGAAATGGCCTGCATGTATGATAGGCTTTGCTCAAGTCTTGCTGAGTATGTAAAATACTCACCCTTGCTTAATTATATTGTAGGTAGTTGAGTTAGCGAGGCTTCGAGTCTCTTTTCGCCGTAGGTTGCGGGATCCTCTTCGTTGTATTCTATCTGGAGTTTATGCCTGGTCAGTTGCCTGCGGGTCGGTTGGGCAAACTACAGGATATTGCTTCTTCGCTGCTATATTCTCTTAGTTGTAAGGTTTATGTAATTAATCGTTTCCGCTAATTAATTTAATGTATGGTTGTGATTCCAAATGTTGAAATGTGCGTGCTAGCTACTGATCCAGGGACTAGTACTGCAAGCACATTAGATTTCCATTTTTGCATTCGGTGTAAAAATGGGCGTCCTCACAGTATCAGCATGCGGCTTGACTTGGTCGATATAGGCATAAGACACGAGTTAGCACCGAAAGAGACCGATAAAGGCCGTGCGTGCTTGGAACACGCTTGTTATACTCTGTCAAAGGCGAAAGAACTGAAGCGTGCGGTTCTTGCATGGTGTGAAAGTTCCGTCGGTTACTCCTCCAACATGAAGAGACTTGTTTCGTTGCAAGATTTGAAATTAACCGCATGAAGTCTCATGATTGTCATGTCTTGATGACCAGATGATCCTGTCGCAATTAGAAGTATTTTGCGGTCAAGGTCAGAGACAATCACTAGGCGTGTTATTTCTTTAACACAATCGCTCGAAAGGTCATCGATCGAAGGACTAGATGCTCTGCAAGTCGAGGTGGTGATGACTCTATGTAATCTTGAGATGTATTTCCCTCCATCATTTTTCGATATCATGGTCCATCTCATTGTTCACCTTGTGAGAGATAAAGATATGCGGGCGATATTCTCACGTAGCATGTACCCGTTCGAGAGGTACATGGGAATTCTCAAGTCTTCGTCGGAATCGATCTCGTCCGGAGGGTAGCATTGTCGAAGGTTATGCAGATGAAGAGGCCGTCGAGTTCTGCGTCGATTACATGGCCCGGTCGAACCAATAGGTGTGCCTCGATCTCGCCATGAGGAGGCTCGAGTATCGGGACCATCGGAAGAAAGCAATCACGCTGATTCGGTTGCGTATGCTCGAGCCCATTTCACGGTTTTGCAACACATGGTCAGTAGTGTCGCCTATATCGTCGAGCACAAGCAATGGCTAAGGCAAGAGAATCCGGCCTGGCGAGTCTTGGATCACGAGACAAGATAACCTTGATTCAACAAATGGTTGAAGGAGCAACCTATTCTTTGGGAGCTCGTCGGATGACACGCCGACATGGTTGGCAAAAGGACCAACTTTTACGGTTGTCATATGGAAAGGATATGACTTAAATGGGTACACATTTTACACGAAATCGAGGATATGAAGAGCACAAACCGAACAGCGGTGTCGCATAGATGCATTCAATAATACATTTGGGTTGACGAGGAGCTCCTACTATGGGTTCATAGAGGAGATATGGGAGCTCGACTACGTACTTTTCAAGATTCCCCTATTTCGGTGCCGTTGGGTCCACCTCCAGCACGTGAAGGTTGACAGGAATGGCATCACTACTGTGGACCTCGAACGTGTCGGATACCAAGATGAACCATTCGTACTCGCTAACCAAGTTGTTCAAGTCTTCTATGTAACCGACCCGTCCAACAAGAAGCGCCACGTAGTTCTTCAAGGAAAAAGGAGAATTGTCGGAGTTGAGAATGTAGTAGATGAGGAAGAGTACAATCAATTTGATGAGTTGCCACCTATCGGAAATGACATCCTGGTCCCAGAAGAACAACATGAGGAAGCAAGCTACACGCGTCGATCATCATGAAGGGCTAATTTTCGTACAAAAGAATAAACATGTGGTGGCGTAGTTATGAGAAGGGTGCATTGTCATCATGCTTACTAATTTTCATGTGTAATAATATTACATTAATGCTATTGTAAAGATGATACGACTCATCATGCTTTGTACATATGATTGTGATGATCTTTGTAAGTAGCTTGTGAAGCATCTGAATTATATATGTATATAGGATTGTGACGATCTTTGTAAGTAGCTTGTGAAGCATCTGGATTGATGGAAAAGATGCAAGTATGAGAGCACGTATTTATTCCTTAATATCAATATGATTCCACATACATGATTCAAAGATGGCCATTCAGACATAATTGATGACAAGAAATAAATTATGTAGACTATGGCAAACAAAACGAATCGATCATGTCTACTTTGGCAATATGGAAATAGTTGTATGTGATTCCTCTCAGATTTTAGGGTTTGAATTGAGGATTAGAATCTCCACATCAACCACAATGCGATCTATATTCATTAACGACAACTTTCCCGAAGATACAACAAAGTGGCACATACAAGAGTCGATTGGCCCAGGCAAACACAAGTGAATGTCGATTGAGCAGTACATATCACGAGCGGTTCTTTAACATAACAATCTGTGATGTTATTTGTCACAGACGGTTATGTTACCTAACCGTCTGTGATATCTCAACATCACAGACTGTTCTATTATAACCGTCCGTGATATCTCAACATCACAGACGGTTCTATTATAGAACCGTCCGTGATATCTCAACATCACTGCATCGTTCTATTATAGAACCGTCGTGATAATACATCATGAACCATTATATTTTCGAACCGTCGTGATGTGCTCTCCTCTATATATCTCCCTTGAGGCTCATTCCTGTGCGGCAAACCCTAACTCTTTGAGGCGTTTTGTGTCCCGGCGGCCTCCCCTCGGCGTCCTCCCCCTCCCCGCGTTCTCCCCTTGGCGTCCTCCCCCTCCGGCGTCCTCCCCTCGGCGTCCTCCCCTCCGGCGTCCTCCCCTTGGCGTCCTCCCGGCATCGGCGTGCTCCCCATCGTCGTCCTCCCCTGCAGCCGACATGCTCCCCTCGGTGTCCTCCCCTCGGCGTCCTCCCCATCGTCATCCTCCCCCATGACGTGCTCCCCATCGTCGTGCAGGCCTCTCTTCTGAACAGCGATCGGTCTTTGTTACGGTGTAAATGTCTTGCGCATCTTTCTTTCTTTCTTCTGTTGGTGTGGGTGATTGGTCTTGCTCTATGAGTATCGATGAACCGTCGAGTATTTCGGGGACTAGCCATCGAGCTAGAGGCCGTTTCTCGATCTGGAGGCTCGATTTTGTTCTACTCTGCTTTGCTTGATGATGATTCAATTAAATGAGGCTATATTGATGCGCTAGTTAGTGAGTTCATACGTGATTCACCTTTGTTTAGATCATTGTGTCTAGAATTCAACTTGGTCGGTGTTCTTCTTTGTACATGTGATATGCTATCACATGCGTGATTCAGCTCTTATACTCGTACTTATTTCTACTTGTCTGTTTGTGTGGATGTCCTAGTTTTAGGGAGGTCTTTGCGAAATTTTTATTAAGTTAGGCAACCTCCTAGTTAAGCTTGTCCTTTGTTCAAGAGCTTTTCATAGTCCATAGTTGAGTTCTAGTGAATCAATTTTCTTAACCAAGGCTTTGAATTGCGTAGATTCACTAATCTCATTTGTATACCTGTGATATATTGTTGAAATTGATGTTGGAGGGTTCTTAATTAAGAGCAACCCATCAATTTAGATAATCTGAGAGCAAAGTTGCTTATAAGCTAGTCCTTTGTGTTATCTTGTTTATGTCATACCTCTTGTGTGTGAATTATGTATTCTCATATATATGCTTAAGAGGAATAATAAACAAAGTCTTGCTCTTATACTCGCACTTATTTACGCTTGTGCTGCGTGTGGATGTCCTAGTTTTAGGGAGGTGCTTGAAAATTTTTATTAAGTTAAGCAACTTCCTAGTTCGCTTCTTTTGCTAAAAGGATAATAACAAGCCATTTAGGCTAGTTCTTTTAAAAGGCTAATAACAAGCCATTTAGGCTAGTTCTTTTAAAAGGCTAATAACAAGCCATGGTATCCACAAACTTATTCACTCTAATTTGATTTTATTTGTTCTTCTCTTTTAGTTACTTTGAAACTATTTTAACTTATAAAGAAGATGTAGTCCTCTAATCCATAAATCGAAGGACATGATGTGCCCTCAAAAGAAGAATCGACCCAGCTGCAAGAGGACCAAACAAAAGGCTAACAGACCGATATACCATTACGAGATCGATCCAAGGATGGGGCCCTAGAAAGCCAAAAAAGCGCGAATGCATTTGGAGTATGTGCGGGATAGTAGCACGAGCAGGTTCGATCACGCTATCTTCACGGAGATTGGTGACTATTGAGGCTCGCAATGCCTTGCTGATGGAAGTTCTTTCATCGTTCAACATTCCAGAAGAATTCGCTCCCCTAGTGCGACGGTATGCACTACTTGCGGCAGGAAAGGCATGGAAGACCTTCAAGCATACGCTTTTCGTAGACTACGTCAAGAAGAATATAGATCCATACTCTAAGTATGGGTTCATTGATCTTGCGACACGTGGCGGCGTTTTGTTGAGATGAAGGCAGCGAGCGAATTAATTGCGTCAAAGTGAACAAACAAGGCCTTGCGAGCAAGAACACTCACCCCCACAGACTCGGCTTGCTGCGGCTATGCGGGAAGAGAGCGCAATGGGGCGGGGAGGGCGAGGAGGGTATCTCGCCATTTCCGGCAATCACGAGATCCATGTGCGAGATCGGCTAAGGCGAGGTCTTCGCCACATCCTCATAAGCTGTCTCCTTCGTAAACCCAGCGGACGAGGAAATGCATAGCGCTGGTAATATATAATCGAACTACCAATTTTACGTAATTAGTCCATGACTTCATAAGTGAAATAACTTGTCGAGATCTTGCGGTGGCGTTGAGTACACAATCGGCGATGGCTCTTTTTGCCGACGAGGAGAAAGATGCACCGTCCATGGCCTTGAGAAACAAGGAACACCACAGTCGTACAAGAGGCATAGGGTTTTTGTTCCATGGAAAATCTGGATTCGAAAGACTTCCACGATATCTAGAAGTAAGAAGAGAACTAAAGCCGAGCGAGTCAAATCTTATAAAGAATTTGGAGGACAAGTTGAGAGGAGAGTTGAGAGAAGAGTTGAGGGAGAACGAGAGAAGAATTTTATGAAAGGATAAGAATCCTCGAGGAAAGGCTCACCAATCAAGAAAGAAATCTTGTACAAGCCCAGTATGTCATTAAGTCATTGCTTGCCTGTAAGAGCAGTGTGCATCTGTTCCTCCAAGTGACATAGATGAACATAGTGGGACTTATCACAGTATGTGACATTAAGGTGGCCACGCAGATTAAATCTCAAGTGAGAATTAACAATGGCACCGTTCCTCGGACGGCTGCTTGGGGCATGGCATATCCATCCACTAAGGGACCATGGTGCACGGTACCATGATAGCGCCGGTTTCACCAAGGTCAATGTGGGCGGGGTATTTGATAGTTTCAAAATTGTCGATCTCTGAAGCCGCCAAGCAGCGAGATCGTGAAACTTGGGGATGCCATTGGCACATTCATCCAATGGCCTAGCGGCGACATCTCCTGAGTCGCCTTACGTCATGCAACAACCATGACGATCCGATTAAGCTTATTGTATCGCCGTCGATCGATTGGCTACCAAATCGGCGATCGTCTGGCAGACTCCACTTGATGTACATAATGTTGACCTCTTTCTGCCCATTCCTCTCCGTGAAGGGTTCATACAAAACAAAGAAAGGCAAGGGCAAGCAGAAGAAAGAAGGGCAAGAACAAGTGGACTATCCATCTGCTGAGTTGGCTAAACAATACAAGCTAGGAGAGCCATTACTAACGAAAGGCAGCGTAACTTCACTTAGTATACCTTGCCAACAATTGCATAAGTGGTACACCCAAGAAGCTGGAAAGCCGAGGCGTGAGCGTACAACAAGTATCGGCGTTAAGTTCAAGTATGAACATCTATTCAACGACTCGTGAGGGGCTTCTTCACGGTCGATTTTCGGACTTGTTCCATCTCTACAACCTCGGCGCCCTCGGCCGCACTCATAAGATGCTAGACCTTGTAAGTGTGTGCTATCACGGTCTACATTCGTCTAATAGTGATAAATGTACTCCAATATATATATAATTAGCCTTTGTATATATAGATACATGCAACTTGAAGCGACACTGGCGAAACTATCGATTGGTTTCCTCGACCCACATATAGTCTCAAAGCAAACAATGGATGATGATATAAACATGGTCGAGAAATCGTGATAGAGGCATTGCTAGCACAAAAGATAAAGAATTCATACTTGTACCCCATAACCCGGGGTAAGTGCTACCACATGCCATACTTTGGTGCATCTTGTGCACACAACTCTGTTTTGTTCATTATCCATTGTGATATACTGTGTAGGTTTCATTTGGGTTCTAATTGTAATTGAACCACCACAAACCGGGTTAAGTACCTTGATTCCGGACGTGGCGGAAACCACGACTTGACACCTATCGCAAAATTACTCACCGGTAATCACGTTTCCTACGTACATGGTCGTGTAAGTTGTTCGAGTTTATATTGCTATTGGAATGGCTTAGGCTAACCTTTTGCAATCTTGTAGGCGTTCAAACACGTGAAAGATTGGACTAAACTACTGACATGATTTGAACTTTCCGTATCCGCTATACACAACAATTCTATATCAAACCCGTAATAGTGACTCTAGAACTAACCGTAGGTTTTATTTGCGATGCCACCGGCAAGGTCGGAGAAATAACCTATGTGGATTTTATGTTTGCTACAACATGCAAACCTTAAATAAGCTAAAAAAGTAGCGATCTGATTAAAAGCTGCGTTGGTGAGGCCCATTTGAGCACCATTAGAGGGAAAGTTTGTTTCTTCCTGCTCACCAAAGTAATACATAAAAAAGGCGTGTTCCACGTAGCCTGATAACTTCTTGAGTTGTACAATCGTCAAATGGTATTCATTAATTCGGAAAATATGTCAAAAACTTGCGGTTATTCTTGTTTGTACGATTCATTGTATTGTCACATGATATTATCCTTAATACATATTTGCTCATCTTGAATGCAACAACTTAACAATGTCTTGCTTGTTGGAACTAGATGTTTTTCCTACACCCTCGTGAGAACCTCCATTATTTATGGTTTGTTGTTCAAAATTTCCATCTACTTAGGTATTCTGCATCAATATTCTGAGACACGGCCGATTATAGATGTTGTAATTGAATATCTGCACTTCCTATATGCATTGAGGCAGAGTTTGTCCGTCGGGATAGACTTAAAATATAAACATTTATAGCGCTTTTCTCCTTCTTATGATAATGTTGATGGAACTCGACTAATAAATCAACCAAGACCCATGAGCGACATGGCGGCGGCAACAACCACGGTCTTCTCCATCGAGCGGACACACTAGAGTGTGTGATTTGCTTCATACCATCTGAAGTGGCTGCCTTGAGGTCACCGTAGTGCCCGCGGTCTTGAGTGGCCGGACGACATGCTCTTATCAGCGTCACGTGTCGTGTCCGCGTGGGGAGAACATGGTACTTTGGTAAAAATTGTAGATGTACTTGATAGATTACTTTAGGTAGGGTAATTAAAGATTGAACAAATGTGATTGCAAGTCGGGTCTTCCATGCGGAAGGACTTTGGAACACCGACTTGAATGGAAAAAGAAGGCGGGAGGTAGCCAGGAAGAGTGGACGGTGATGCAGCGGAAGAAGACAACCTTGGTTATAGATAAGGCTATCTTCTTGGCGTACCCATGGCTGTCCATCATTCAGAAATCATTGATGGAAATTTGAACAACACCATAACTAATGGAGGTTATGAAGCCATGAAAAAAAAGGTCATCCTGAGCGGTTCTTATTTGAAAACCGTGCAGTGATAAGTTCATATCACGAGGCGGTTATGATTTGAAACAAATGCATGATAAGTTCATATCACGAGGCGGTTGTGATTTGAAACCGTCTGCGATATTTAGTTATCACAGGGCGGTTGTAATTTTAAACCGTCTATGATATTTAGTTATCACAGAGCGGTTTCAAATCATAACCGTCTGTGATAATTAAATTCCGCGAGCGGTTTATTAATACAACCGTGCGTGATATATATTCTCGAACGGTGAAAGCGAGTCTCGATGATCTCCTTCATCACAGACTTATTATTCTTGACGGTTCACAAAACCGTCTCGATGGCGTTCTTGGCGAAATGCGTGATGATGTTTTCTGTAGTAGTGAACTTCATTGAGAAGGTCATGTTTCTTGCGGCAATTGCAAGGCCAAGGTTTGATGGTGATGGAAATGTCACATTTTCTGGGAAGATCAGGATATTTCCATTCACTTTCGTATAGTCGACGAAAGGACTAGTGTGAATAGGCCTGCCGGTACATTGGTAACCAAGGTATTGCCATCAGTCATGAAAGATGTTAGTCGTGAGTATATTATGAATAAGGTGCTGCCCGCCATCAAGGAAAAATGGCCTGCAGATGAACATGGTACCCTTGTATTCATACAACAGGACAATGCCAAGACACATATTGCAGTTGATGATGCTGATTTTTGTAATGCGTCAAGGGCTGATGGTTTTGACATAAGGCTAATGTGTCAACCACCAAACTCTCCTGATCTAGATATTTTGGACCTAGGCTTTTTTGCAGCACTCCAAGCATTATTTCAAAAGTCATCTCCAACTAATGTTGAGGATATTGCTACGAAGGTGAAATAAGCATATGATGAGTATTTGGTGGAGAGGAGCAACCATATTTTTTTATCACTTTGCAGTTTTGCATGATAGAGATTTTGAAAGAAAAGGGGGGCAGCACTACCATATTCCACATCTAAAGAAGCAGTCACTATAAAGAAACAATGATCTTCCAATTAGATTGCAATGTGACAGAGAAATTGTGAATGGTGCATTCGAGTACCTCGGCTAGTGAGATCGAACAAATATTCTGATCATGGCAAGGAAGAATGGTGTTGTTTTCCTTCTAACTTTGTACTGTGATTTGTCATGTCAAGGAAAAGTGTTCTTATGATTACCAAGTTCATATCATTAGGTGCACTCACTACAAGATAACATGGATTTCTCGGCATTTATTTTACCCAGTTTAATCTAAACACCCTAATAAGGCTAAAGCGGCGTTTTTTATCATTGAGGCATTTAATTCCCGGCGTTTATAAATGCGGGTTAGAGTTTACCACAGTAGCTTATAAATGCGAAATTCCACTCTATCGGCATTTATAAGCGGTTAGAGTCTTCCACGGCTTATAAGCGAAATTCCTCTATCTGGCGTTTATAAGCGGGTTAGAAATCATCCGGCGCTTATAAGCGAAATTCCACTCTATACCGGCGTTTATAAACACGGGTTACTGATCTTCACGGTGCTTATAAGCGAGAATTCCACTCTATACCGGCGTTTATAAGCGCCGGGTTAAATCTTCCACGCGCTTATAAATGCGGTATAGGTGAAATTCGGCGTTTATAAGCGCCGTGGTAAACTCTACTACGCGTTTATAAGCGTGAATACCACAAGAATTTGAAAAAATTGAAATTAAATAATATTATATTTGAAATAATTGAAACTAATATTCTATTTGCAATAATTTACGTCCAAATATTTCATTTTCGATGATATTTTGTCTAAAATTTCAAATTTTGTCGAAAATTCAATTTTCGTTGATATTTTGTTTGAAAATTCAAATTTTTTGACCATCTAATTTTGTGACACTTATCAATTTCAAATGCTACTTTTCGTTATCTTTCCAATGAGCCAACGAGCATGATTGGAGGTACGAGTCAAAAGTTATGTCTATTTTAAGAAATATGCTCGGATTTCATATTTGCAAACTAGAATTTGGCGCCCAAAAGAATATAATTGGAGATCTTATCGTATGATGATTTTTCTAATTACCTCAATAGTTTGCTAATTTGAAATAATTGAAAATTGGTGTTCGGGTGTTTAACGGGGTTAAGGGGAGGAGGGACGCATTATATATCAGATGTGATCATACCACCACTAAAGTACTAGATCTTATAAAAACTCTGAAGTTAAGCATGCTTGGACAAAAGTAGTAATAAGATGGGTGACCTCCTGGGAAGTCATGCTAGATAAGATCCCCGGCGCTTATAAGCGTCATGCTAGATAAAACCCCGGCGCTTGTAAACGCCATAAATAGAGAGAACCCCGGCGCTTATAAGCGTCATGCTAGATAAAACCCCGGCACTTATAAAGTGCCATGATAGAGGGAACCTCGGCGCTTGACAGTTTGGTATACGAAGCTTATAGAAGTACTTAGCGATGCGTTGCTGCCAAATGGGCCATTCATAAAACCCATCCGGCAAGCAAGTCTCATTAAAGTTTTCGACAGCTTCATGCTCGACCAATTCTTCCACAGTTTCATGCACGATCATGTCTTGCTCAGCTTCAATCTCCACTATTTCATCAATAGCTTCATCCTCGACCATTTGCTCGATAGCATCACCATCCATGGTCGAGTCGTCTGCGGTGTCTTCAAGCCCGATTGAGTTGTCCATGTTGTCTTCAAGCTCAAGCTTTCCTTGGACAGCATTGCCGTCCATGGTTTCTTGTATGGTGACAACCTCCATGGTTTCTTCTACGGCGGCGACGGATTATTTGGGCTCCATCGATTCTTCAGGTTTGTACCACGGTGATGGCAGCCACTGCGACAGCGATGGCGAGCGTGGCATCAAAGTGGACGGTGGCAACGACATTACGAATAACTCTTTCCCACGACGATGGCATCCATATATACGCATAGCTCACAATGGTCTGGCGCCTGCATGCATGCAATATGGTGGCGAGTGAAGCGCTGCATGCATGCATGTGGAGTTAGTCTGCCTTGGTCGCCTGCATGGAAACCGGATCGTGGGCTAGCTCTAGTAAACGTAGCGAGTAATTACATGTAGATAACGAAGCGTCACACGCGTGCATGCAGGCATTAACATAAGGGCACTCTTGGAATGAAAGCAACAAAAATTACAAGACGCCCTATAAAATGAAACACCGGCAAAATTTTTATACACCCTATAAAACAGAACAGAGGGAGTATAAAACTTTTTGAACATATTCGTGAAACTCGCTGAAACTACGTATAAAACTTATTGGTATACCATTGTCTGGTCGATTCCATATATAAATGGATGTGTTTGAGTTATCTCTATACTAAAAAGGGCAGAGTGGTGCTTCCATGCTTTTCCTTACGATAGTTGCATAAATATTAAAGTATCAATGAAAGGTAGATGATGTTTGCTTACTCCTTCATTTGCTTTTAAAATTTGTAGAACTTATATTGAGAGAGAAAATACTGAAGCACGGCTCAAAAGGGCATCCGTATGCCATTGAAATACGAATGCTAGATAATCTACCACTAGCCTTTGCCGATTACATTTCTCTTGAGCTGCAGTTGTTTGTGTAATCGTGTTGTAGAACACAATTTGAGCCCTAGATAATTTCCTAATTTCTATATGGTGGGGAGAGTCGTCCTTACTGCAGAACAGCGACGGTAAAACAAAACGAGCTGTAGCTTAACTACTGGGCCGATATTTTTTTAACGAGGCCAGATCATTCTCCTCTCAGAAAGATAAAAAAGAAAGGAAGACTTTCTTACTTCTCTTTTTTAAAAATCTTCTCTTCATAAATTGAATCCTAATGGATCAACTTACAGTTTTGACACATTACAACGGGAAACACTCGAAAAAGAAATTAATCATATCTTTCACAGCAAGAATCATCACCAATGCAATGAAAGGATACAAATCCATGCATCTTTATTTGTTTTTTGCGTTAATAATAATTTTGGGCCCAATTTTGTTCGTACGTCGATCTGATTCAAAACTCTCTACGGCTGGCTCAGACCATTGGCGCCACATCTCTTGAACTCTGGCGGAGGTGGAGGCAGAGTCGTCTCTGGCGTCGGGCCGTTCTCCACGATGAACGCCGTCGCCATGCCCATGATGATGTGGAACTCGAAGTGGCAGTGCAGGTACCACATCCCTGATCACAAAAAATCAATCAAAGATCAGATTCTTTCTACATAATTTCATTAATCTGGAACTAGCATATTTTTTATGAAATAAACGGCAGGAATTCTGCCATATATTAAAGAAAGGATAGAACCAATACAACAATGAACAATATGGACTAAAATCCCACGGGGATAAAAAGTGAGGGAAACCAAAAAAAAAAAACTGCCTACACGTCCAGGCGAAAAAAAAAGCCCTGGACTTGACCCTACGGATCAGGATAAGAGATATTGAAAGATGAGGGGAGCCTCCTCTCTTGGAAGCTTGGATGATTGTGATACGTACCTGGATTGTCTGTGACGAAGCGGACGGCGACCCAGCCGGTCCTGGGGACCTGCACGGTGTTCCTCAGCTGCGGGTTGTGGTAGTTGAACTTCTTGACGTCCCTCTTGGGGTCATAGTTGCCGAGGCCAGACGCGAGCACGAAGACGTCGTAGCCATGGAGGTGCATGGGGTTGGAGTCGCTCTGCAGCAGCGCCGTGCTCTGGAACACGATCTCCACTGAGGTGTTGTACTTGAACCGACGGAGCTTGGTCGCCTTGAACGTCGGCTCCAGCGCCTCCTCGAGCGGCCCCGGCGGGATCATCGCCCTGTCGGTGTAGTTGTACGGCCGCGGTGGGTGGTCGGGGAGGTCCTCCGTGTAGACGCCCTTTCCCGTGCCGTCGTAGTACCTCTCGAGAAGCGACGTGGTTTTCGGGTGTTGGAAGGAGACGTTGTTCATGGTGGCCACCACGATGGTCTCGTTGCTTCGCCGGCGCTTGCACGTCTTCTTCCCGTCGCGGCAGATGGAGCCGAGTCCGAGCGTGAAGAAGAAGCGCTCGTCGACGTGCATCGGCACGCGGTGCCGGTCAGGGTGCGCCAGGCCGGTGAGGTTGTTGTGGAAGTAGAAGGACGGCATCGTGTTGTGCTGGTGGGGCATGATGGGCATCGGCACCGGCAGGCCGTTGTTGTTGCTGGGGACGCCAGCGTAGCGAACGAGCCCGCGGGAGATGAACACCGGGATCTGCGGGTCCGGCTCCGGCGGCTGGTTGGCGAGCGCCATCATGTGGTAGTGGGCCGGCGGGGCGTCGGCTACCATGAGCACGTCTATCGTCTCGCCCGGTGCGATGGAGACCATGTCAATCTTATACGGCGTCAGGTAGTTGCCGTCGGCGGCGACCACCGTGAACGTGTGGCCAGCGACCTTGAAGTAGTACTCGGAGAAGAGCGCCGTGTTGATGATCCGGAGCAGGTAGGTCTGGCCGCGCTCTACGTCGAGGACGAAGCTCTCCTCCACCGTGCCGGAGCAGTTGCTGAGGTCTCCGAGCTTCCCGTTGATGGTCGCCGATAGCGGGTTGTCGTCGAAGTTGCCGTCGGCCATTCTTCTGTCCAGCTCAACGAGGTCAAGCTCCCACCATTCACCTGCAAGTAAACCAAACAAATCAGTCCCGCCGATCGAGACGAGCAAATCAACCAATCAACTGCCAAGATCGATCTCGAGAAATCAGCTAGCAAACCTATGATGATGGGCACGTCCTTGGCCGGCGTGGGGAAGGGGTACTTCCCGTCCTTGGGGCGGATGATGAAGGCGCCGTTGATGGTGGAGCGGAGGCAGGTGACGTGGGCGTGCCACCACAGCGTGCCGACCTGGCCGGTGACGTTGAAGCGGTAGACGTGCTCGGCGTTGGGCGGGATGGGGCACTCGGTCACGAACCCCGCGCCGTCGGCCCAGCAGCTCCGGATCTGCCGCACGCCGTGCCAGTGGATCGTCAGCCCGTGTGGCAGCTTGTTGACGATGTGGACGACCACGGTGTCGCCGTCGACCACGTCGATCTGTGGACCCGGGAACTGGCCGTTCACCACGTAGATCTTGGTCGTGTTGCAGAGGTGCGTCGCGTTCATCTCATGCACCTACACGTTGATCATCATTAGATGCATGCATGCTTACCGCACAAGTTACGTACTACAAGGTTAATTGGTTAGCAGCTAGCCAACTGGTACAAGCTTCATGCAGCTTCATTTTTCTCCTTTCGAAACATGCACATCTCGTGCCTAACACTTTAGCTCAAGGCATGCTAAATTAATTTCTAAAGCTAGACTAAGCTAACCCGTGAAACAAATAGACCGTAAGTTGATCAGCAATAACGTTAACGTTACATTGTCAACAAGCTAGATATATGCATGTACTCACAACGAAGGTGTGCTCGACAACCGCCGCCTCGCCGCCGGCCGCCGCAGCCAGAGCCACAAGGGCCACGGCGCAGAGGATGGAAGCTGCCATGGAGAGCTTCCCCATGCTAGCTACAAACTTAGTGATGCTTGGTGCACCACTTATTAGCTATTAACCTGCTAATTAACCTGGAAGGGATGCTTCTCCTAAGCCAGGGTCGTGCCCTATATATACACTCCACAGGTGCGGCTGTGCCAGGCACAGATCAACATTTGAATCCATTGGCCGTTTGCAATGGCTGACCGGCGTGCCAGTCAAATCGAGGAATAGGAAACAACGGATGGTGGCGATCAACGCTACGTACAAGAAAGTAGGGACCGGATCGATCACGAAAGACAAGTAAAACTCCCCTACTTTTCCAACCCAACGCACGCAACCGAGTTGCTTTCATGACTGTAGCTGTGTTGGCTGCTTCATGGAAATATCACATCGAGGGAGATAAACATCATTGCTGGCACGCACAGCTTTTGCACCAATCAGGAGGGCTAACCCTCTGCTTTGGGGATTAATTAGTTAATCCCAAGAGATTGACGCGAGTAGAATATTATTATATACACGCAAAGACATTTTTTGTTCACCAAGGAAGTGTGCACAGTAGGTTAACACCACAGAGAGGTCACGTGACTGTAACTTAACCCGCTCAAAGCGAACATTAGTGTGACTCAAACAATAGCCGTTTGCGACACCAGACTGGACTAAGGTTCTGTTTGGGGGTTTAAAGCCAACTTTAGTTTTCGATAAGCTGATGCCTTCTCCTAACAGCTCAGCTTTTAAGTAGGTTTATGGCATAGAGCTCTTTTACAATACACAAGAATGAATATAGGCCGTTCATTTCTTTAGATCCAAAGGTTCAGATTAGATTAGATTTGACTATATTACCATGTGTAGTATGGGTAGTATAACCCGTGGAGGGGTATAATGGTCAATAATTTTCTGAGCCAGTACCCAACCCTGTGTCTCGTGGAGAGGTATAATGGTAATTGAGCAAAATGGCATTCAGCACCGCCTCGACCCAAGCCAAAAGACCAGAATGTCCTCGACAAATCAACGGTCAGATTTAATTTCTACTACCACTATATACTACCATGGTAGTGTACAGTAAAAATTCTCTAGGCATAAACTAGAAGCCATATATAACTAACAAAAACCAAAAGTTAAAAGCTGAGCAGAACTTGCTTTTACAGTTTATTGTTTAGGGAAATTAGCTGTTTGTCAAACGATATTTTATAAAAACCTATAGCTATTTTTGTTGTTAAAAAAACTATAAAAATAGCTTTTTTAAAAAACTAAATCTCTCCAAACAGACTATAAACTCAGCCACTGGTTGGCCAAGCATATGCGAAGACTTTGTCTCACCTACCTCTACCAACCTGAGTCAGACTCTGATCGATTCCCTTACTGCGTATGTTTGTCTTTCATTTAATAGATACCGTACCATACAGGATGTCTGAATACGCCAATCCCAATATTCTGTACATGAATACGATGTTTCATGCTGCACGAGAGATATTAAATTAATCAGATGTTACTTCTGCAGCCTTGACTTATGTTGCCACCAACTATATCTAGCTGCATGCCCACAAGCCCAAATGAATAGAGCTATAGTGTATTTTGATTTTTCTCTCATGACAATACATGCATATGCAGTAGTAGAATCTGGCCAAGATTGTTTTGAGTTCAGATTGGTAGGAGTAATACATAGATTGTCGACTGTTTTTACGGTAGAATGGGTCATGCATGTTCGTTATTAATTTTGACATTTAACCTGGTCAACTATATATTGTCTGTTAATCTTGCTACACAACGGATCTTGCACACCAAGTAAACTACTAATTAGTGTCATATTGCTGTGAGAGGGCTCAAACAGAAACAAAACAAATGGATAAGCTAACTAGCTCTCACCACAATCATGTAGCAATTAGAACGCAAGCTAGCTTAATGAGTAGTATCAATTAGAACACAAATTAAAGCTAGCTTAGTAATATCAATTATATTAGAACACGGTTTAGCTAGCTGGCCACGTACATGTGTTTTAATTTCTGTGAACTACTGAAAGATCGAAGAGCCCGCGTTAAGCACGGCTGATTAATTGTCATCGCATTATTTCTCTGCGTATATACGTTCCGATTCAGACTGCAGTGATGATATGCATAGCCTTATTTCAGGCGACGGATGCAAGGGCCTGGTGCTACGTTCCATTCGTGCAAATTGACTTGTGCAAATGATAAATTTATCACATGTGCGAAAAGTACGTAGATGTGGAATTTCTTGCGTTTCGGGGTTTTGACAGGTTATATTTAGGGTTAGACCGCTCGATCCACTGTAGACCGTGAGAATTCTTGGTTCTCCATCTAGTTTCAACCCTAGCTACATGTCATACTTTGATTCAAGAACTGAACAACATTATTTATTTTGTCATGTAAACTCACCGTGTGAATCAATCATAATACGAGAGCTTCTTTTTTTTACAGAAATAATTAATATGATCTCTTAGTATACATGATCTTACCAAATTAAGTTCGATCCTCAGCTAGAGCCTAGAGGGTGTGAAAATAAAACACCCTAGCTTGTTCAAAGAAAAATTCGATCCATCCGTGTATATATATGATCACTGCTCTACCACAAAAATTAGGTTATGAAGCATTCCATGAAAATCTGTTAGTTTCAGTTGCTAAATTTGGTTGGTATATAGGTCGCATCACTGAAGATGCTACACGGGAAAAAAAGGCATAAACTCGCAGGTTTCGCTGATCAACTACGTGATACAATTAGATATTTTGATTGTTACCTCTCAACGTAGCGGCGGCACAAAGCAACGTAGTAAGTCAAAATTACGGATAAATCCAATACTACAGGATTCAGTCAAAGTCATCGTTATTTACGTAATGACTTTTAGAGGTCAGAATTAACTACATAATCGATTCTTGTGAATTTATTGCTTATCTAGCCCCGTAAAGCTCTTTTTTTTTTTGCAAATCTACTTCCCTCACTCATGTATTTGTAAATTTAGCCCCTCCTTCCTATTTGTTCTTTGCGCTCAAAGTCTTGCGCCTTGCCACGCCTGGCAATCACTGAGGCTTTGCTACTGCAGGAGAGCGCTCCACGGCCTTCCGCAGTAGGGGAGGGGACTAATTTTGCAAAAATTTGTACATTAGGGAGTTAGATTTGCAAAGGGGGGGGGGGGGGGGGTTCAGAGGCCGGGCTAGATAAGCGATGTGTTCGCTTCTTGTTGCGCCATGCCTGACGCATCGAATTAGCGCTAGCAGCAGCCCGAGAAAATAAAAGAAATAATGCTCTTCTAATACTCCCTTCAGTCACAAATAGTTGTCGTTATGGATATAGGTGTAGTCAAATTTTTAAAATTTCTATTATCAATATTTTTAAAATACTTAAATTGAATATATGAAAATCATATATATGTGTAGATTTATCCAAAAAGTACTTTTGTAATATTATAATTTTACTGGGTTTTATAAATGTATTACAATAGAAATTAGTGGTCGAAGCTATGTTTTAAAGACTATGTCGATATCCAAAATGAGTAATCTGTAAGGACAGTCGACATGCCTTTGAACGTGAGGTCCTGTTTCCTAGGCGTTTGATAGATATATCATGCATGCGTCTGTGTATCAAGCGTTGCTGAACTATCAGAAATTAAGTCCTCACATGAGCATGATCTAACAGTAAATGCAATAATATTTCTGTCCCGAATTGAAGTGGTAATTGACAACTAGTAGGCTGCAGTCCGACTTGGCCCTGAACCAAATTAACCAATTAGGACAAGTAAAGCGTCTTTATGCGAACAAGCTTACACGCAAACTTTCCTCTGTCTACCGCTCAAGAAAATAAGAGAGGCATGCAGAAAAGGGCAGAATATATATATATGACGACATCCATTTAGAACAACGCGCAATTATATATTAACTTAGCTGCCGAATGCCGGGTTCAAAACATGCATGCTAAATTTACTCCGATAGATGTTCAAGTTGCTACTTAAAGTCAAATTACAGCTGTTGAATGTGTCATAACCATATGGATGTCTCCCGATATGACTTACTTTCTCTGAATTAGCTTACTGTTTCATCATTGACGTTCGCGACAAGATGGTAGATAATCCAATTGAGCATCTTACTTTGACTACTTACTCTACCATAGACAGGAATCCACAAACTACCAAGTCATGATCGATCATCCCTCTTAAAATAACTTTGATTTCGGCATCTTTCACTTTTTTTTTTCTATTGTTTTGGATAGGGTAATGCCGCTCATTTTGAGATGTACATTTAGTACATTAAAACTATACATCTATTATTTATTACATATAAAAAGCTTATGAAGAGTTGCTAATAAGAAAAAGAGAAATAGATCAGAAATTCTCATAAAAAAAGCAAAATATATGGCCCTTAATCTAATGAATTCTAATTAAGTTGAACTATAGTACGTAGCCATTGAATGATAATATTCTATGTAGCGAACCCGAGTTATAATGGTTTAAATTAAATGAAAGAGTCCATGTCAAATATAATAAAAATAACAAAAATTTAGAATAAAAATAAAGAGAAATTAGTCATTTGATTCTCATATAACCTCCAAATTAAAACCTCCATATAGCTAAAATTCAAAATAAAAATTAGATCAAAATTAGCAGTTGGATTTGTATATCAATTCTAACCTAAAACTAATATTCAAAATTAAATAAAATAACAATAAAATTATCGGCTTAGATTAGAATAAAGAGTCCATACTAAGTTTGAAATAAAAAATAGAATAAAATCAGCAATTTTACTTTCGAACTCCAAATTAAAACACTGTACATAGCTGAAATTGAAATACAAATTAGATAAAAAATAGTAGTTGGATTTGTATATGAATTCTAAACAATCAAAATTAACATAAATTTGAAAAAAAATGAAAGAAAATTAGCTATTTGATTTTCATACAATTCTAAATTAAAATCTGAAATTCAAGATTAAATAAAACAATAACAGCAACAAATAAGAAAAGAATAAAATAAAAGGAAATTAAGAATTTTTTGAAGTTTTGCAGCCTACTTCTAACCCTATATAATTCGACTAACCTAAGAATTGAGATACATTAAGGTAAATGCGGTACATAAAAGAGACAAAGGGCACAATAACAACAATAAATAAGAAAAGAATAAAAATAAAAGAAAATTAAGATTTTTTTGAAGTTTTGCAGCCTACTTCTAACCCTATATAATTTGACTAACCTAAGAATTGAGATACATCAAGGTAAATGCGGTATATAAAAGAGACAAAAAAGCACAACCAATTTTTTTACCAAGGTTTCAGATATTTGGCAATCTCCCATACTTCTCATTAGAGTACTCTCATAAGAGTCTAGTTCCGACTAGAAACCGCATAAGGAATCAAGCCGTCAACTCATAGCAATCCTTCTTCACTCCGGACAAGTGGACTGCAAGCCTTCATAGGACTCTCAATGCCTTCCACAAGCTCCAGCATGGAAGGTCACTGAGCCAAAAAAAAACCCTCTGAGCCGTCTAGGAGTTACTGATCGGTGATGTTCAAGACTCGGGGTCACTAGAACAAGCTTATAAATGAAAATAGTTTCAAGCTGCTATGATCAAAGAGTACGAAAAGTAAGACAAAATATTGATTCTTATTAGTCAAGCGGCTTAATAGAGTACAAGTAATAAGAAGCGATCTTTTGTCCCACCTTTCATACTCTTTGATTATAGAAGCTTGCAACTATTTTCATTCGTGAGCTCGATCTAAATTAAGAGTGATGTATAAATTAGACTTATCTATCTAGAAGAGAAAAGCTAAAACTGAAGCCATTCCAAACAGGGCAAACAAACATCTAAAAGCCGATCAAACAAAACAGTAGCATCAGACCAGCTGCCAACATCCCTGCATGCAGTACTGTACAGACCGCCATCTATTTGGTCAATTAAGAACATTATAAGAGACCGTAGCTAGGCAGAAAATGTAGCGTATTGTATGTAAATTAAGTTGCAGATTGCGGAGACAGATACGTTCATTATCCATGACTCGTGAGTCCAAACTGGCAGCGTGCAAAACCTGATAAGGCAACACCACCTTACACGATATTACGAGACCCTGATCTTATAGCACTATCGACATGAACAAAACAGCCCAGCCGGCCCTTAGTTTTTGAATTTTTTTACTGTACACTACCATAGTAGTATATAGCAGTAGTAGAAATTAAATCTGACCGTTGATTTGTCGAGAGCATTCTGGTCTTTTGGCTTGGGGTTGGGGCGGTGCTGAATGCCATTTTGCTCAATTACCATTATACCCCTACATGAGACACAGGGTTAGGTGCTGGCTTAGAAAATTATTTACCATTATACCCCTTCACGGGTTATACTACCTATACTACACATGGTAGTATAAGCAAATCAAATCAAATCTAAATCTTTAAATCTAAAGAAATAGACGACTCAGATTCATTCTTATGTATTGTAAAAGAGCTCTAGTTTTTACGTTGTCCCTCCGCTTACCACAAGCAGGCTCTGCCTTGACTTCCATTGCGTGGCCCCACCTGTCCGTTGAACAGCAGACACTGGCACCAGCAAAATCACATCAGCAACGGAACACTTGGCACGTAGTCCGTTATAGTATTCTAGTAGTAGTACTAGTATAACGCAGAGAAAGGAATCCAAGTACTACACGTGCCAGCGGTCCAAAGCAAACACGACGATTAATAGTACCAACGATACTTCACGTGATTTGGTTTGGTTTCCATCGATATCGACAGGATACCGTATGTACGAATTCTCTGACACAAGACGGGCAGAAAGACAGAGAATAATCGGACAATGCAAGAGAAAGAATAGTCTGTCAATCATCACCTTACACAGTAACACTAACTTGCTGAATGCATGCCCGGCCGCAGAACAACGCCGCCGCCGCCGCCGCCGCCGCTTGCGCCGTAAGCTGCCCACTGCCCAGCCGGTGATCCGTCATCGTTAATTCGTTGGAAAGGTACCCTGGCCGACGCTGGAAGTATGACCACCGTGTCCTTATTATCCCTTTAGTTTTGTAGTTTTTTCGGATGATCTCGAAGGTGTCGCACCAATGGTCCTCTATAAACATAAAAAAGCACAAGAGTAATCCTCTCTATTTTTGCCGTCGGAAGCTTTAGGTTGTGTGAAATAGTAAGATGTACGTGACACAAAGATAAAGAAATAAAAACTGCACAGTACTGTAGTATCTCCATTGGCTGAGGTGTTCTGAATTTAGTTTTCGTTTGTTTAACCCTTGTTTTATTCCTTTTTCCCATGAGATTATTGTGGTCACATTTCGGAAAATTTGCCGCCACAGGCGGAAAATAAACCACATCCCTCTATACGTCATAAAAGATGAGGGGATCATGTATCGTGATCTTTCTTAACGCTATCTTGGCATTCTAGGTAGTAGGAACACGTCTCTTAACGGCATATCATGTTGGACAACGAAACGTTAAAAGTATTCATACCCATGGGACCAGTGACATGGATTTTTATAAATAATATATATTTTTAATAATATTTGCAGAAATATTATACCAAAATAAAAATAAAAAAATACCCATCTATCACCATTTGAATTGACGACAGAGCCTCTGTCGCCCTATCGCCAACAATTCACTACAGAAGCAGAATTAACGTCGGCCATCTTTGGCGACGGTAATCAGATAATGCGTCGGTGAAAGCCTGGCGATGTTAATATTCGCGATAAAACTCGTCTTTTCGCTCGCCCTTACAATCACGCGAAATCTTTCTCAATTCGCTTTGCCAGACCTCCTCTTGGCGCTGCCCAAATCTTGGCGCCCGCCCTACCCTCGCCGGCGCTCCCGCCCGCCCGCCCCCCGCCCGCCTTGTGCCCGCCTACCCGGCCACGACCCGCCCGGCGCTCACCCGGCCCCAACCGCCACCCCTACCTGCCCAAACCACCTGCTGCCTTGGCGCCCACCTGCCCGCCAGCGCCCGCGCCGCCCTGCCAACCTCCTCTCCACCGTGGCGACCTCGTCCCCGCTAGGCCTGACGCCCTCCTCCTCCTCCCAGGCCACAAGCTTGAAGGTCGGTCCTCCTCCTCCCAGGCGTTCTACTAGCTTTGGATTTAGAATTACGATACTGAACATGTAAAATTCATGCAAGCTCCTCTGAGCGAAAACTGCATCAAGTAATACAATCAGTTATTCTTGCTAACCGCGTCTTGCCTCCATGTTACGAGTGGTCGAGTGAGTTGATAGTATACTTAATCGTTACGATAGTAAATGACGGTGAATAGTAAAGGCGAAAATCTGAGCGATAGCATTCAAAAGGTGAACTGATTATCTTGAGTATTGTGAAGGGGTTAAAATGTAACTTTACAACCTATATAAGGACTGGCTGTAGAATTGCAAATCTGAATGGAAAATATGGAATGAAATCTCTTTTATCGCTTTTGCCTGTTCTTCCCTCTTTTTTGTTTTGGTTCTCGGTTGGTAAAATAGGTCAATGTGGATTTGGTGCTGGTGGCCATCTCCCCTTTTGTGTTGGTTGCTTAAATCATTGCTTTCTGTTGCATCGCATCTAGAAAGAAACAAGAAACGTAGTCCAAAATGGCATGATCATTTGCAACCAACTACTGCTACTATTTTGAGCTATCTATTTTCCACGTGTGAGTCACAGAACCAGATCAAAGGGCGTGAGCTAGCCGGTGCAGAAATGTTTCCGGTGAACACAAACCAATTCTTCTTCTTCTTCTTTTTTAAAAAAAGAAATATCCTGCGGTATATATTAATAGTGCAAAGTTAAAGTATGTAAGTATCTATGGAATGCTGTGGGGGAAAATGTGTTGGTGCTGCGGACTGAGTATATGCTTTAGTTGCTAAATGTGCATATATATGAGACAAATAACACCTAAATAACTGGAAATCTTCTGAGTTGAGGTCAAACAACTGAGGCTTGTGGAATGGATGCTGTCTTCTAATTTTTGTTTAGGGCATGCCCTGTTCCGTAATGTTCATTACTATATGTTGGCTGTATTGATGATTATCATCTGTTATTGGTGCACTCTTAATCCATTGGTTGCATGATGTTAGTGTTTGCATGAAAACTCCATCTTATACCTGTTTGCATTTTATCTTTTTTAGTTCAGCGGCTCAAGCCACCTCTTGATGTCATGGCTGTTTATTTTTTGTATTAGGATTCCATGGTATGATGGGGCACTTATAACTATCTTGCTGGATTAATTCAAGACTTACTTTAAAATTATTCCACCTTGTGAATGCTAGCTGCATGGATGCCAATGTCTTGCATTTTATTTTTGATTTCAAATCACATAGTGTCACGAAACCTATGCGTCACCCGTTTCGGATCGGCATGTCTCACATGTGTCACATGTGAGATGTGTTGGTCCGGAATTGTCCCTTTTTTGGATAGCCTCGAGTGGATGACAAAGTGCGATATTATAATGAGCCACGGAGTTACAAATGAAATTCGGCGTCATAACCTGTTGTTCTCCTCGCACCATATCCGGGCGTGCGGTGGAGAAACGGCGGGGTTATCTTCTTGAAATTTCATTCGACTCTAAAGCTCGTCATAAATCCACGCTTTGTCGACCACTCTTGGGTGAGTTTAGGACATATCCTTTCCTATAGATGTAGGGTCGTGATATATAGAAACAAAATGAACCTTATAACGTTGATTTAACCTATATAGCCTCAAGTATGGGTGATGACCGCCGATGGATGTATGAAGGTTGGGAGAAAATGGGGCTCACTCGAATGAGTGGGCGGTCAAAACTACCACTTTTGTCGTAGTGCCTTCTCTGTCTAATCTTGTTAAGGTGAAGTGCCCATGCAGCAAGTGCCGTAATTTCCACCCCGGGACAAGAAATCGATGTCTCGCACTTTTTGTGTCGGTTCGGTTTCATGCCAAGCTTTGAGTTGTGGGTACATCATGGTGAGTCACGTGCTCAAGGACCTCAAGTTCGCGGTTGAAGAGGAAGATGATAGGGCGGGCGATGATAGGATGGATGAGATGGTAGAAACTTTGCGTCCGAGATTAACCTAGACTCGGAGGATCCGCCAACACGTGAGGTTCGGGAGTTCTTTGAGCTACTTAAAGCTTCTGAAGAGTTGCACGAACACACGAAAGTGACCCAGCTTGCTTTTGTGACGCGGCTCATGGCCATTAAGTCCAAGTATTTCTTTTCCAATAATTGTTACAATGATCTTGTGGAATTGATCTCTGATATACTGCCGGCGAATCATAAGATGCCTAGAGACATGTACCGGTCTAAGAAGTTGTTGTCTGGTCTCGGTATGAAGTATGAGAAGATTGATGTGTGCAAGGATAGCGCATGCTTTTTCGGAAGGAGCATGAGAAAGAGAAGAATTGCTTAGTGTGTAAAAACCAAGATTTGTCGAGGTGGTTAGCGAAGAAGGTGAAAAGGTAACGACCGATGTTGCACACAAGCAACTTGGTACATGCCTCTCACACCTAAATTTGAAGCGGTTGTTTATCTCAAAAGCGAAGTGCGGGCACATGGTGGCACAAAGAAGGTGTGCGTGTGAGCAGCGGATAATGGTGCACGGTCGGATAGTGAGGCATGGAAGGCTCTAGATAGCTTTGACGAGGACTTTGCGAGGATCGAGAAATGTTCGCATGGGTTGGCGGCCGATGGTTTCCGCCTTTCAACACAATCGCCGCATCATACTCGTGTTAGCCGGTCTTTGCTATTCCATACAACCTTCCACCTTCTCTTTGCATGAAATATGAGTTTATGTTCTGTGCCTCATCATACGGCCCGAACATCACGGAAGCGTCTCAATGTGATGCTCAAACCCTTGATCGAAGAGTGAAAAATTATGGACAGGGGTAGGGCGTATGATCGCTACAAAAGCGAAATTCAACCTTCGTGTTGCATATTTGTGGTGCATCCATGATTTCATGGCCTATGGTATTTTTCTTTGGTTGGAGCTGTCAAGGAAATTTGACATGTCCGATCGTGGTTCGAGACCGATTGTTTTTCGCCTTGTAAATGGTGGAAAGATCATTACTTCGATTGCCATAGGCGTTTCACCTTACGAGACACGCCTTTAGGTTCGAGAGGAATGCCTTCCATAAGGACACAGTTGTCGAAAAGGGTCCGCCAAACGTCTAAGCGGGCGAAATTGCGATATCTTGAGTAAATTGGTGGAGAAAGAAGATGGGTTTGAAGGGTTTGGAGAGGAGCACAACGGACTCACATTTGTGGATTATGGGAGCTCCCATATGCGAAGGCCTTGATTACGATGCACAACATTGACATCATGCATCGAGGAGCGTAGCGTTGGTGAAAGCATTATAAGCACGGTCATGGATATGACGGACAAGATAAAAGACAACCTAAAGGCCCAAGAGACTTAGCGGAGATCATGTAAGCCAACACTTGAGCTCACCGGCGGGGGGGTAAGCCACGCGCTCCATTTTGCCTTAAACCTAAAGAAAAGAAAGAAGTGTTGAGGTGGATGAAGAAATTAAAATTTTCCGATGGTTCTGTGGCGGGATTAAGACGAGCTGTGAATGTGAATACGGGGAAGCTAAATGGGTTGAAGAGCCACGATTACCACATAATCATGGAAAGACTCATGCCTGTAATGTTTCGTGGGTATCGTAATGATAATGTGTGGAAGGTGCTAGCTGAGCTAAGTTATTTCTATAGACAATTATGTGCTAAAGAAATATCGAAAGACATGATGGAGAGGTTGGAGAAAGAGATACGATGCTTGTATGCAAGATGGAAAAAATATTTCCTCGGGTTTCTTCAATCCAATGCAACATCTACTTGTTCATCTACCTTCTGAAGCTAAGGTAGGTGGCCTATTCGATATAGGTGGATGTATCACATTAAAAGAGCTCTAAAGAAACTTGAGCTATGGTTGGCAATAAGGCAAGAGTTGAAGGGTGCATTGCGAAGCATTTTCTCTAAAAGAGATATCATACTTCTCGAGTGTATACTTTGCGGAGGAACACAAAGTCAATGCTCCCACGATGCGGTACCATGTAGATGAAGAGACACCTTGTAGTGACCTCTGATTTTCCAATGGAGAGGCACTACCGTTGGTAGTTGCACTGCTTACTATTACACTTCGGAAGAAAAGAAGTCTGCTTTGTTGTACATGTACTCCAATATGGAAGAGATGGAACAATATTTCACGTAAACATTTACTTTGTACATGTCAATCAAGCTATGCTACCGAAGACATCATTCATTTATGTATCCATTTATGTTTTCATTTACAGTGAATTTGATAAGTAGAACTGGACGTCTATTCGTCAACCAACTGCCAAGCAACTTAATACGATGCGTCGGGATGGAATAAATCACGGGCCCTAATTTCATCACTTGGTTCGAGATCATGTAACACCTTCACATCCTATAATATTCAGTAATGTTACGTTTCAATATATTATAAATCTTATACAACTTCAATCATATTTTGTTGGCGATCGTGAAATATGGGAGCGTCCATGAGGACTTGCTTGACTATCCTATAGCAGCGTAATGTTAAAAGCTATGGGCGATATGAGCGTGAGCGGGTTTCGGTTCCGTTCAACCAAATTTGAAGTAGTGCGTCCTTGCGGCCACAACAAATCTTGGAGTTGTAACTAGGGCAATCGATGCACAAGGGATCGAAACAAATTTCTATGGAATCATTCAAAACATCCTCGAGTTCAAGTTTGCGGGAATAAGGAGCTCAAAGTAGTCTTTTTCGATTATGTTTGGTTTGATAGCAAACATGGGACTCATCAAAACCAGGTATGGGATGGTAGAAGTCAAACACAACGAACGACTACATGGCTATGACAATTTTATCCTTGCTCACCAAGTTGAGCGGTGTATTATATGCCATATCCATGCACAAGGCGAGTGCTTGGTGGGTTGTGTACAAAGTGAATCCCGAGAACGGTTACATACTCTGGTGATCTTTGGTTACCTTGATAGCCGGTTGGAGGCCATGGAGGTTCTTGAGGTTTTCAAGATGAAGAATTGCCAAGCACTTTTGATATAGAGATGGTCCAGTCTCGATTCTTTAGTCGGAGACCGTGGAGATATAACGATTCTGAGAAGCGGAAAAGACAACCAATCAAGAAAAAAGTAACATATCGTCCGTTAGAAAGAAGGAGACTACATCATCGTGACATTGATGAATTTTGACAAGTAAATTTAAATTTCTGTTTTTAATTCTCTAATTTTGTGTGTTTATTATCTTGTTCATTCGTTCATTAATATTGTTGTTATACTAACTTGATATTTTTCTTTCAACAGGATGCCCCGATCGATCAAGCGGTGGCGAAGGATTCCTCGGTGGTAGGAGGAAGTCCGTGGTTAAGCGCGATGAGGAGGCCTTGTTTGAGTAGCGCTTCAAGCGCAAGTAGACGGCGTGCTTTGTTTAGTCAAGTGGATCCCGAGGTAACTAAGCTTTTGATGTGTACTTTGTGTCAAAACATAAATATGACATAAATATAAGCGTCTTGTATTATTTCGCAGGATGAGACATCATGGGAGGAAGAAGTGGCTTTGCCATGGATGTTGATGTAGGTGGGATCGATGAGGGTCAGGAGGCTGATGTTGATGCAGGTAAACTAGAATGTTATATTCTGTTTATTTATTTGATTATTATCTTCTTTATTCATTCATTATTATTGTTGTTGTAGGTGGGATCGATGAGGATCGGGAGGCCGATGTGGGCCAAGGGATGATGCAGAGAAGAGGACCCAATGGGTGGGGATCTGACCGAGGGTTCTACCGGAGCCCTCTTGAGGTTTAGGAGGAGCCATCTGTCGCCCCTCTCGGCGCCCAGACGGGGAGGAGGACAAGGTTGTGATCACACTGTTGGCGATAGGTTTATATTTTCTAAACCATGTCTTATTTCATTTCTTTCCGAACTGGAACTATATCATTTATATGTCTTGCAGTTCATGGGATGACTCGGGGTTTGACGAGAGGACACCATAGGCGAGTTAACTACGTGCTAGGTAACCTCGCCATTTGCACTACTCGGGTTGGTCACAATGACCAATGGCGGCGATTTGTTGCTACTAGTTGGGATCATTACACTTGCTCTAATGCCGAGCACTTGAATGCTCAAAGGCGGTTTGGAGTGACTTTTGGGTAGATTCTCATGCCGATTGGTATTGGTTTAACTGTCGATTCTTTACTATTCTAACTATTCTTTGTGATGAACAATTGCGAAGCGTTACCGTTTGGTTGGCCAAGCGGACATGGAGCATGCTCGTAGAGTTTTTCATGTAAATGCACGTCGGGTGACCAAAATGCATTGTCTAATGCTCGGATTCAAGCAACAAATCTTTACTTGAGGTCTATTAAAGGTGTTGGAGAACACGGTGCTACGCTAGCCGAAAACAAAATTTTCTACCGCGAACACCGGGATACATGCGAGTCAAAGATCATGGAGCATTACCCTTGGAGCACGTTAGCGGCGAAGTAGAGTGGGTGAAGCCTCCCGCGTGCTCGAAGCCTGATAGTAGATGCCGGAGTTAATCGCCTCCTCCTCGCGATCGCGACGCAACCTTTGTAGAGGAAGTAGGCGTTCTCGCCGATCAGACCGAGGCGGATCTGTAGGCGCCTCTTACAGTATCCACACGTCGGGGGTGGAACGCCGTGCGCCGTGCTAGCACCACGCAGCAAGCAGCTAGGGTTTCTGGCAGGGGTAGAGGTCGACGGCTAGGTTTCGTGGTGGGGAGAACCTCACGGTGCACACCCCACGCCTTTATATAGAGTGCACTAACGGGCCTTCTCACGATAGAAGCCCACTAGGACTCACACTAATGGATCTTCTCAAGAGAAATCCATTAAGGCGCCAAGGATCCAAATCCGTGTAAACCCATCGATGGATCCAATCCATCGACATGATCCAACCCGTTAAGTGTGTGACCCGTTAGGTTCATGCATAACGCCATAGCCCTGAAACCTCTTTTCTAGACCATCGGACAACAAGGTTCCTAGCAGACATGTTGTCCCCGAATACTGCACAGTGATCGTATCGGTGAACCTTGATATACTCATATACCGATCCTTTTGCCACGTGATACCGGTCAAGCTCAAGGCAAGATCGTGCCATCCTTGTGGTAGCTCGACCCATTCACTCGTCAATGTAATGGATATAATTCGTGATTAACACTTTAATCACTTTGGCATGACCATGCACTTTTCATATCCATCTACACCGGGGCCCAGAGATATCTCTCCCGCTTTATCGAGGAGGGCAAATTCCATCTTGATCTCTTATATCTCACGTCATGTTTCATGGCATACCCGTAAGCTACCTTTATAGCTCCCTGTTTACGGAGAAGCATTTGACGCCCCAAGGTATACAATTACACATGCTTTGAGAATCAATAAGAATCTCAGGTCGAAGGATCGTATAGGTATACCACTCGAGACTACATCCTGATGGCACTTCTAAGATAACAATCTCATCAGTGTCTCGGAGTGGGTCTATCCAACCCCATGTTCTCTAACATGTGCCCACATTATTGATTTGATATCTCCATATCTATGGTATGTGAAACATTACCATCAATCAATACATGTGCTGGTCAGATCACTATTGTCCCACATAATGATATGTGACCAGGGATCGTTTAGAATAATATCATATAACCAATATGTTTCACAATTAAGTCATACTCAATGAACAAAGGAATGACATTTATTCATGGAACTGATAAGTACATGAACACAGACGTATGATACAATCATCTCACATGATCGCCTCTAGGGCATATCACCAACAAAAGGGCAGCGGATTAACAGGACTCATGGTCTTGAAAGTTACTTGACCGAGGAAGAGTGCAGGCGGTAATTGGCATATTGGAGCTATTTGAGTTTTACGTTTCTTAGTAATGTTGTTTTAATGTATTAATATCTTTGTGCAGATCATGATTCCATGGTTGGGGGACCGTCCAGAAGCTTACAAGGCTCTTTGCCGGCATTGGGCTTCACCTGAGTTCATCGCCAAGTCAAAAAAGAACCGAGACTGCCGAGGCAAAGAATCAAAGCACACGTATGGCGCCGATGGACATATGCGTAAAGCTAAGCGCATGGTAAGTCCGCCGTAGCAATCTTTTGCAAAATACATGTTACCAAGTATATGTATGCACCTAACTTATGTCTACAAGCTGCTCGGACCGGTGTTCAAATAAAGTGATATTGAAGTGTACGTGGAAGGTCATAAAGGTCGAGACCCGACACACCTGGCATTTGTCGGCAATCGACATGACTATTGATCTACCGTTAGTGGTCACAATTTTGATCCAATTCAAATTGAGTTGTTTGATTTGCGCTCCCATTTAAATTGTCTCGATTTGGTTATGTAGGAGAAATATGGCGAGGAAATGGTCAAGCGCTATGGTGAAGACTATGATTGGAGGAAGGAACCAGGTTGATGGCGTGGCTGCATGCTAGTGGAGGCGGCAAGGCCCATGGACGGTGAGATGTCATACCTTCTAAAATTTCATGAAGTCATAATTTCAAGTGCTCAAGCCTTTGTGGTCACGTATTTTGAAGGTACTCCATGTTCACTAGAGTGATCGACTCGGCGGTGGTCGAGCCGAGAGGGGATCTTCTTCGTCCCAGAGCTTGGGGGTTGGTAGCCGTCGCTCCTCAGAGCAGGAGTTGGAGGTTACTAGGCTGCGTGAGGAGCTGTGCCAACGTGATGATTATGCAAGGGCGCAGCAAGAGTACTACGCTTCATACAATGCACAATAGCAAGCGGCGATTCAAGTAAGTCCGAGTCTTCAATCTATTGTATTTAGAGAATCTATTAATTCAAAATACTTATACATTGTATTTGTAGGCAATGTTCCAGGCGATGGGGCAAAACATTGTCTTTCCACTGTTCCCATGCCGCCACCGCCACAATGGGGATGTATCCTCCGGCACCTCCTGTAGCTCAGGTATTCTTGCTAAACATTGTGAATCGAGTTGAACTTAGTCAATCTAGCTAATATTAGTTTGTTGTACCTAATCTTGTTCAAACTAGCTACATTTAGTCTATCTAGCTAAACTTAGTCATTTCTAGCGAGACTTAGCGAATCTAGCAAGACTAAGTATCTCTAGAGTTAAGTTTGATGAATTTAACGATATTTAGTTCATTTTTGCTAAACTTGGCCCGTTCTGGTTAAACTTTGTCAATATAGCTAAATTTACTCAATATAGCTACACTTACTAATTTCTAGCTAAACTTTGTCAAAACTTGTAAATCTAGTAAAATTTGATCAATCTAGCTATAATTGTTGCCTTATGTAGGGATCATCGGCACATGGGTCCTCGTCTTATAGTACTCCGCCTGCAACGCTTGCAGCACCTGCAGATCCGGCGGTTCATTTCTTACTTGTTTCCTTATGGTACATTCATTCTTATATTATTGTCTAATCTTGCATTTTCTTGTGTAGGGAACCGACGGTGCAACTGCCTTTGTCAACGCGCTCTTTGCTTCCGGATCAAGCGGCCAGAACTCCAATCAACCAGATGGCGGCCAGTAGTTGTAGATTGTTTGATAGTTGTGTCACTACTTTGTTTAGACTTTGTTTGGACTTTTGGATGTTATGACAATTTGGACTTTGTTTGGACTTTTGGATGTTATGACAATTTGGATATTATGATGGATCGATGACTTGATTATATGGATGTTCTGTGCTGGATTGATTATATTCATGAATTGTATGTGCTGATGTGTGAATTGCTATCAATGTTGATTATATTATGTATTGAATTGTGTGGCAAAACATGAAAATAGGGGAAAAAGTTGCCCCTGGTATATATAATTACCGTCGGCCTACGGGTTAGCCGACGTTAATTAGGTCATAATTAACGTCGGCTTAGGCTTAGCCGACATTAATTAGTAATTCTCAAATTCCTGTTTTCGTCCGACAAATCTCCGGCAAATCGCTAATTAACGTCGGCTAAATCAAGACCGACGTTAATTACCCCGCTGGCGCTAATTAACGTCGGCCAGGCTTAAGCCGACGTTAATTAGTAATTAACATCGGCTTAGCGAGGTCACGGCGATGAATTAACGTCGGTACGATCGGCGACGTTAATTACTAATTAACATCGGCGGCCGACGTTAATTACTAATTAACATCGGCGGCCGACGTTAATTATGACAATTAACGTCGATTAACTATCGTGGGCCAAAAGCCGACGTTAATTAGTCATTTGCCGACGTTAATTACAATTAACGTCGGCAAATGGCTAATTAACATCGGCTTTTGGCCGATGTTAATTTTCGGGATTACTGTAGTGATTGGGCTCTCTATTGCCATTTGGGTGAGCCTTGCTCGACCAGATTGCCCACCGCGCGCAAGAGAAAAGAAAGAGAGGGAGAAGAGAAAGGAAGAGGAGGGAAGCAGCAGAAGAAGGGGAGGAGGAGGAGGTCAGCTGCAACGTTGCAAATATGGATTTTTTGCATGTTAAATTACATTTCGAAACATGACTTAGAGAGCAGATTAATTAGACTTGTAAGTAATTAGCTGTGTAGAGTACCAATAATTGTATAAATACATGATTTAGCTACCGGATTAATTAGACTTGTAAGTACTAAGTTGTGCTCATATGTAGGTTGTTGTATATAGTAGCAATAGTTACGTATATATATATCTATAGATTTGCATTATTATTGTTATGGCTTAGGATGGATCGGATATTTGTCTGATTGTATTAGATCAGATATTTGTTTGATTGCATTGCATCCGAAACGTCATAGAAATGTTGGGTCTAGACATGTTCATCATGAATGTCCTTTTTTATGTTTACATTTTTTGTATGTCATTACTAGTTAGGGTTTAGGATGTTTAATTTGTATGCCTCCATTTTGCAGCTATGAACTCACTTTTTTGTCGTACTAATAGTGAACACTTGAATTGCAGTTATGGTGGGTGATGAGGCACGTGCACATCCACAGTACGAGCTGCTAGACCCAGCGACCGTTTGCAAAATGCGTTTTTGCAAAATGTATGGTTTAATTGAATCTTATCTTGGAACATGTAAATAGAATTTGCAAATGTGTTTGCAAAATTGAAGATCATGAGTTGATCATCAAATGGCTTAAGATTTGTTTTTTAATGGTTGGAGTTGTTATTTGCAAAATGTTGATTTGTTATTTGCAAACGAACTAGAGGTTATGGGTTTCAATCCTAGAGCATGCATTGCCATTTGCAAATGTGTTTTACAAAGTGTCAGAATCATGTGTTGATTCTTACATGGCCAGAGGATTAATCTCATAGGTTCTCAGTTTACTTCCAAATGTGTTTTGCAAATAAGTTATGCTTAATGTGATTCCTTAGATAATGCGAATTGGGTTTGCAAATGTGTTTTACAAATTGGTTGATCATGTGTTGATCAACATATGGCACAAAGAATCAATCATTATTGTTGTGTAATTCAAAAAGAAAAGATTTTTTTTTGAAAAATCTGTTTCTGATCTGAAAATTCGGTCATACCTCCCATGTGGGGCCGGTAGCACCGCTTTGCCGATGCTACCGCAAGTTTGCCCGGTAGCACCGGAGGTCCAGTGCTACCGCCCTTCTGACCAATGTGAAAATTCCAAAGGTGGTGTTTTTGCGGTCGGCTCTTGGCAGGTGCTACCGGGCTTATGGCTAGTGCTACCGCTCCCGATGCTACCGCCCAAGCGGTAGCACCACTCTCAGTTGGTCGGTAGTACCGGAGGTCCAGTACTACAACCCCTTAGGGCCGGTGTGCTTTTTTCAGAGGAGGTGTTTTTGCGTCGAACTCGAGGTCGGTGCTACCAGGAGTGTGAGCGGTAGTACCGCTAGAGCGTTGCTACCGCTCCTACATGGCCGGTAGCATCGAATTTTCTGTGTAATGCTAGTTTTCTAGTTGTTGGCCTAGAGGCTGGTGCTACCGGCCTCAGTAGGGCGGTAGCACTGGATTTGCTGAGTTTTTCCAGATCCGCCCCCCTAACGACTAGTCTTGGCTTGGAGGCTATAAAAGGAGGCCTTGGGGGGCATGTGCTAGTTGCTGAAGTTATTGTGGGTGTGTGGGAGTTGTGAGCATGTGTTGCTGTCTCCCATTTGCTTCTTGAGCTATTGTGAGCCTCTAATTATATGTGTTACAATTAGTAGAAGATTGAGAGCCTCTTGTGCATATGTTACATTTGAGGGGAGCCTTGTGCATGTGTTGCACTCGATGATCACCATTGTACATGTGTTGTACTTGGTAAAGCTCAAACTAGAGTGCTTGACTTGTTACTATTGGTGCTTACCGACACTTTGATGGCATGTGAAGGCATCGTGCACGGTGACCTTCTCAAGGAGATTGCGAGAAAGTCTAGCAAAGTTGTGAAGGTCGAAACTCACCTACTCGGAGAGGGAAAGAACTACCACTAGTGGATTCGAGGCGGGTGCTCAATTCGTGGAGCCGGTCCAAATTGGTTTGGGCTAGCCTCAACGTGGATTAAAGCAGACCGATAAGTCTCTAGACACCACGGTAAAAAAGTATCGTGTCTTCTTGTGTATGCTTGCAATTCTCTATTTACATTGTTGCATTTTACATTCCTAGAATTAAATTGCTTTCTTGTCTTTAGGATTACAATTTATTGCTAGAGACATAATTAGTTAGTGCACTTAGTGAGCCTAGTTAATTTAGGCTTTAATTCATCAAAATCTTAGTTTATCGCTTCCGCATCTATTATCATTTAGGTTTTGACATAAGGGTACTTAGGCGAGATATAAATCAGTTAGTTAGACGAAAATTTTTATAGCCGCTTATTCACTCTCCTCTTGACCTCTAGTCGGTACTCTCGATCTTACTGAGAATGCGGTCATACCGGCCCCTTAGCCCCCGAAATTGACCTTTGTAAAATCCAAACTGAGGTGGCTCTAGTCGTACCACCGGCCGGTATGACTGGAGGGGGTCTAGTCATACCGGCCCCTCTGCCATCAAAAGTGATTTTTCTCTATTTTTGCTTTTAGTTAATTGCAATGCCAAGGAAATTTCAAATGTGCATAAGTTTGAGCCTCTAAACATTTTCCCAACATCGAACGAGTAGTCAAGACCTCTCTTAATAGTACGGTGCCTATTTTTGCAATCCGATTTTTTCTCCAAACTCATAGATCAGCAAAAACTATAAAGGTCTTTAAATTCTATACCTTAACCATCTTGTCTCGATGCATTGATCTTCTTTTTCATCATTCTCTTACTTTCACGATCACCGAAATCCAGACCAATCTATTCTCAAAATACTCAATTGAAAATATTAATCTTTTAACTGCAATTGTCATTAATTACCAAAACCAAATCAAATTAGGGACCAGATGTTTTCAAACATAGGTCGGTTAGAAATGTACTGAGAAATGTTAAGTACGCCTTCACTGTTGATATTGGCCCACAATTCAGTGAAAGAAAATAGAGGCTCAGCCGTTTTGGCCAGGTGCGTCAAGCAATAGGGTAGCTCAACAAAGAGGATGGTGTGCTCGGGTTTGCCTGGTAGTGGCAGGAGATGGGCCGCCACCGAAATCCCACGGTGGCTCCTATGGCCGATTGGTGGATGGACAAGCTTAGGCCAAATTAGGCTCGGATGAGTATGGTTTGAGAATCAGTGAACATAAGGGGTCCTGTTTTCGGTTTTATCTTGTTGATAAGCGGGATGGCTCGCCATCGGTGATCGACATGAAAGACTGTGCATGGTGGCTGGGTTTGGTGGTCGGGGTTTAGGGTCTAAGGATACTATGGTGAAACTGAATTGAATGATGGTTTACCGATTGGCTAATTCACTTTTCTCCTTTTGCAAAGCTTCTAATGGTCGCAGAAGGATGTGACCAAGTTGGGCTCAGTGAGGGTTGAAGGTTGTAGGTCCGACTCAATGGACAGCATGGTGGCTTAAATATACAATGAGGTCGAGGGCACGGGGTTTGGAAGGCGAGCTTAATTACGGCCAGAACAGAGTGCATAGATTAGGTGGCGCAAGTGAGATGATGGCCGGCGAGGTAAGGTCCTGTAGCAAAATATGTGGGAAATGATTAACATGGCAGAGGCATGGCAACAGGGGCGGAGAGAAGGGGCGGCAGGGCCCGCCCCCAATCCTCCGTAAGTCCATTAGTATCCATCCAAAATTTTATTAATCCTATCAATTAAGCCCCATTAAGTCTATTTGACAATAAAATATTGGCCCATAAGGCCACAAATGCACCAGCGCCGTGCGGTGCCCATAAGGCAATCAGTCCAACATCTAGCACATTACGTATGTGGGGTTCATTCAGGAGACTCGAAGTCACGCAATCATGAACGAGCTAATGAGGGCGCCACGACTCACGTTCTCGTGTTATCGCGCCAGCACGCGTTTATCTTCATAATTCGGCGATCCAATCCACGTAGCTCGGCAGCTACAGGCGCCCAACTATCGCTATTTGTTGTGCACCACCCTCTGCGTGGATCAGCGCGTGGCGCCGCTCCACAAAGGTATTATTCTAATTCTTGGATGCCCTAGGCTACGGTTAATTAAATTGAGACATTGATTCATTGCCAATTAACATGTGTTTTGTTACATAAATAGATTATTAAATAATATAATCCCTTTATTGTTTGATCCTTTAGCCGATATTCTTGCTTATAGGAAATATGAAGAGGATAAGAACACTTGATAGTTGGTATAAGCGGTTGTTTTTGCGAAAATTCTAATGCGAATAATGATCAAGATGCCGAGCTAGTAAATGATCAAGCTCTTGAGCAGCTTGAAATGCAAGCTCACTCTGAGAACAAAATGCATCTGCACCCTTTGGTACTGAAAAAGCTAGAATTTTAACTACACCATTTGAGAGGGACCCAGGTAAACGCAAACAAATTTGGGAAATCCTGCCTGCGGAACAAGATGAAGCCATGCGATTCTATATTTCAGAGGGTCCATATCACCCTATTTTGACAGAGTATCCATTTAAGGGACCATTGAGTCATCGTCAGCGATTCAATAGCAATTGGTTTACAGATTTCTGGTGGCTAGAATATTCACCTCACACTGATCGTGCATATTGCTTGCCTTGTTTTCTATTTTCTAAAAAGCCAATTGGGAGGACCGGCTCGGATGCATTCATTGTGAAGGATTCCAAAATTGGAAGAAGGTTAATGATGGAGGTAATTGTGCTTTTCTAACTCACATGGGTCAAGACTCTAGCTCGACTCATAATTATTCATCGGTGTTATAACAACCTCAAAAATAGAATGGCTCATATCGACCAAGTGGTCAATAAACAAAATGAAAAGCGATGGCAGATGCAAGACTTGACACAACTACAATTGATGCCATTAGGTAATATGAATTCCTATCTTTTATATCTTGCAATTAGAATAATATATGGTCGATCAAGTCATGATTTGCATTGTTTTTGTATTATTAGGTGGTTAACTTTTCAAGCATGTCCATTTAGAGGTCATGATGAATCTCCAAATTCAATAAACCAGGGCAATTTTCTTGAATTGGTCAAACTTTTGGCCTCTTATAACAAGGATGTGGATGCTGTTGTGTTGGAAAAAGCTCCAAAAAATGCAAAGTATACCTCACATGAAGTCCAGACTGAACTCCTTAGCATATATGCTCGAAAAGTGCAGCATACAATTAGAGAAGAAATCGATGGCAGCAAGTTTTGCATAATGGTAGATGAAGCTCGCGATGAATAAAAAAAAGAGCAAATGGCAATAGTTCTTCGGTTTGTCAATAAAGAAGGTCTTATTAAGGAGCGTTTTCTTGACCTTATTCATGTTACTGACACTGCTGCATTGACTCTTAAGGACTCAATTTGTGCTGTACTATCAGATAATAATCTAAGTGTGCAAGATATTAGGGGTCAAGGCTATGATGGGGCAAGTAACATGAGAGGGGAGTGGAATGGATTGAAGGCACTAATTCTTAAAGAGTGTCCTTATGCATATTACATCCATTGTATGGCTCATCAACTTCAATTGGCTCTAGTCGCAGCATCGAGGGAGGTACATGAGGTGCACAATTTTTTCCAGAATGCAAATTTCATCATAAATGTTGTTAGTGCTTCTCCTAAGCGCAATGATGAGTTATTAGCGAATCAAGCAAACTGAAATAACTTCGAGAAATTGAATTGGGAGAGCTTGATACAGAAGAGGGCTAATCGGATAGGCTCTCTTCAAAGACCGAGGACACTAGGTGGAGTTCTCATTATAAGTCTATTCGAGCTTGAAGAAGATGTTTGTTGCCACAGTTTGATTACTTTCGCAATATTGCGAATGATCGATCGATTACAAGGTATTCTCGAGGTGATCTGGGAGGTGCACTTAAGATTATTGTCACTTTTGATTTTGTATTTATTCTACTCATGATGGAGAAGATAATGAAGATCACCGATGTATTGTGCCAAACACTACAAAAGAAGGATATAGATATCATAAATGCAATGGATTGTGTATCTAACACAAAGGAATTACTTGAGGCTTGCGAATGATGGTGGAACCTCTTCTCGAGGATGTCAAAAAATTATGTGAGAAGAACGAGATTGAGATTCCAGATCTAAATCGCAAGTAAGTTCATTTACCAAAATATTTCATTGTTAATTTTTACCTATAAGATAAGAAACTAATCTCTCCGTTAATGCAATTCATAGGTATGTTGATGTGACCAAGTCTAGGAACAAGCATGATAACACCACAACTCTTCACCACTATAAAGTAGATGTGTTTAATGTGGCAGTTGATCAACAACTAATTGAGTTGGAAGATCGATTCAGCTCTCAAGCGACAGATCTTCTGTCACTTTGTGCTTCTTTGGATCCAAGAATTGACACCTTTGATATATCAAAGATATGCACCTTGGTAGAAAAATACTATCCTGCTGATTTTTCTAATCAAGAAAGAGACCGATTAGAGTGCCAACTTCCACATTTTCAGCTTGATATTTGCAACCATCGAGCTAAACACATTGCCATCGATTCTTGATTTGATAAAGGACTTGTTAGACTGGGTAGAAGTTCCTTGTATCCAATGGTTGATAGATTGTTAAGATTAGTGGTGACTCTTCCAATATCAACTGCAACCACTGAGAGAGCCTTTTCAGCTATGAAACTTGTCAAGACCCGTTTGAGGAATAAAATGGGAGATGATTTTCTGCGAGGTTATATGATCATCTATATTGAGAAGGAATTGGCACAAAGATTACCTCTCTGAGCTAATCAAAGCTTTTGATCTAGCTGGTCCTCGTCGAGGTAAATTCAAGCTAATAGATATGTGATCATGTAAGTCTCTTGATCTCCAAATATATCATGTATGCTACATCATTTTGATATCTGTAGGAGTTAATTAGTAGATGATTTTATGGTGCGACTCATGTTGATTTTCTTATTATTTATGCTCTATGGAAGTTAGTATGTGCATGCGTATATATATCATGCCGTAGTATTGTATGATTTATCATCGGTGGATTGGCCCCTCTATCTGAAATCTGGCCCGCCAACGCATGGCAAGTAGGTGTTGGTCGGTATCGCGACTTGCTCGTCGTGTAGCGTTTCCTGGTAATCTCGTCACGGCGGAAGAAGGGGAATGTATGGCACAACCGGCAGAGAAAAGGAGGCGAATCGGATAGGGTTTCTCGGTACCAAAGTGCGGATATGAGGTCGCCATGGTGAGGGTGGACAATGACATAGTTGAGCCGAGTTGGCGCGAATTTGGTTTCTTAGGCGATGGCTTTTGCTCACTTCCTGTTGTTGTGGCAGCGTTCATAGGGACATATAGCCTTCGGGCATTCGATCGGAGAAGAAGGGGGACGGGGAAGCGGGGGCCTAACGTGTGGGTCCACATAGTAAGTGGAGCCCACTTCGTGATGAAGGAAAAGCAGAACTGATTTATTGCTCCTCGTACGCAGAGGTTATGCCGTTGTGGTCATTAATTGAGGAACAAATTAGTTTATTTTTTTATAATTTTTGTGTGGTATTTAAGCAATTTTTACTATCTTGTAAAATTTTCGACTTCAAATGTTTTCTTTGGAATTAATAGAAATTCGACAAGCGCTATTACACAAATAAATCTTTTCTATTTCTTTTTATTATATATAAAATAAGATTTATTTCATGAAATTTTTATATCCTATTATTTATTGGGATTTACCATAAAATTTTAGATGACTATCATTCATATATTATTTTATAAAATTCTTACTGATAATATTGCTTTCAAATGGTTTCTATTTTTGATTTTATAAATTAATTAAATTTGATTATTTATTTTTGAAACTTTTCCTACAACTTTAACTAGTTATTTATATGATGTTTGAAAATTTTTAGATAAATATAAGATTTGATAAAAATTAAATAATTCTAACAAGGGTTCTGCTGCTAGTTATTTATCATTATTCTTGATTTCTTTTTACAAATAATTGTGTTTACATACTTTTGAAAATTTTTGGGGATGACCTGGAGATGTTTTTGGATTTATATAAATTTTTCATATTTTATTTCTTATGGGATTTGGGTTTTGTAATGTAGAGAAAAATAAAACAATTAAGATAAAAGATTTTCTTAAGAATAAAAATTCAAGAAAATTTCCATAATAGATGAAAATTCAAAATAAATTTTTATTTCCAAATCATTTTTATTGTTTGTTCATTTTAGAAGAAAATTTTTATGTCGTATCTTATACTTTTCTTAATACTAGAATTCAAGAAAATGAGAGAAAAGATGAAAGTTTAAATTATAATCTTGATTTCAATTAAAATCTTATTGAATCCATTTTTAATTTTTAAAATTTTATTTTTCTTATTTTTGAAATTTTTGAAAGGTTTGTATGACTTTACATATAATGAACCTAACCTCAATTGAGAAACCAAAATGTTTATCACTACTTAGATATTAAGATCTCCCATCCTGATAGCTGACGAGTTATGGTGTCCTTCACAAATTTTTTCTACTCACTTGTAGCATACCAGTTGTATCCCAAGTTCAATGCACATCGATGGTACTCATCTCATGGTGTTTATATATAGCACCCTAGAATAGATCAACCACAACTGAATTCCAAAAACACGTATCTCACTGAAACTTCCAACATACCCAGCTTCACGCTTTTAGTTATCAACTTATAGGAGTGTATAGCAATCTTCAAGATGTTTTTGTCTAAAAAAACATTCATTCGCCGGGCTCATCGCCATGCTCGCCGCCATATAGCCACCCTCGTCGTTGACACTCGACACCATCGCCATTTGAGCACGCAAGCACCATGCCCGTCCGCCTAAACGAGAGGCCTCTGTTGAAATGTGAAAATGTAGAGACAATGATGTATGTGAACTCATGTATGTATTCCATTCATTGATCAATATTTATACATGGTGAGCAGTGGATTAACACCCGTCAGGGATTACAACGGTTGAGGGAGAGGAGAGACGCGTTGGTTCGTTTTCTTCGTTGCGGTTGAAGGCGATTGTTTCTTGGATGAGATCATCGCTTTTCGCAAACACTCCCTTGATCGAATCCATCTTCGAGATCAATATGGAATTATTTTGTCCATTTTCTTGACATGCCTAATATCATCCACTAAAAAACCCAGTGGGAAAAAATAGATGATACGACATATAAATTATATCGATATTGCCTCATTAAAAACTTTACATGAGAAAACCTCAAAGAGGGGAAAACTCATATAAAGAAAAGAGTACAATATAATATTTAAACAGGTTATTTATCAGAGAGAGACTCCCCCTGATTCCTGCAAATCTCTAAGTCGTCTCATACCAATTCCCTCAACACATTTAGAAAATGTAGAATAAGGTAGAGACTTTGTGAATAAATCAGCGAGATTATCACATGACTTAGTTTGTATGATGTTTATTTCCCCACTCTTTTGCAATTCATGGGGATAAAACAATTTTGGAGCAATATGCTTAGTGATGTTGCTCTTAATATAACCTGTCTCCATCTGAATCACACATGCAGCATTATCTTCATAGATAATGGTTGGAGATTCAATGGAACCAAGACCACATGATTGAAGTATGTGGTTTATCATTCTATGGCCAAACACATTCTCGGGAGGCCTCATATAATGCAATTATTTCAGAATAATTGGTAGAGGTAGCCACCAAAGTTTGTTTGGAAGATTTCCAAGAGATGGCTGTTCCACCTTGTAAGTATACAAAGCCGGTCTGTGATCTGGCATTGTGGGGATCAGATAAATAGCCAGCATCTGTATATTCAGTCAAAGTCGAATCTTGGTTTCTTCCATAGAAAAGACCAAGATCTCTTGTACCATTGAGATATCTAAAGATATTCTTCACTCCAGACCAATGACGCTTGGTGGGAGCAGCGCTATGTCTTGCAAGTAGATTCACTGCAAATGCAATGTCCGGCCGGGTACTATTTGCAAGATACATAAGCGCACCAATAGCACTAAGATAAGGGTACTCAGGTCCCAATATCTCCTCTCCATCACCCCGAGGTCTAAAAGGGTCTTTCTCTACGTCTAGAGATCTGACCACCATAGGGGTTCTGGATGGATATGATTTATCCATATTGAATTTCTACAATATTTTCTGAATATAACTAGCTTGGTATACAAAAATTCCTGAAGGTAAATGCTCAAGTTGCAAACCTGAGCAAAATTTGGTTTTACCCAAATCCTTCATCTCAAACTCCGTCTTTAAATGATGACGTGCTTCATTAATATCGGTTTCGTTGCCAATGATGTTGAGATCATCAACGTATACCGAAATGATACAAAATCCTGTAGAGGAATTCTTAATGAAAACACATGGGCAGTCATCATTATTAGTGTACCCCTTTAAAGAAAAGAATTCACTTAATCGATTGTACCACATGCGCCCTGATTGCTTCAAGCCATATAATGACTTTTGCAATTTTACACAATACATGTTACGATTTGCCTGTGGATCCGGTACATTGATTCCATCGGGAACCTTCATGTAAATCTCAGAATCTAGTGACCCATACAAGTATGATGTCACTCGTCCATGCTTGCAAAGATAGCGATTTTGAGCGCCAATGCTATCAAATATCGGAAAGTTATGCCACTCATAATCGGAGAATAAGTCTCATTATAATCAACACCGACCTTTTGCGTGAAGCCTTGAGCTACTAGCCTTGCTTTATATCTCACCACTTCATTATTTTCATTCCGCTTAGGACGAAAACCCACTTGTATCCTACAAGGAAGGTGCCACGAGGTGTGGGCATCACTTCCGAGAATACTTCTCTTTATAAAGCGAGGCAATCTACGCCCGATCGCTTCCTTCCATTGATTCCAGTTCGAGCGTTTTCTACACTCTGCCATGGACTTATAGTGCGGATCATTCAGGATGTCGACAATCGCTCAGAGAAATAAGTGTCGACAAGCTGTAGCTTTTCTCGGTCAAAAGACTCTCGATCTCAATGTAATTTGTAGCAATTTCGTTCACCCTAAGAGATTCATCATTATTTCATGTAACGATGGATCTGGGGTTATCCGATGTCCCAAGTTCAGCAATGTGCATAACTGAAGAGGCTTGTGGATCAAGTCCACTTTGGTGTCTATCAACCATAGGTTGATCTGCATTTACTACCTTTTTCTGCTTAGAGGCCTTATTCCTCCCCCTCTTATTGCTAATCGGGTTTGAGTGGTTTTATTTGGTACCTCCACTCTTTCAGGCACATTCCTTGCAGGAATAATGGATTTCATGACACCTTTATAATCTGTAAATGCATCTGGTATATTGTTCGCAATATCTTGCAAACCAATTATTTTCCGAACTTGAAGTTCGGTTTCTTGAGTATGTGGATCCGAGGATGAAATACTTTGAGCATTCCAATCAATTTCACGGCATTCTTTCTGGTACTTGAAATCTCCCCCTAATGCCAGGAAATATTCCTCATTGAATATCTGATCGACATCTAGGGCCGTAAATAGATCCCAGAAGAGGTTCTAAATACTTAATGATCGACGAGATTGAAATCCCACATAGATCCCCAATTTTCTATGAGGGCCCATAGAGGTCTGTTGGGGTGGTGAGATCGGACGCACACACTTTACATCCGAACTTACGCAAATGGGAAATACTTGGTGGATTCCCGTTACTAACCGCATGGGGAAAGAATCATGATATGCAGTTGGTCGAAGTTGGATTAAGTCAGCAGCGTGTAATACCGCATGACCCCAACACGACGTAGGCAATGAGCAATTCATCAGTAATGGATGCGCAATGAGCTTGATTCTTTTAATCAACGATTCAGCCAAACCATTCTGAGTATAGACATATGGAACAGAATGTTGTACCTGAATTCCTAAAGCCATGCAATAATCATTGAAAGCATGGGAGGAAAATTCAGCAGCATTGTCCATTCGGATTGATTGAATCCGATGTTCAGGATAATGTGCCTTCAGCTTAATAATTTGAGACATTATTTTTGCGAAGACATGGTTTCGTGTGGACAATAAGCACACATGTGACCATCTTGTAGATACGTCAATCAAAACCATGAAGTACCTGAACGGTCCAGAAGTTGGCTCAATCGGACCACAAATGTCACCTTGAATTCTTTCAAGAAATTTAAGTGGTTCAGTCCTGATTTTAAGAGGTGAAGGTCTTAAAATCAATTTCCTAGTAGCACATGCTGTGCATACAAAATCCGAAAATTTGGAAAATTTTGTAGCCGTCAAATCATGACCGATAGAATTGGTGATAATTTTTTTCATCATCCCAACACCGGGTGCCCAATTCGATCATGCCAAGTTTGGAATGCATCGACGTTTTGAAAAATTACCTTGTATGCAACATGTTTTATGGGCTTAATGTATGTATAGTACAATCCAGAGTCGAGAGTTGGAATTTTTTCATATTTGCTTGCCATATCCAAGAAGTCTAGTTAAGAGAAGATACTCCTCTTTGTTTTCTTCATGTGTTTCCACATGAATACCATTCTTACGAATATCTCTATAACTCAACAAGGTACGAGTTGAATCAGGATACAACAAAGCATCCTCGATTATAATCTGTGTACCCATAGGGAGTGTGATTGTGGCTCGACCAGAGCCAACTATCAACGCATCACGACCAGCGATCGTTAAAACATTTCCTTCTCTTTTCTTAAGAGTTTGGAAATATTTTATTTCTGTGAGTATAGAGTTTGTGGTACAACTGTCCACAAGGTATAATTCCTCCTCTGAGGGATTGACTTCAAGAGACATCTATATTAAGAACAAGAATTTAATTAAAATTCTTTATTCAACACATATAGTGATACATACATATTGTATTGAATATCTAACATAACAATAATGCAATATTACAATACTTATGAGTTTGTACAAATAAATATACAACTCCAAACTACAAACAAGTTTTCAAACTCTAATTATTACAACACACAATATTATTTGATAATAATTACGGACACGGAGATTTTAAGATAAATCTCCATATATGTCACCCGAAGCATACTCAATGAGCATGTCGTCCGTTGAAGGAAGGTCCACTTGCTGAGTAAGGGCTTCATTGTTAGGCGATTCTTGAGGAACCGAAGACGAACAACCAGCCTCCTTAGAAGTCTCAGTAGTAAGATTGAAGTGTGCTTCATATCTTGGTGCCTTCTGTTTGCTATCACGGAGGGATTGCTGATAAAGATCAACCAAGTGTTTTGAAGTACGACAAGTCGCGGCAAAATGCGTGTTACAACCACACTTATGACAAAGTCTTTTATTGTCATGGGTAGTTTGTGCATTGCCACGTGCCTTCTTGTTAGCACGGTGTCTGCGGTTCTTGTTGAATTTGCGTTTACTAGAGTTGTTCGTTGGATTACCAGATGGAGATCCTTTGAACTTTCTTTTATTCGGAACATTATTCTGAACATTATGAATTTCAGGCAAAGGTGCTGACCCTATTAGGCGCAACTTATGATTTTTAATAAGAAGTTCATCATTCTTTTCAGCCTGACATAATGTATGAATAAGCTGGGAATAAACCTAGTATTTTTCTTTACGGTATTGATTACACAATACCCTGTCCGCTGGAAGCATAGTAGATAGAGTTTTCTCTATCTTTTCTGCCTCCGTCGGTTCTTTTTCGCAAAACTTCAACCTACTACAGATGTTATGAACAGCGTGATTGTATTCAGCCACAGATTTAAAATCTTGTAAGCGTAGATGATTCCAATCATGCTGTGCATCAGGATATATGATTTCCTTCTGCTGTTCATAACGCTCTTTAAGAGCAACCCACAGAACACGAGGATTTTCTTCCAAAATGTACTCTTTCTTGAGATCTTTATGGATAGAAGTGCGTAACAAAAGTAAGGCAAAGGTACTTGATTAGTATCAAGGACCGGAGGGCCCTTCAATCGTTCATTTATCGCAATTTGAAATCCCTCGGGATGCAAAACTAATTTTAATATCCGATGCCCATGAAGGATAATTGCTCCCATCAAGGGCGAGTTCTTCAAACTCTTTACGCATTTCCTACATGGTATAACCATCGATTTTATTAATTCACCAAATATTGGTAAATTTTAAAACCTTAATGGTGGTGTTGTAATATTTAAGTGCAAATTTTAAATCATATCTTATGTTTTGGATGATTGGAGTAGATCATATAATTATAGTAATCTCCACAAATTAAGGTAATCTCCATAAATTGAGTAGACCATATAATTAAGGTAATCTCCATAAATGGAGTAGACCTTATATCCAAAACATTATTGAGATAACACTTTATAGGTAATCATCAAGTTTAAAACATGATGTAGACCTCATAGTGATGGGCAATTTTCATTGCTGCTCAAAAAGGCATGGTCTCCAGGCAGAAATATTCAGAAAACTGAATAAAACGCAGCCATAACCCTAGACTCCATCACCTTGTGTTTCATTCTCAAAAGTATGTAAGACATGTTTTTAAATTTGCTTAACATCATGGACAATTAAGTAATACTTAATTGTGAGAATTTTAAAGTTATTAAAATGCAATTTGTTAAGTTGCAAAATTAATAACATACACAATATACATATGCAAAAGTATATACATACACAAACACATATATACATTTACAAATTACAGATAACATCAGGGGCCTTAAATTATAAAGGCACAACACTGATACAAAATATAATGCAAAATACTGTAAAATACAGGGATTAAAAATGCATAAAATGCTGGAAAATATTGAAAAGATCAAATTATTAAATAGATTATTTGTCCTGCTGGCCCATGCAGGTTTGCCAGGAGTAGGGGGGACTAAGGCGTGGGCCTGGGCCGGCGAAGGCGCGCCTGCGCATGAATGGCCGAGCAAAACTCAGCGAGAACTTGGGCCGCCGATGCAGCCTAAACCAGCGCGCGTGCGAGTGGAAGCCCGGGTCCGTGCCTCCTGTGACGAATAAAGAACGGGAAAATCGATTAGGGTTAAAAACCCTAGCCATTCCCCATTTCTTTGCTGTCGTCGCCTCCTCGCAAAATCCGCCGAATCCATGGCCCATCCGCCGCCTCCGCCGACCATAGATGCCCACCACCATCGCCATTCGGGTCACAAGCGCATGGATCTGAGGTTTCTTCGGTCATGGCGGTGCTCCCCCTCCCCCTTGTCGCACGGCGCTCACTGGTGGGAGCCCTCCCCCTCATCTGGGGAGGAGAAGAGCATGCCGCCGCCTCCGAAGCCGTGGGGATGGGAGGAAGAAACGGCGCCCAGCCCTGGTATCTCACCAGCGAAGGGGGGAAGACCCGGGCGCCGGTTCGCCGTGAGGAGGGTCAAGTCCCAAGCGCGTGGAGGCGGAGTGGAGCCGTGGCGGAGAAGAAGGGCGGCGCCAGACCTAGCCGCCATCGTGGGGGCAAGTCGGGTGGGTGGGGCGGGGTCGGTGGCCTCCACATCGGGCGGGCGGCTTTTCACCGGTGTGGGCGAAGGCAATTGCGAGGCAGCCACAATGGCGAAGAGATCAACCCGAGCCCGCGCGCTCGATGAAGAGGACGGCCGATCGTCGAGAACCTGGCGCGTCTTGGGCGCGATGATGATGGGGAAACCCGCCGTGCCGAGGAACCTATGCGCCGGGAGGACGGGGGCTCATCAGGGCGCGGCGGATGATAGCACGAAGGCGGTGCCGATCCAAGAATCCACGACGTGCGGCACGGTGGAACTCACGAACGATATCATCGAGAAGAATGGATGCGGCGAAGTTTACTGTGAGTAACGGCATTTTCTTACCGTAGTGATTGCCGTGATGTTCTCTGTCTGTTCTTCTTTCAAGAACAAGAAATGTGAAGAACAAAGTTGATGTTCTTCTCTGTTCTTATTCTGTTTTTCTTTTCTGTTTTAGTCTCGGTACTCAGTTTTAGAGCAAAGTGTCTGATAACGTGTTGAAATGTGAAAATGTAGAGACAATGATGTATGTGAACTCATGTATGTATTCCATTCATTGATCAATATTTATACATGGTGAACGGGTGGATTAACACCTGTTCGGGGATTACAACGGTTGAGGGAGAGGGAGAGACGCGTTGGTTCGTTTCTTCGTTGCACGGTTGAAGGCGGTTGTTTACTGGATGAGATCATCAGTTTTCCTTCGCAACAGCCTCTAATCATGCACAACGGCGGGCATGGCCACGGCCACGCGCACGGTGTGATCGCATCATCTTCGACATGCAACGCTGACTGTGCAGACGACGGCGCGCAGCTCATCGGCCACCGTGTCATCTCACAGGTTTTGATCGATGCATGCATGTATGCGTGCTCATGCGTCATGCTTAGTGGGCGGAGCCAATCCAATTAGAGAATATCCAACGGTCAGTATTTTGGATGATTTTTTCATACAAAACAACCGGATGATGTTTATTAAAATCTCAACTTAGTATCCAATATAGAGATCATAACACCTTTTAAAAAGCAGTAGTGTTATTATTATGTGATAACTAGTTCTTTGATGAATGATCTTCTTAGCAAATATCTAATTCTCGTATAAACTCCAAAATTCTTCTATGTATAACCTTATTGTAACAAGCATGCATATGTATGCACTATCGCTTCCCTCTCATCAGCAGCCAACAATGACAAATGCATGAACCACATCCTTATTCCTTCTGCTTCGTACACTTTGGAAGATCCGCGGGCGGCGGGGGGAGAGTCGTGTCCGGCGTCGGTCCGTTCTCCACCTCGAACACGGCCGCCATGCCCATGGCGATGTGGAACTCGAAGTGGCAATGCATGAACCATGCACCGGGGTTATCGGCGACGAACCGGACTACGGCCCACCCGAGCCTCGGCACCTGCACCGTGTTCCTCAACGGCGGGTCCACGAGGTTGTAACTCCTCGCGTCCCTCGCTGCGTCGAAGTTGCCGTGGCCCTGCGCGAGCACGAAGAAGTCGTGCCCGTGGAGGTGCATCGGGTTGGAGTCGCTCTGCATCGTCGCCGTGCTCTGGAACACCACCTCCACTGTCGTGTTGTACCTGAACCGCCGCGTCATCGTCGCCTTTCGTGTCGGCTCGTACTCCTCCATCTTCCCGCCGGCGACGACCGGTATCAGCGCCGGGTCGGTGAAGTTGAACATCACCGGCGGCCTGCTCGGCAGGTCTTGCACCGGTACGCCGCCATTCAAGGCGTTCATCTTGCCGTGGTACCGTGCTTCGAGCAGAGACGTTTTCTCTGGGAGATGGAAGGAGACGTTGTTCATGTACGCCACCTCGAAGGACTCGTCGCTTCCTCCCCTCTTGCATGACGCCCTGTTCCCTCTGCACATGGAGCCCTTGCCGAGGGTGATGAACAGACGCTCGTCGACGCGATCTCGGACCTGAGGCAGCAATGGATGACCAGGGATGCCAGTCAGGTTGCCATGGAAGTAGAAGGTCGTGATTGTGTCGTGCTGGTTAGGCATCTCAGGCATGATAGCTTGCTCTCTGCAGCTGTGCGCATCACTGGGGATATTCTTGTACTGTACTACCCCTCTCGACATGAACACCGGGATCTGGGGTCAGGCTTCGGCGGCTGGTTGGCCAGGGCGACCATGTAGTACCGGCACGGCGGGGCGTCGGCGACCATTAGGACGTCGATCGACTCGCCCGGTGCGATCGCGACAATGTCCGTGGTGTACGGTTTGACATAGTTCGCGTCGGCGCCGACCACCGTGAACTTGTGCCCGGCCACCTTGTAGTAGTACTCGGAGAAGAGCGCAGCATTCACTAGCCGGAGCAGGTAAGTCTTGCCGGGCTCCACGTCCAGAACGAAGTTGTCTTCGACTACCCCTGTAGAATGTATACATAGAACATTTTTTGTTTGTGAAAAGTTCAGAAGAACTTATCGTGCACAGAAGTCCAGATTGTCCAGATGAATTTCCCCTCAAAAAGAAGAATTTGCTGTGAACTTTCAACAATTAATGTGAAAATATTTTACCTGAGCAGTTGTAGAGATCCCCAAGCTTTCCGTTGATGGTAGCTGCGATGGGGTTATCACTAAATGAGCCCCCATTCGAGAAATTCTTGTCCACTTTCATAAGGTCCCTCTGCCACCATTCACCTGCAGTAAGCAAGGTTGATCGAAACAGCAACAGTTCAGAATCTAGCAAGGTGTCAAGATTCTGCAGAGAACTATATATAAAAGAAGGTCCCAAGCGTATGAACTCCTAAAATCAACGTATATCAAATTTCATCGATCCGAGGACAAGATAACAAAGTACTCCATGCATCTGCAAACCTATAATGACAGGAACGTCCATGTCCGGCTTCTGAAACGGGTATGAGCCGGACTTTGGGCGGATGATGATGATGCCGTGCAGGGTTGCTCGGAGGCTGTAGATGTGGGAGTGCCACCAAAGAGTGCCCTCCTGGCCGGTGACGTCGAATCGGTAGGTGAAGGTCGTCTTCGGCTGGATCGGGCACTGGGATATCATCCCGGCTCCGTCGGCCCAACAGGTTAATCGTTGCTTCACGCCATGCCTGCATCAGAGAGAGGGGAGGAGCGGGGTGTCGTCAAATTTCGTAGCTCAAATATATATATATATATATATATAGGAAATTAATTATGTACTACCGGGAGTAGGTACTCCCGGTTCAATCCGCAGGTGCAGTGATTAGAACGTGTGAACGTGTGCAGTGATTAAAACTGCTCGCTCGTGATTACAACGTGTGCAGTGATTAAAACTGCTCGCTCGCTCGTGATTAGATCGGACAGGGTGGGAGTATGTACTTCCGAGAGTACCAAATGGGCTTCCTATATATATATATATATATATATATATATATATATGAAAAATATCTTTTACTCCTAGGAGTAGTTACTCCCACATCTGAAATACTACCTAAACGAACTTGAAATACTACTTTATCACCTTGGGTACACTTATACACTAATTATAAGATACTCCAATGTGAGCCACATGAAAAACTTGCAAAGGGTCCATGATTTTTAGCGTATTTTGCAAATACCTTCATATATGTATATAAAAAGGAGTATGTCCAAAAAATATGCATACCACCTCTGAAAAAATATACATACCAACTAGATGATCTTATATACTCGTATACTACACGTACATACCATCTGTCGTACGAGATACCCAATACATTGTGAGATACGGTATAGGGAGTAATTACTCCCGGGAGTAGAAATATATATCAGTCCAATTTCAGACCCATCGGAAACACAGGAATTCAACGTGAATATCTCAGGTATTTCACAGAAAGTCTTAAAATTGCTTGGAGCGAGACCTCATGATCGGAACTTTTTTAATGCAGTCTGTCCCACTTTGATCCCTGGTCTTTGAAGCTCACACAATTATTCATAATCATTGACCTTGAATACTTCTTTTTGTCAATGTCATCGTGCGTCTCATTAATTTGTAATTAAATTTCTGGATCCTCCGTAGAGTGTACGCACGTACGAGTAGCTATATATGTCGGTATGCATGCGAGGGACATACGTACCAGTGGATTGTTATTCCATAGGGTGAGTCGTTGACGACGTGGACGACCACGGTGTCCCCTTCCGTAGCCTCTACCGCTGGGCCCGGGAACTGCCCGTTCACCACGGTCGCCAGCGTGTCATTGCACATGTGCCGCATATACACCTGGCTTACCTGTTGGATCCAAGACAGCAAACAATAAGCGTCAACTAGTTTCCATAGTATTAATGGGGCTGTCACATAAGTAAATTGGTGACATGGCAATAGAGTTATTGAGGTGAGAGAGGGAAATCGTTTTTCATGCAGGAAACTAAGTCCCCCCGTAGACCAATGCGCAAAGAAACTAGACAATTTGCGTTGGGAGCAGAATCGTGGTTTCCATCCCCTTCCTCTTGGATCCGATGCGCTGAATGGCATGCATGAAGTCATTAAATTTTTCTCTACATAGAAACTAGTACTATAGAAACTATGCATTGGAGAGACTAGGTCTAAGTGAATATTTATTGCACTCTCTCTCCTCTAGAAACCACTTATGGAAACTATGGGTTGGGATTGTCCTTATTGATTCAGAGTACATTCAGTGTTTGCACATTGGGGCAAACGCAATAATAATCCTTTGATCGATAATGCATGCTTGGACACTACTTCATGGATCACATGTTAATTAAAAAACTGCAAACTAATTAAAACTCCCATTGTTTCTAAGTACATGGTGTTTCATAAATTGCGACAGTTTCCAGCTAAGATTAGTACGCCTTTGACATATATTGTTACTTTTTTTAATTATGTGTTGATACAGATGGAAAAGCTACAAAATGCTATAGCCACAAAACTGCAAACTAAACCATCATCCGCCGATTGTATCAATCTAAAGCACCAGGTCGACCATCGATCCCATTCAACCATCGTTATCCACGTACGTACGTACATCCCCGTCCTAATTAATTAATCCATACCAAATCTCTCTCTCTCTCTGTGACGACAGCAGCAAGCATGTACAACTTCTGTTTGGCGTGCTAGCTGCGAGCACGTGCAGATCAGGCCGCACGGCGCCAGCAACTACAGGCATCTCGGTGGGCAAATTAATTAAGGGCATCCGCAATGGTTAAAGATAATTGTTCTCTATAGTAAGATCTATGTCATCTATATACTATGCTATAGTAAACCCTTGCAATGATGAATCTATATAGATGTCTATAGCTATTTTTAATTAATAGAGTGCTCTCTCTTTTTCTTCATTTAATTAATAGACAATCTACATGTCTGTAGATAGCAGCGCTCTCTCTTCATTTAATTGCTTGTCACATAAGATAGATGCTGATATGGACTTTTTATAGATAGCTAACTAAGCACCATTGTAGATGCCCTAAAGCTACTTAGTGCGGCTAAGGGCCGCGTGGCGGCGGCGAACGCAGGCATGAGCGATCGAGCAACGGCGCCCGGTGGGTGCGATGGACAAGCTAGCTGCTAGCGCGTGCACGACACGCGCGAGATGTCCGCCGCCTCGACATAGGAGCAGCACGATGCCGTAAAGGCGTACGTCATGCTATTCAACGCCGGCCACGTTGTCACTGGGAAACCTCAAACCTTGTGAAACGTACGAGATCCGGCCACAGTTTTGTGCGAGCACGATGGGTCTCTCTACCTCCTGCTACTCCGGCACTGTCCTTCCCCTCCTCCTACATCTTTGGCTGCAGGTATGGCTTAGGCGATGATGACGTAGTGCTTCATCTCCAGCTCTGGATCTGATGACAACCTAGCTCGGGACACACGGATCCGACAGTGGCGTGGCGCGGAGCTCAGTCAAAAGCTGAGGAAGAGTGAGATAAATGCTCGTCATGGAGCTCAAGCATGGATTTAGTGCCGAGCGATGTTGTTCAACTCTATTGTGGCAGTGGTAATCGGGCCCGGTTAGAAAAATGGTGCATCATCAACGGATGATATTGGGCTACCCTCAAAGAACGTGTAGAACACCGTGATCAGATGAGCTCAACGAATTACTTTTTGGAAACTTATTCGAAATCTATTGAAACTTTTGTTTGAAACTTGGTAAAACTTATTGAAATTTTTGGTTCAAACTTGAATACTAAAATCTGAAACTTGTTGAAACTTTGGCTTGAAATCTTCTAAAAATTAACTTTTAGAAACATGCGCGAAACTCACTAAAACACGATACTTTTCTAACGGTTTCTTAAAACTCACTGAAACTGTGTGAAACTTTGCTATACTATTAGTAACACTTCCAACGGCATAGCGTTGGGTAGCAGCACTCTAATACAAATCACAAAAAATATGGTCATATAGAAGTACTTTTGATGAAAGTTTACTCATACGCACCATTTTCATATGAAAAAGCTACTAACACAATTTTTTTTACGAATTACAGGCCAGCACCGTACGTTTTGGAAAGCTACGTACTTTTGTGTTTATTTGTTATCGAAGTTTTAAGTTTGTCAACGACATCATGCAGGGAAACATACGTACCATTAATTAATAGGTCATGTTGGTATATAAGTCTGTTTCTTTCACTGAACTATATAAAAAAAACTATGGGGCGCATATATATATACTCACAACGAATGTGTGCTCGACGACTGCCGCGTCGCCGCGGCCGGCCGCTGACAGGGCCACGGCGAAGAAGAAGAAAGCAGCTGCTGCCATGGGGAGCATCTTATTCATGCTGCTTGCTACTATTTGCTCCGCCATCTTCCCTAGCTTGTTTATATCAAGAGTGCTTAAATAACTAAGATCCCGATGCCTTATATAGGACTCAGATCGATCGATTGGTAGATGCTGACCGGAACTTTCGTGCTTTCGTGTATGGGAAGACTCTTTACAGTCAAGACAAATATTTGGTCAGACGTACGTACGCCGAGCCAATCTGTTGTGTACGTGTGCAATTGTCAGACACTGTGCACGGCAAAGGACAGAGTGTGTGTTGAATTGATCGCAGTTCTAAATATTAATTCAACATTGATTTGGATGTTTGATGTTGAGCCATAGATGTTAGATGTGCCCAGCAAAAGATTTAATGCTCTGCAGGAATTATATCATTTCCTGCTAAACTCGTGCAAAAATCCTGTATGACTCCCGCGTTCCAAACGAACCCTTACTAATTCTTAAGCAGCTAGGTGTCGGAGTCTAATTCTGAACTTATTTCTCCCATCCAGAGAGTACATGCGTTAATTAGAGTTGTGGATTGTCGAACCTTGATAGCTTTTGTGAGCTCAAATTGGCGTTAACATGTAGATTAATTTTGACATTTATGAATTATGTGTGATAACATGGAATTAATGGATCATGCAACGGTTAATCTTGACAATTGACATTGTGGAAAATACATGTACAGGAAAGAAAAAGAAAAGGCAGAAACTCCTGGAATCTAGGAGGTCAACTAGATGATGCACAGGATGACAGGAAGATGGACTAAGTAAAATAAAACCATACAGCTGCGGCGGCTCGAAGCAACTAACGTGTCAAAGTTCGTGATGCGGCCGGGATTAAGTCCAAGTAACTCTTGTATTAATTATCTTCTGAGCATTGCCCCATTCGTTCTTCGCTCTACGCAATTACACGTGAGAGCTATAGCCAATCACTTTCACTAGGACCAAGTTCCTAGCTAATAATAGTCATCTGATTGATCCTGTCCATCGCTTCCAAGTTATTCCATCTCATTTTTTTTTTCACAAAAATTGTTTGTTTCGTAGCAAGTTCTTCCCTAAAAGACGGCCTTTGTTGTTAATGCAGAAGAGTCTCGTGTTACAAAAGAACCCATATTAGATTCCGCATCACTGACAATTTTAAAAAATCGTCTATAATGAGAGACCATCACAAACTTTTTTTGTAAAAACAGTTAGTGATGAGTCCTATGCTCATCACAGATGGTCTCAACCAAAAATCGCTTTATGATTACCTTTTCTTGAAAATAAGTACATAGAGCCACGACATCCTTTGTATTTTTAGGGTTTCCCAAATTATTTTTGAGGTGGTCATTATTGAGAGACGATCGATGAAAAGAGACCTAGGATTTGGAAGTGTGATTGTAGATCCTTTTGTTCTAATTCATCGAATGTTAGTAATTGGTTCTAATTTGCATTATATTCAAGATCTAACTTGGTAAAGAGGGTAATAAGGATGGTTTCTAGATCTAGCTTAGTTAGATCCATTTGTTTTTGTGATCTAAAATAGTAATTGATTCTAATTACATTATACTCAAAATGTAGCTAGTTACTTAAAGAGAGAATTGAAGTCGTAAGGTGATCTAGGTTAATAATTGGTTCTAATTGCATTATATTCAAGATATATTTAGCTTGGTAAAGAGAGAATTGATAATTGTTTTGATCTAGCCTGGTGTAGATTCATTTATTCTTTTTATCTAAAGTAGTAATTGGTTCTAATTACATTACACTCAAGATGTAGCTAGCTATGTAAAGAGAGAATTAAAGACGCTGAGTTTAAATGTAGCTTACATATGTACACATATCTAATTGTTTTTTGTGACATAAGAAGCTACATAGGTTAATTGGCAAGTTTAAATGTAGCTTATATATAGAATATTGTAGATCTGTTTGTTTTTTAGATCTAGCATGGTTATGATTCAAGGTAAGGTTTTAGCTAGTTAATCTGTGCTTTAATTTAAGAATGTGTGCACGTGCACTCCTAGTGTGCTTAATTCATTATTTAACACTTATTGTTATATACGTAGTATAGATGGATCAAAACTGGATGTACATTGAGAACCGTGCAGCATCGAGTACATTAATAGTGTTTCCGCTTTTAGAAGAGTTACAGAGGAGAATATGTTGAACAAGGAATAAAATATATGCTTTGTCCACGATTGACTGCAAGAATTGGGATGTTTTGAAACCCAAAGACAAATCAAAGCAAATTTGATTCTAAGGCGTTTCAAAAGGGGTATATATGTTGAACCACATGGTGAAGAGCAGATTATACAAGAAGTAAGTAGTATTAACATCATTAACGAAGTCAACGATATGCCGGATGATATCGATTGGGCTTTTCGATAAGGATAGGTTTCACAATGACAACTGGATCGATGTCTTGTGCGATGCAAAAGGAAACCATGATGAGTGGGAGTATGTAAAATTTTGGGGATTGATGCAAGACTCGGATAAACCTTTGTTCTGGTCCAGAAGTCCAAATATACAAGGTTATCATCCGTGCTTGAACTATTGAAATTAAAGGCAAGCAATGGTTGGACCGACAAGAGTTTCATTGTGTTGTTAGGTTTATTAGGGAACATGCTTCTAGAGGAAAATGAGTAGTCGACAACCACCTACAAAGCCAAGAAAGTTCTTTGTCCTTTGAGAATAGAAGTAGAAAGAATACATACATGTCGAACAACTATATCCTCTCTTCGCAAAGAGTACGCAAACTTGTCTCAGATGTCCAATTATTACAACGATCTCGGTACAAGTGTAAAGGTAAATCGATGACGACAACGAGGGCATCGAGGTGAAGAAAAGATCTCTGCTAAGGTGGCACGGTATCTACCCGTAATTCCTCATTTGAAGTGTTTATTTGCAAACCCAAAGGAGGCAAAATTGCTTCGGTGGCACTCGAATGAGCATAAGAACGATATAATGCTAAGGCACCTTATTGATTCCACCACAGAGAAACATCAATAGGAAGTTTCAAGAATTCACCGTGGATCCTGTGAATATAAGGTTCAGATTGAGTACGGACGGAATAAATTCTTTCGGTAACATGAGCATCCATCATGACACTTGCCCGTAAATCTCTGTATCTACAACCTTACTCCTTAGTTGTCTATGAAGTGAAAGTACATTTTATTGTCTATACTTTTCCAATGCCTGAAGCAACCTGAGAATGATATTGATATGTACCTAGCACCATTGGTGGAAGATCTGAAAACACTATAGGCTCCTGAGATATAGGTATGGGATACTCACAAACGAGAGTACTTTACTTTGCAATGCTTGTTGTTCTGTACCATAAATGATTATTCTGTCCTTGCTAACCAGTCGAGCTAGACTATAAAAGAAGCCAAAGCCAGTACTCACTGTTTAGATAATACCGAGAGTGTGTGGCTGAATCACTCACGTAAAACCATGTACATGCATCATCGTAAGTTCTTTTGGAGGAATCACTCATACCATAAGATGAAGAAACAATTCAATGGAACGAATGAAGATAGTTTAACTCTAAAGCCTTTAAACGAGACAGAAATTCATGATATGGTTAAAAACTTGGATGTCGCGCATAAAAAGGGATGTAAATTAAGGACCTATGAGAAGAGCAAGTAGAAGAAGAGATCGATATTTTGGGACTTACCTTATTGAGAGCACTTAGAAGTTCGGCACCGCACATCAATGTCATGCACGTATAGAGGAATGTTTGTGATAGCATGATTGGTCTCTTGTTGAACATTAAGGGCAAAACAAAGGACAGTATCAATGCATGGTTTGACTTGATCGATATGGGTATCAGACCTAAGTTAGTACCGAAAGAGATCGATAAAGGCTGAACGTAGTACGAACCTGCTTGTTACACTCTTTCCAAGGCTGAGAGAACTGAACTATACAAGTGCTTATATGGTGTGAAAGTTCTGTCCGGTTACTCCTCCAATATGAAGAGACTTGTTTCGATGCAAGATTTAAGCTTAACTGGCATGAAGTCTCATGATTGCCATGTGCTTATGACACAGATACTCCCTATCGTAATTAAAAGTATTTTATCGAGCAAGGTCTAGGAGATAATTACAAGGCAGTATTATTTCTTTAACACAATTACTCAAAAGGTCATCGATCTGAAGGACTAGATACTCTACAGGCCGAGGTAGTGATGACTCTATGTAATCTTGAGATGTATTTTCCTATGTCGTTTTTTGATATCATAGTCCATCTCATTATTCATCTTCTAAGGGAAATAAAGATATGCAGGCCTATGTTCCTAAGTAGTATGTACCCATTCGAGAGATGTATGGGAATTCTCAAGTCCTACCTATGGAATCGATCTCAACTGGAGGGTAGTATTGTCGAAGGTTATGCAACCGAAGAGGTCATCGAATTCTGTGTGGATTAGAAGGCTCAGGTTGAATGGATAGGTATGCCTCGATTTTGCCATGAGGGGAGGCTCTAGGGTACCGGAACCATCAGAAGAAAAGCAATCACACCAGATCCAACTACGTGTGCTAATGCCCATTTCACAGTTTTACAACACATGGCTGTAGTGGCTCTGTATATTGATGAGCATAAGAACTAGCTATGGTAAGAGAATCCATCGCGGCAAGAGTCCTGAATTATCAGACAGCATAACTTTCAGTTCAACAGATAGTCGAAGAAGCGACAACCCATCACTAGAAGCTCTTCAGGTAATACACTGACATGGTTGGTAAAGGGGCCAATGTTTACAATTGTAATATGAAAAGGATACAACTTGGGTTCATATTTTACATAAGAGATCAGGACATAAAGAGCATAAATCAAAACGGTGGTGTTCGTTTAGATGCACTCAAAACACTGGATCAATGAGGAGCTCCTACTATGGGTTCATTGAGAAAATTTAGGAGTTTGACTACATACTATTTAAGATCTTCTTATTTCGGTGCCGTTGAGTTCACCTACAGTACGTGAAGGTTGACAAGTACGACGTCACTACTGTGGACCACAAATGTGTCGGATGCTAAGACGAACCATTTGTACTAGCTAACCAAGTTGTTCAAGTCTTCTATGTAAGCGACCCATCTAATAAGAAGCACCACGTGGTTCTTCGGAAAAAAAGGAGAATTGTCGAATGTGAGAATGTGGTGGATGAGGAAGAATACAAATCAATTTGACTAGTTACCTCCTATCAAGAATGGCATCAACTGCAGAAGAATAACATAAGAAATCTAGCTACACATGTGTCAATCATTGTGAAGGGCTAATTTTTATACAAAAGAATAAGCAAGTGGAGTTATGACGAGGTCGCCATATTCATTTTAAGTGTAGCTATATTATAATTAATGAGATGTATGTATGTATTATAATTAATGAGATGTATGTATTACAATTAATTATAATTAATGAGATGTATGTATTATAATTAATTATGCTACATGAGACATATGTATGTATTATAATTAATGAGATGTTTGTATTACAATTAATGAGATGTATGTATTATAATTAATAAGATGCATGTATTATAATTAATGAGGTATATGTATTATAATTAAAATACCTTTTGAAAAAATCATCTTTTTTTTTAAAAAAACAGCCTTTTAAGAATAGCCTTTTTAAAAAAAACAGCGTCCAAAAAAAAAGAAACAACGAGTCATCACAGATAGTTCTGGGCTTGTCATCACAAATGGTTCAAGCCTAGAACTGTCTGTGATGAGTCTCTTGGGCTTTAACCATCAGCCTAAGCCACGCACTGCCCTCACCCTCATCGCACTTGCCCTCACCCCTTAGCCCACACTTGCCCACACACGCCTGCACACCCGCGCCTTCGTTCCCTCCTCCTTTCGGTCACCTCCGCCCGCGCCTTCATCCACCCCACCTTCACCCATCACCCCACCTCCTAAACCCTTGCCGCTGTCTGTCCACCTCCGCCTGTGCCTCCCTCTGGCCGACCTCCCCCTGGCTGGCCTTCGCCTGCGGCTCCCCCTCGGTGTCGACTCATGTCGTGTTGGAATGTTTTGGACTCTGTGGGCGACGAACCCGTGGTATCCCTTCCTCCCCTCAATCGAGCCCTCGGTTTTATCCGATTCACTTGTGGTAAGTGTGTCTCTGTCACACCATTTGCTTACTAGGCTAGGCAAGTTCATGGTGTTGCAGTGATGCTAATGGTTTTGCCGTGATGCTAGCCAAGTAGAGGCATTTTAGATGTGGTAAGTAAAACTCATTGTCTGAATGTTTACCCTACCCTATTGAATTGGAAACACATGGTTGTGAGATACGATGATGAGCGGTGTAGCATGTTTGTTGTGGCGAATTTGTTATGTAGCATGGTTTTTATCAATGTGATAGGAAAAGGGGATCCCTGGCCATTTCATAAGCACGATAATCTGTGTATTAGTGGAATGAGATTTTTCAAATAGAGCCTGGACCGTTTTCTCATTGCTGCATGATTTCATTAGCTAAGTAGCTAGTATTTCTGTGATATCACGAGGTTCATGTTATAGCCCTGATTCTTATTTTCAGTGTAATAGAGATTGGACACTTTGGATTTGTACCAGAGTAGCACCATTGTAATACTTGTTTTTTTTGTTTTTTCCCTTTGTCTTGTGTGTTTGGGATGCATATGACATATAGTAAAATGTATGATTTGGAATAGCTTTGTTAAGAGTCTCTTTGCATGATTCATTTCCTATTTCATCATTATCAGTATTATGTTGACACGAAAAATGGATATAGTTTTCGAACCATCGAGCTATTAGTGACTAAAAAGAGATGATATTGATTGTTTGCTATTCAACACGTTTACGTGAGGTGCTTATATATATATATATATATATATATATAGGAAAATGGTTCTATACTCACGGAGTACATACTCCCACCTCTAGTATACCGCTTAAATGATATTATTATACCTCTTTATCTTTTGAGTATATTCTAGTATTGATTATAAGATACTCCAAAGTGAGTTTCACGAAAAATTTCATCAAAGTCCACCCTTTGTAGCATAATTTGTTTATATATTCCTTTTACATATGTAAAATGGTATATAGAAAAAAATAAATGGCTCCGATGAAGTTTTTTCAACCATGTCGCATTGGAGTATCTTAGAATTATTATTGGAGTATATCGAAAATGATAAAGAAGTATAACACTAGGTGGTATATTGAATGTGGGAGTATGTACTCCCAGAGTATAGAAAAGGCTTCCTATATATATATATATATATATAACTAGGAAATCTTATTGTTAAGCTTCAGAATAATAATTAGATTTTCATTTTATGCATCAAAACCTAAATGTAAATAAAATAAGAACAAAATTTTTTTTATTAAGTTTTATTTCTAAATTTTTCTGGATTTATTAGCTTTTCTTGGATTTTTAACTTTAAAGAAAAACCATTTAATGGAATTAGTAAAAGGAAAAAGTGAAAAGATGAAAAGATACAGGTAAATATTAGTAAAAATATAATAAAATTATATTAAAAGTTTGGAGGTCTCCACTGATAATGAAATGAAATAAGAAATGACATATTTTGACTACAAAAAAGTGAGATGTCGATTTATGAAAACATCATCTAAGCTTATCTTTAGCTAAAATTTTACTATGTCTTCCTTAGGATAGCATTAACCTCAACTAAAAAATCAAAAATTAATAACCTCATTTACTACCTTTTAAAATTGAAAAATTGAAAATAAGAAAAGCTAAAATATGTAGTTTCAGAATTATTAGAAAATAAATATGCATGATGTTTGATCTACGATTTTTTATAAAAGAACTCTTAGACCATATAAAACTCTCTCAAAATTTTCAAAAATTCTTGACTTAATTTTCATCTTCAAATAAAATAAAACTGAAATGAGAAAATCGTGTAGTTAGCATTGTCATAATTACTATAATTCTTTTGTAACAGATTTTAATCCAAAACTTTTACTGGATAATTAATATTATCTCTAGAACCTAGTCAAAAAGTTTCAAAAAAATTTTAGAATGCTGATAGAACACGCTAGGGACTCATCACTGTGTATCTGCCATGTGGGTCCCTAATTCCAGTGAGACAAGCCTGTGCATTTGATGCTTTTGACCCACAAAGTTAGCTGCCCATTCCTTCTCCCCCGCTTGCCCAGTCCTCTCCTTAGTGCATTAATGAAATGCTACCACGATAGGACATCGGTCATCGAACCATTGCCACGACGGCGCCCAGACAAGACTAGAACATAATTGCAATAGCAATGCATCCTTGCATTCACACTGTCTGCGCTTCTTCGGTCCACTTCACCGCCACTCATGCATGAGAAACAGGTGAAACACCATCTGAGCTGCCATGGCAAGCGAGTGAAGCGCCAAGCTTTCATGCTCTCTGTTGCCATTCATGGCAACAAGATAGAAGCCATACCAATTACCACCTGCCTCCTCAATACTACCTGCCATACCCATGCCACCTTTGACTCCACAAAGTTTGTGCCATTCTTGTCCTCTACCTTGGGTGCAAGTCAAAAGAGAGCCTTTTGTTTCCACCACCCTTCTCCGGCTATAAAGATCAGTGAACATGACCTAGAGCAACTTAGCCATCACCTTCATCTACCTAGAGCCCCAAAACCGAGCATGACACCAAAAGCCATCCCATTTCTTGCCATAGTGAGAGCACCAAAAGAGGAAACAACAATTGAGCTCTCACGGTGAGAATTTCTCCAATTCTTCACATTTGGAGTATCCTTATGCATCTTAAAACTTACTTTGAACCTCAATTGCCCTGGTTCATCTTCCTCAAGGACGGCTCTCATTGGTAGCCTTCTCCAACCAAGCACTAGCTTCATTACTAGGTAAAATGGAGCTAATACAACTTACTAATGCTCAAGCATTGCTCGCCTAGAGAAAATATAGTGCTTTTTTTGCTTAGCCACCATTTGGACATGGCATTGCTGCACCCCCGTGGTGGGGAGGTACTCCCGACCATCTTTGGTGGCAACAGAGCCCATGGGTGGGTGTGCTAGAGTGCCCCAGTGCTACCCATGTTATTGGTTGAGGAAATTGCAAACCCTAGCTCATGCAGCATGCCCTAACATGCTCCCTGTAGATTATTGACAATAGTCGGTTGTGCTTGTGGTTTACACATAGTATAGAGGAAGATTACCACCCATGTTAGATTAAGAACTGAACTGCGAGATGCTATCAAGCTAAGAAATAAGTACAACCACAAGTGCTGGTACGAGATGGCCTCAACCTAATAAATTGCTTAGACTTAATTTTGTACATTGGAAGGCTGGAGTAACACAGGCATTCCAGTTAGGTCTGTTTGTAGGAGTTTTTACATACCAATGCAATGTTGTACGTCTTTCTGGAAGAAATGGTGATGGCGGAGCGACGCCTTGGTTACGATGTGAATGATGTCATGTCTTGGGTGTGTGTTTACGCCATAGCAAGGGTTTATCATCATTGGATGGTGCAAAGTTATGTCTATGTAAGGTAACAAAGAATGTTATGATCTCTTTAATGGCACACCAAAGAAAGTGTGTTATTAGTGCAGCAAAGGTGTGTTATTGCCGACACACCAAATGGGTTTGGATGGGCTAACCACAAGGCAATTAGTTCTTGATCTATTTTCGCTGCTATGTATTACAGTCTGTATAAACTCTGTATAATTAAACTTTTAATATACTCCCTCCGTTCCAAAATATAGGGCATATTAGAATTCAGAAAAGTCAAATTACATAAATTTTGACCAAGAATTAGTCAAATTATGTGCATGTTTAATTTACAAAAATGTATCAATTGATTCATATTTCACTTATCTTTCAATTATTGTTGGTTTCATAACAATTCATAATATATTATAACAGAAATTAATGGTCAAAGTTTACTTCAAAAGACTTTTTTGAATTCTAATACGCCCTATTTTTTTTAACGGAGGGAGTAATATGTAAAATAATCTATGTATGGATGTGATACCGATATTGTAAACATATGCGTACTAGCCACTGATCATAGGACTAGTATTGTGGGCACATGGAGGCATTCCATTCTTTAATGGTGGGCCCTCACAACTTATGTGTGCAAAATATGAGATCACTCTCTTTTGATCATTGATGCCACTTAATGGTATTTGTTAAGTCTTAGTTCTAGTTGGATTGGCTCATCTATATCACTTATTGCTTTGTTTGGTATAAGTGCTTATGCTTGCTATGCAAATTGTCGTTAGTGCTTATGGTTGTTAAATCACATCAAGTTTTAAGCTCTCAATTTTGTTTCTTGATGACAACTCCTCAGTTCTGTTTCCAATTTTTCAGCTAGTATGGACTCTCTGAACTCTCAATTGGTTCTTTGCCTCATTCTCACTCTTTGTTAGCTTTTGAATGCTCAATGATGTAATTAGAGTCTCTAGATGTTGATTTAAACAATTTCAGTAGCAAATAATATCTCAAACTATGAGATTGATGTTCATATGATTATCACTGCGTATCTTGAAATTGGATTCTTTTAGTCAATATTAGCTTTTAAATGTAGTTGTCTTGGGGACCTTGCACGTGAAGGGGCCAGATAATTGTATTATTTTGAGGACCTTGCATGTGAAGGGACCAAACAATTTTATTGTCATGCGGACCTTGCATGTGAAGGGGCCAAACAATTTAATTGTCTTGGAGACCTTCTCACTGTTTGTAGCATAATTTAGGAAGGTAAAAGTTCAAAATCTTATTTGCTTAGTTAATTATTTAAGTTCAATTGTGAATATACTGAGAGTACCCTATCCATAATCTATACTGTTGTGCAAAGGGGCTAGACTTTATAGTTTTTAGAACCTTGCATGTGGCGAAAGCGACCTCTTCTTTTTCATTATTCTTAATATAAAAATCTTTTTAGAAATATAATCTCCCCAGTAGACAAATATTTCTCTAAGCACAAATAGCGAAACCCTTTTTTATTATTGATTTCCTTATTCTAAATAGCACTCTTAAATTTACTTTATTTCCTCTTCTACCACCATGTGTGAATTGTTGAATTACCAACTTGCCTGATGTTTGAAGATCTAACACAACCTAGTTCAAAAGAGGATAACGTCCCCTCATTTCTCATCGTCGAATGAATCTAATGAGCCGAATGTAGGAAAACCGAGGCATGGTTTAAGAGGGCTTAGTAAAAGGCTCTAGAGCCGATATACCATCACGGCAGTCAATCCGTAGGATAGTGCCCCTACCGTACCTTCTAAGGAAGTGGCGACATTTTAGACATATGTAGGATCGTTGGACGGAAAAGGGTCCCCATCACCTATCCATCATGGAAGACACTGATAGATAAGGAATGCGATAGCTTGGTGACAGAAATTTTCGCATCGTTCGAGCTCTCAGAAGATGCCATGTAAGCACTACGATGGTATGTGTTGCTAGTGGCGAGAAAGGTGTGGAAGAACTTCAAGAGCGTCCTTATCAATAATTACATGAATAAGGAAATGACTCCATTTCAGAAGTACAAGTTCATCATCGAAGACATGTGAGAATGATTTGTTGAGATGAAGATGACATAAAAATTTGTGCGTCAAGGTGCAGCGCACAAAACTATCCAGCCAAGAAACACCCACCCGCACAGACTAGATTCCACTAGGTACATGGGTAAGATCATGCAATGGAGGAGGGAGAATGACGAGGTAACCCAGAAGGAGGCCTCGCCGCCATTTTCCTCAATCTTGGACATGCGCACTCGAAATTGGGTAAGAACGAGGTTACGTTCCATGTCTTTGGGTGGCATGTCCTTTGCCAACCCCATAGACGAGGATGTGTCCCAACGCCTGGTAAGATATCGAACTACATAGTTTGTAGGAAGACCATATATACCTTCATATGAGAAATAACATGTTGGGATCATAGAAGCAGATAGCTTTGAGCACCGAATCTTTCCAGGGCTTTTTCACTTCAGACAGAGAGAAAGATATACTCTTTACGGCATTGAGAAACAAGAAGCACCCGAGTCGCATGTGAGGCATAAATGTTTTCATTATTTGGAAAATGGGATTTCATCAAGACTCTGACACGTACCGGAGTAGGAAGAGAAGCAAAGCCGAGTATGAGGAACAACTAGTAACCCTCATTGAGGAAAGGGTTAAGGAAAGGCTGAGCGCACAGTTTGATAATCAGCTAAGAAGCCTTGAGGAAAGAATGGAGCAGAGGGTAGCTGCGATGAGGCATGCACGGAATGTGCAAGCCCTAGAAGAATAGACACAATTCAGCCTAACTAACTGTCAAAGTAGCTGCATGTTCACCCCTTATACGGACATGTTTGACACTAGATTTCCTCCCGACGACACCCTGGTAATATACATGTCTATAATGCTCCTTAGATAGACCTGTTGGATGTGTTAGCTAATTATGTACCCTTATGTAGGTGACCACATCTTGCAATCTCCAAATGAGGCTTGCCAATAGCTCCGTTCTCCTACAGGCTATTTTGGGGCGTGTGAATCCATCCGGTCTAGCACCAATTGTGCACTATCACATGGTAGATCCGGGCTACGCGAAGGTCTAGATCAATGGTGTACATGAAATTGACAAGACCGTCACGCTGGAGATGCTCCCAAATGACGAGATCGTCACACTAGGGGATGCCATTGGCACATTCATCTAGTGGCCCAAGAGAGATATCTCCTTCGACGACCGCCCTGTAGCACCAAAGCTACTAGCACTACTAGATCCACGTAATGAGCCAGAGCTACCAACACTACCGGAGCCATGTGCTGCACCAAAGGAGCCCACCAAATCAGCTACTATGTCCTATAAGGCATAGGCCGTCACTTCTCGGATCCAGTCATCTCCTGTGAAGACGATCTATATATGATAGTCATCGAGACAACCACAATGGCAAATTGAAGGGGACAACGTCAGCCCATGACTTTTTGTTGGCTCTGTGGCGCGGCAATTCGAGTTGAGATAGCCATTCGTACCAGAAGAGCGCCAACAGACGCTTACGTTAGCCTGTGTTAGATTGCAAGATTGGTGCATAGAACAAGCCAACAAGCCGGTGGTACAATGGGCATCGAGTATCTCAGCTAGCTTCAAGGAGGAGCATTTCTTACACCACTTTTTGGATAGCTTCTTTTAGTCGGTTTCAACGACTTGTTCGATCTCTACAACATCAACACCGTCTCATCAGATGTTAGACATTGTAAGTGTGTGCAATTACAGCCTACATTCGTGTCATACCGATAAATGTCATATATATGATCCTTTATTTTGTATATACAGATACATGATCACGGAAGCAAAAGTAAAGAAAGAACCGGTGGGTTTCCTCAACCCACACATAGTGTCCAAGCAAACTATGGATAAAAATTTACAAGTCATCTAGGAGTACATGAAAAAAGCATTGCTGGCTCAACAGAATAAAAAATTCATACTTTTACCCCACATCCATAGGGTAAGTGCTTCGTATAGTTACTATACTTGTTGATTTGTACTTTACACATAGCTCGAAGTTAGGTTGAATGATCATGGCGATATACCTGTGTAGGTTTCACTAGGTTCTAGTCGTAATTATACCAAAGTAGAGCCGGATAATTTACCTTAATTCCAAAAAAGGCAGCACCTACGACTTGACACCTATCGCAAATTTACTTGACACGTTGTTCAATGTCGATAGAGCTTGTGGAGGGCCACACAAGGCAGCTGAAGCACGTTTATAAGTTTCTGATATCCGTTAGTATGCAATAATCCTTTACACTTTATAATAATACCTTCGGAACTAATTAACATATTATATTTTGGTAGTGCCACCATCAGCCACAGGCTACTTACCTATGTGGACTCTACGTTTGCTACAACATACAACTCCTCATTGATGCAAAGAAGACCAATGTCATAGAGGTTCGTCAATTTTGCAATAATTATTTTCACTTATCAATTTATATGCATGTAAGATTTTGATCTTCCCATCGACAAGTTTGGAAATGCGTTGAATCTGCATTGGAACAGACTAACTTGCTAAGAATTCAAGGACAATTATGTGCCTTCTTGATGCGTGAGATCATAAATCCAAAAGGAGAATGCCCCTCATCCTCTCTCATAAGTTGTGAATATGTTAGTTACCACTTGGATTAATTTGTGAACCTTGTATTGTGAATTTATGAGTTGTAGTTATGAATTCAATTGGTTAATATTCTGAGTTGATTTCTAAAATGGATGCGCTGTACGTTGTAATATATGATCTGAGTTGGTTTCTGAAATGGATGCGCTGTATGTTGTAGTATGTGATCTGAGTTCATTTCTGAAATGTATGACATAATAATATTCTTGTGATGCTCTGTAATCTGTTTTATTTTAAAAGGCATTGCTAGCATTTCCTGAGGCTAACCAATAAATAAAAAAGTGTAAACATTATAACTGTCTGTGATGTAAGGCTCATCATAGACGATTCCACTTTGGAACTGTTTGTGATGGGCTTTACATCACAGCTTTTGTTTAGAACTGTCTGTGATGACTATTTTTACTGATGGTTTGCAGATTGTTTGTGGTGAATCATTCTCATCACTGACAGTTTGTGTGATAAGGTTTGTGAGCCGTCTATGATGAGCTGTTGTGCAGTAGTAACGTTTGTTATTTCGTGTATGGGAAGACTCTTTACATTCAAGACAAATATTTGGTCAGACGCCGAGTCAATCTGTTGCGTACGTGTGCATTTGACAAATACTGTCGGCACAAGACAGTGTTTCAATTGATCTTAGTTCTAAATTAATTCCACAATGATATGGATGTTTGATGTTGAACCATAGATGTTAGATGCCCAACCAAAAGATTTAATGCTCTGTGGGAATTATATCATTTCCTGCTAAATTCGTGCAAAAATCCTGTATGACTCCCGAGTTCCAAACGAACTCTAACAAATTCTTAAGCAGCTAGGTGTCCCGAGTCTAATTCTGAACTTATTTCTCCCATCCAGAGAGTACATGCATTAATTAAAGTTGTATATTGTCGAACCTTGATAGCTTTTGTGAGTTCAAATTGGTGTTTACATGTAGATTAATTTTGGAGAGGTGCTTCCATACTTTTCTCTTTTTTTTTTATAGAAGCACAAATATTAAAACATAATTGAAGGGTAGACACAGTGATTACTTATCCATCCGCGTGCTTCAAGATTTGTGCAATTTGTATTAAGAAGCAAAGCATTGAAACACTGCTCTTAATTTTGATATTTATGAATTATGTATTATGACATGGAATTAATGGATCATGTAATGGTTAATCTTGACAACTGTCATGGGGAAAATACATGTACAGGAAAGAGAAAAAAAAGGCAGAAACTCCCTGGAACCTAGGAGGTCAACTAGGTGATGCACAGGCAGATGGACTAAGTAATATAAAACCATACAGCTGCGGCGGCTCAAAGCAACTAACGAGTCAAAGCTCGTGATACGGCCGGCATTAAGACCAAGTTACTCTTGTATTATGTTCGTAATCACTTTCACGAGGACCTAGTTCCTAGCTAATAGTCATCTGATTAGTCCTGTCCATCGCTGACACGTTATTCCATCTCCTTTTTTTTTCACAAAAATTGTCTGTTTCGTAGCAAGTTCTTCCGTAAAAGTCTATCGGCCTTTGTTGTTAATGCAGGAGAGCCTCGTATGTTCATAAAAGACGATTAGAAATAAGTCCCTCATGTGAATATCGTCCCATAGAAAATACATATACTCGAAAGCTAAACAGTTTGTAACCTCTCTCTTGAATTGACAGTGTATTTGAGAAATATAAGTCCTATGTAATGCATGTCTGATACATATGTGTTAACCACCTACAGGGTTTATAAAAATGGAAATAGCTAGGTCAATTACATGACCTGGCTCTGCACCAAAGTTAGACAAGTAAACCGGTTTTAACTTTTCTACCAATCCAACCAGTAAACAGCGTGTGCTCTAACAAGCTGATTTTTCTGTGCTGGTTAATCGCTCAAGAAATGCAAGGACTAGACAGGCAGGATTAATGTTTATTTGGACATGTTCGCAATCATCCAGGAGCTAGCTGATGACGTCAAAGCTGCTGAATTTACCATCAAATGCTGAAATTGTTATCGTGCGCCAGAACAAGACTTCAGCGGTTGCCACAACCAGATTCCACTGCCAAAAAGTAAGCTGTTACTGCATTTCGCGGTAAAAGTCCATCGACGCATCTAGAGAACTTTTTGGTTGACATCTTGGCTATACTATTCATGGCAATACTGTCCAGTCTAAGATAAATTAAACTTTTTTCTTTGCACGTGCGCGTTTGATACTTCGAGATAAACAGAGGCGGAGCCAACGGTGGGGCGGGGTGGGGCTGGAGCCCACCCCACCAGTGGCCCGTACACGTAGAATAGAGGCAGCGCCGACCATCAGATCGCGTAGAAAAGTACACACGGAAGAAAATGGCTTCTCACCATCCAGTCGCTCTTCATGGCCAGCCTGTCGATGAAAATGTCAGCATCATAGGCTGTGTCTTTGAGCTGAACAATAATAGGTACTTATGAGTTGCCACTGCTCGGCTCGGTCTATCAGCGCCTGTAGAGATAGACATGGAAGATATCTTACAACATTTTCAGAACATAAAAACTCGTAAATATCAACCGTCAACTTTTTTGAAGCAATGAATGGTACGTTTTTCTCCTTTTATAGTTGCATACTTATATTACATATAATTTAAATTTTAACTATTTTACAATATGTCGATAGTCATAGTAGTTGATTTTGGATGTCTCTTTTTTAAACCCCCTCTTTAAAATTTTCTGGCTCCGCCAGTGGAGATAAACATTCAGCTAGCTCATCAAATTTAATTATGCTCCAGATATCTGCTGAGAAAACTGAGGTAAGAATTTGTTCAGAGAAAATAGAGAGAGGTATGCAGGATCCCCCCGGATTGTTTTTTGGTGTAGATTCCTGTTAAAAACAGTAAAACTACACTTGAAACAGGCTCAAATTAAAGTTCCGAGATCATTTTCTGCAACTGAAAGTTCAGAGATCGCAAGCTACAATACGTAGCTCGATCGATTGCGTTTGAAAGACGTGAGATTGACGTGTGGCGAAAGGAACCAGTGCATAACATTTCCCGTGTGATTGAATTTGATCCTGAAATTTTATTACAGTACGTCGAACAATACTTGCGTATATGTAACCATAGACATTCATGCATGCACTCGGGGTTAGACCTTCGTTTAATGTGGAACACAACAAATTCAATTCCAAGCAAGTCTTAATCATTCGTACGCCACGCTACTGTTGCTCTGATCACATCTCGGAAAATCTGCCGGAGGCGGCGGAAGGGTGGTGTCCAACGTTGGCCCGTTCTCCACCTCCAATGCTGCCGCCATCCCCATTGACACATGGAACTCATAATGGCAGTGCATGTACCACACTCCTGTTCATAGTATACATATATGTGGATTAATTACGATTAAGTTTATACCCTTCGCGGCCAAGTTTATGAGACATATATTTTGAATGATCTTGTGTCTAATAATGGTCGTTCTGGATACAAGTACGTTAAATTTTCAAAACTTTGATTATCAATATCTTTTTATATATTTAAATTTGATACATGAATCATTTGTATAGATTTATCTCGAAAAGTACTTTTATAATATTATAATTTTATTAGGTTTTATAAATATATTAAATAAATATTAGTGGTTAAAACTATATTTTAGTGGCTGTGTTAATATCCAAAACGACATCTAGTTGCGAATCGGAGTGAGTATATATATTCTAATACATAATTAGCATGATGTTCTTTCTACACCTCTAATAAATATTGAACTTTACATTATATTCTTTCTCTATATATGTATTGGATTTAGTGTTTAGAGAAAACACTTACAGATGGCCTAGTCATTATTAACATCTTGTTGGACTATGTAATACGAGAGTGCATAACTTGGAATAGAGGGTTTTAGGAGGGAAAGCACATGCATACCTGGATTGTCTGTGACAAATCGGATGGCGGCCCAGCCAAGTCTTGGAACAAGGACGGTGTTCCTCATCGGTGGATCCACCAAGTTGTACCTCTTGGCATCCCTCTCCGCGTCGTAGTTTCCATGCCCCTGCGCGAGCACGAACAAGTCGTGGCCATGGAGGTGCATCGGGTTGGAGTCGCTCTGCCGCAGCGACGTGCTCTGGAACACGATCTCCACCGAGGCGTTGTACCGGAACCTCATCGCCGTCGTCGCCTTCGACGTCGGCTCCAGCAGCTCCTCCACGGGGCCCGGCGGGATCATCGCTCGGTCGGTGAAGTTGAACATCCTCGGTGGCCTGTCAGGCAGTTCTTGTAGCGTCTCCACGCTGCTCATCCTGCTGTGGTAGTGTGCTTCGAGTAATGACGTCGTTGCAGGGAGCTGGAATGAGACGTTGTTCATGGTCGCTACGAGGATTGATTCGTGGGCTACCTTACTCCGATTGCAGGCTGATGATCTGTATTGGCCTCCTGATCTGCAGATGGAACCCAGGCCGAGGGCGATGAACAGGTGCGTGTCGACGTGCAGTGGCAATGGCGGCAACCGTGGGTGAGGCAGGCTGGTCAGGTTGCCATGGAAGTAGAACGATGTGATCGTGTCATGTTGGTCAGGCATTTCAGGCACCATTGGGGCACTGGATAGAGCTTCTCCTTTGCTTGGATTGTACTGTAAGATGCCTCTCGAGATGAATACCGGGATCTGGGGGTCCGGCTCCGGCGGCTGGTTGGCCAGGACGACCATGTAATACCTGCTTGGAGGCGCGTCAGCAACCACCAGAACGTCTATCGTCTCGCCTGGCGCGATCGCGACAATGTCCGTGGTGAACGGTTTGACGTAGTTCGCGTCGGCGGCGACTACCGTGAACTTGTGTCCGGCGATCTTCAAGTAGTACTCCGAGAAGAGTGCAGCGTTGACTATTCTTAACAGGTATGTCTTGCCGTGCTCCACGTTGACAATGTAGTTGTCGTCCATGGCCCCTGCAGAAAGTGAACTTGTACGGTTAATTTGGAGATGTTCCGAAGAACATGAGTGCAAAAGTAAAACTAAACTTCAGACCATTAGTTGATTTGGAGTAAATAGTAGTCCAAAATGTTTGATGAATTTTTGTACACAAAATTTATTAACAAAAGAATAAAAAATAAATAAAATGAAAATGGGGTTGTCCACATGTCAGTTAATAATCATTGATACACGATGTAAGAGCAGTGTACCACATGCAAAATTTACTGCAAGACTGCAACATGCAAGCCCCGCGTGTCATCAATAATTTTCTATGTGTAAACTATCTAATATTAGACTCATTTAGAAGAGATTATGGTAAGGAGCACGGCGATTAAAAGATGGCAAATCTGGCGTTTGATTTAAAAATTGGCCTCCAAAAGATTAATGATCGATAAAGTACAAAGCAAAACGCACAACTGATTGCTCTCGTCAGCACCCCATGCAGGTGTTTTCTTGGCCAGTTCGGTTGAGGAGACCATTGGGATCCATAATTATAAATACACACGCAAATCGTCCCACATACTTGGTTGGCTTGACACTGGGTCCACGGTGCATGGATATATAGTGACCCCAACTGGGTAAAGATCAGCGTTTATGTCTAGCATTCTAACTAAAATGTGCTCTGTTACGATTAAAGGTCGAGGGGTTTCGGCCAGGGAGCCCCGCCACGTCACCTCTCTTGCGAAAAAGCACTCCAGAAGTTTTGAAATAGTGCCTAGGTCCTTCTATCGGCTCTTTTGTAAAAAGGTCTGTAGGCATTTTGAAATCACGCTTAAGGCCTTCTAGAAATTTAAAATTACGTTTAATCCCCCGATGGTTCTTTCACAATAGGCTTCTTCGAAAATTCCAAAAATACGTATAGGTCCTCTTGCCACCTCTTTTGCAGAAAAAACTTGTGATTCTGCACGATCCAGTCTAGCTCCTTCTTAAGCCCTTTTGCAAAAAGAAAATTATGGTTTTAGAAAATTTCATTTAGACCCGGACCACACCCTCTTACAAAAAAAAGTCCTTGAGGCTCCAGAAAATTACATCCAATCCCAAACCAAGATTCGCACAGACGTCACGCGGTTCTACCTGGTTCATAGAGCTAGCCCCATAGCTTTTCCGGCCAATGCTTCTATTCACATGACATTACCTACGCGTGACGTGGCACCACACATCTGCAACAAGAGTCAAAAGTCGATTACATTCAAGAAGCGACGGAACGGTGGGTGGCGGCTAGGGTTTCCTCCCCTAGCCGCCACCGGCATCTCAGCCAAATCACGCGCACATCGGCGGCGCGGCCTCCGGATATCGATCTCCTCGCCTGTGCCTCTCGTCGCGCGCTCCCGGAGATGGCCGAGATTGTTCGGTCCGATTTCCTCCCCGCCTGTGCTGGTCGAGATGATGACCAAACATGCGAGAAATTCCCTCGTGCCGTTCGCGTCAGCGCTTCCGTGAGGCGTGCGGACATGCGCGTGGCGGCCGCGTCTGGGGAGGTGATTATCCCTAAGGGCACAAGCGACGGGATGCCGTCTTCAGCTGGTGTGGTTCTATTCGAGTCTGATGATTTGCAGGCTCCGATCGTCCGCCTCCCCGTGCGCCGCCGAGGCCTGCTCCGTCGGCGTCTTCTGATTCAGCAGTCAAAGTCGCGACATATCCTCGGGCGATCTTCTAGCCCATGGATCTGGCCGGCCGATCGCAACAGCCGATCGGCGGTGGGCTGGATCTATTGTTCTCTCTATGAGGGCGCGCGATTCTCGGCGATGTGCAACCGGATATGCAGGATATTGGGTGATGCTTTAAGAATCAATTTAAAGCAGTCATGGCAGGGGGCGCAATGATTCAAATAGCCGCGGTGTTCTTGGTGGTGGCGCTCAGAATGTTGGAAATCCAGGGGGTTGCCGGATTGTGGCACCCAGAATATTGGAAATCCAGGGGTGGCCGGATTGCTTACGCGTTCTCTTTTTTCCTTTTTTTTGTTTTGTTTAAAGGCTGTGTGCTTCTTGTTAAGCAGAGACCGGGAGAAATTTTAAGGACTTGTATCATCTTGATGTAATGTTCTTGAGATTAATAAAATCTTCCTTCATCTAAAAAAAATTCATATCCAACTGAACTTCGTCGCTGCCTCCGCCCAAAAAATGCGCACGACCATCACCAATAACAGTACGCACAGATAGTCAACACGCAGAGCCGCCGAGGAACAGCCACCCTGTGCAAATATTTTTTTCTCGACTCTTGCCATACGCCGCCTACTCCATACATTATTGTCAACATACTTCGATTCACGACATCGGTGTTTGACGGTGAGCAACTTGATTTCTCCTAGTGAGAAGAAGAGTACCTTGAGCTGGCACTGTAGATCAATCTAACAATTGGAAGATATTGTAGACAACTATTCATCCATGAAAGTGTGGTATAGACTTCACATTGAAGTGAGTCCGACTATAGATCGAAACGATCATAGTGCAAGTTCTCCTAATGAGATAGAGCCCTAGAGGTGACTATGGAATCTACACGGGTACAGTACGTATTTTTCCAATACTATTGAACTAGCTATGAAATACATAGTTTTGATTCCTGATCGGTAAAGAACCGACTCTGATTCTATGCAAATCAATAAAAGAGAGTATCATATTATATTGATTTTTGCCTCTCGTGCGGGGCAGAATTATTTAATGCTTCAAAGCAAACATCGTCTAACGCATCATATTCTCATCGTCAGCCGCAAGGCCAAGATGCACAATCAGTATATTATTTTTATATATCATCACCATGACTGGGTATCAACGAGAGAAAAAGACCACTTTATCATACATATTACTATATGTCCACGAATAATGAGGCCAAACAAAATCATGGTCTAGTGTCAACGAGGCAAGGTCACTACTCCATTAACATGTCCCAAATGAATAGAATCGAACGCTCAATTGATAGGCACCCACAAGGCAAAGGCAACACATACATCCGCATCCGAAAAAGGCAGGTGTACACATGACTGGGCACCAACGAGGCAAAAGTCATCCTCTTCACCAACAAATCCTATCTGTTAACCGACATGATGATGGTGTACCATGACCGGGCATCGGCGAACATCCACATCTTCACCACCTATATCTACACTAATACTATATATGCACATGGATGAACTATATGTTGTGAAATTTGATGTTCTGCTGTTTCTTTTGAGGAGGTTATTTTGAGCTAGTCCATTGGGTTGTTGGGCCTTTTGGTCGGCCCGTTAGGGCTTATGTGACCAGACGCAAAGGAGAGGAATGAGTCCTCTTTTCTCCCGACTGGGCAGCAACTGCATCGCCTATTTTTCCATGCGACTCTCATGGTGGCTGGAAGCAAAGCGACTTAGGCCTTATTTGTTTCGACTTAGGTTTTTTGGCTTTTGACTTTAAGCCAATTTTTTGGCTTAATGAGCTTTTAAGCTGTTTGCTTTTAAGCCAAGGTACGCTGTTTGGCACCTTAGCTTTTTTATGGGTTAGATAATATAGCTTATTATTGAAAAGTCTGAAATACCCTTTGACTGTGAGGGAGAGGGAGAGGCCTTGAACTGGCTTGAGATCAATTGAAGCAAGGCAAGCCGTGAGCTTCTGGTACCATGGTGTACATGCTTGAGATCAATTCAAGCCAAGCCGTGAGCTTCTTGATTGGCACCATTCGCGGCTATTGATCCTAGCACGCACGTAGCAGTAGTTTGGTCGTAGACCTGGTGACGCGTTTTGCTGGGGGTACAAGGGAGCTAAAAAAGATCTCATGGCTTCCTGAAACTATTGCAGTTTCACACGCCCTGCAGCTTACGGCACCGGAATGAGATAGAGACGCTTTTGGAGCAGCGCTTACACTTTCCAATGTCATGCTTCAACTCATGGTCAATGACATCAAGGGCAAGAAGAACAGCAGTTGAACTAAACGAACAAGGTATCATTCCTATTGGACAGGGGGTCCAAGAGGACCAAGACTTTGTTATAGACCATCTATTACATTTCTCTGGCGTCCTTGTGCTGACCGATCCCTCAGTGCCATTATCTGCTAAATATGCATACTTCCGTTCCTTCAACTGCAACTTGAACATTTTCAGCCTCTCCGTCGCCTTTTCAGCTGATTCTTGTTCGTTGGGTATTGATGCTGGATTCAGGCAAAATAGAATCTTTACCCGACCTGGAACTTTCCAGGGATAACACAGGAAGCTTCCTCGGTTTCTCCTCCACATTATTATTGCTGGCCACCTATAATGGACAAACGCAAACACTTCTGCAGATGTATTGCAAGACAAAAACGAGGGATAGCATTCCTGTCTGAAGAGAGTACCCCTATCTCATGGACAAGTCCAATACAGCCTGAATCCTTTAATTCTTTTATGTTTGTGACAAGCCATGGAACCAGGGAACATAAGTTTTTCATTTTTGAAGGCTCAGCTCGCAGGCATGCATATGATTCACCTATAAATACAACAAAAACTAATAAGACCAGAGACATGGCTATGCAAATACAACTCTACAAGAGCTCTAAAATGGCAATACTAGCGTCAAGTCTGGACAATGAAATAAAACATGACAATTCTTCCGTTTCAAGATTGTGATTTCTGAAGCAATACATGAGATGAATTTTAGCAAATAAGGTCTTAGAGAGGGTAGAAAATTGAAAATAGAACACTCGACTATAAGAGCAGTACCTTTGTTTTGGAGGCCTTCCCTGGTCTCAATCATTTCAATTGCTGACTAAGATGGTAGCAATCAAACTAATTCAAGAATATTCATGAATCAGATCATTAGATGGTATCATGGTAGCAAACAAATATGACACGGTTACTAGTATATGCAATAATTTTGTGCAGTTCAGATAAATGGAAGAGAGATAAGCAATGAAATTTTATGAGTTGTGTTATTTGCACATCCTAAAGTATAAGTCTACAAGTTTCTTGGCATAAAGCAAAAAAAGCATATATCAATCATCTTTCTTGTAATGTAGAGACAAAAGCAGCACATCTTTAAGGAAATGAAATCAACATAATCAGCAATTGTACCACTCCCGAGTTTATCACTGCATTCCATGGGATTGAAATTCAGTTGTACCATTTACTCTTTAACATCTAATGATTGATTAATCATAGAATAGGAATCGCGTTTGTCTTTATTTCCCAATCCAGTATGAAATGAGAAGTCCCAGTTGGCCAAAATTAAAGCCAGCACTGCCGTATCAAACTCAGAATCGTCGAGGGGAGGAGGATGGCGGGAAGGTGGGAGGAGGAGGCGCCGGGGATGAGGGAGTCTGGGGAGGAGGGCACCGCGCTTGTCGCGGGAGGCCGCCACCGGCTTGGCGAGATGAGGGAGCCGGAGAGGAGGGCGCCACTGCCTGCCGCCGAGGAGGAGGAGGGCGACGCTGCGTTCTTGAGGAGGACGACAGCGCTGGCTCGTTGCTCAGGAGGAGAGCGCCGTCGACAAACCCTAGTAGCCAGGAAGTCGCGAGGGAGCACGCACCACAGGTCTCACGGGGAGCAAGGGATCGGTGGAGGGGAGTAGCAAAAAAACAAAAGAAGTTTTCCTTTATATATGGATGGCATTGATGGGTAAATATGTTACAACTTCAATGGTAAATACAAATTGCAATCCGCAAAAGCTAAAAAAAGCCACCTCACATTGGCTTTTAGCTTATAGTTCATGGGAGGCTTTTGGCTTTTTTTAAGCCCAACTTAAAAGCTATCCGTTTGTTTCAGCTTTTAGCTTTTTTAGTTTTAAGCCAGGAAAAAAGCCGAAACAAACAGGGCCTTAGTCCTGGGGCTCTTCGGCTTTGTGGACTACGGCACTTGAGCTTTCGGCGTCAGGTGAGGAAGCCGTTATGGCTGATGGTCGCAAGGATCCCGGATCTCTGGTACTCTTCTTCCTCTATTTGAAGGGCCAGATCCTCTTCTCCAAAAATAGTAAGAAGAAAAACATCTCAGATTTCCTACTTCCCATCTTGTTTTCCTCCTGTTCTTGTGCGGCAGCATTTGCTGGTGAGTGAGAACTCCGGATCTCTATTATGGAGTTTAGCCGGCTTGAGAGCTTCATTGCATTTGTGAGCTCCTTGCACCGGTGATTGTGGCCAGTATATTCTGTGTGCTGGATTGTTGGTTCTGGAGCCTTTGCACTTTGGGTGTCTATTCTGCTCCTGTGCACCGATTTGCTGTGTTTTGTGCCAGTGGAGCTGTAGATTCGGTTCCTGATACCGAACACTTGTGAGGATATTGTGTTGGAGGATTGTCTTGCGTAGCATCACTTGAGGCTCACCTCGATCTGCAGTGGTTGTGTTGCTAGTACAGAGAGGGCTTTGTATCTCCGTGATCCAGTCCAGGTTTCACCGCGGCACAAGCGGCGGCATTGGATTTCTGGGACATCGATATTTTATCGTGCCTAACCCGTTCTATTGAACAGCTTTGAGTGCTATTCTGTTGTGAGTATATATCCAGATTGCTCATTCTGTTTTTGGCTACCTGTGGGATTGCTCGATGATGTTGGGTCATTTATTGAATATAATATTTAATAATGTGAATTAGGCCTTGAACCAATAGATTTACATGCTAGAAAGTTTTGATTTGTGTCACTGTTTGTCTTATTAAACTTGTTGCTATGTTCCTTAGCTTCTGACAGTATTACATTAATTCTGAACTGATAGCTATTGCTTCTTGGTTTAGCTATTTGAATCTGTTAGTTGTTGAATCAGTAACTTTCTTGCTTCAGTTGGTGCTTTGCGTGTTACTGATCTGAATATTTATGTTGTACTAATTTCATCTAGATGAATACTGATCAGGTTACATGAGTGTAATATGTTGATTAAGATATAACAGTGAACTTAATTATCAAATCTCTATTGTGCATGTTAAGGTGGTAAGGGTTCGAGGCTTTATTCACTGATTTAATTGTTTAGCCCATTTGTGATAGAAGTTGAAGATTTAAGACTTCACTTAAAACCCTAAGTCTAAGAGCAATATAAGACATATTCTCATCAATCTGTTGTAGGAGATATGTTTAAATACATGGATGACATAATATTCATAATGGGCTTAATCTTGCAGATTATGTCATCTTTGGATTTTATATTTTTCATCATGTTGTTATTTAGAATTAGCTATATTTTCTTGCTCTTAATATAGCATATTTCCCAACACTATATAACGACAACATAGCTTAATGGAATGTATTCTATAGGATCCGGATGCCAATGTAAATACATTGGGCATCCATGGGATTACGCAATCTCCAGTTAGTTACACTACTTAAGCGTAGATTCAGAAGACAAATGATGAGCTTCAACAGAGGCTTGTAATTTTGTGTATTCAATACATAATTAATGAAATACAGTATTCCTTGTATATTCATTCGTCCTTTTGTTTTCACAGACACAAAAATTACAAGAACACACAAAAGTCTTTCGCATCATTGCATTAATACAAAAATGGTTATTTTGCAGTTGCAGTAATACTGAGTTACTGACAGTATATTACCTGAACAGTTGTATAGATCTCCAAGATTCCCATTGATTGTAGCTGCAGCGGGGTTGTCATCGAAGTTACCACTCGACATTTTCCTGTCTAACTGAGCAAGGTCCATCTCCCACCATTCACCTGCAATCAAGAATTCACTTGGTCTAAGGACACCTTTCAGAATTCTACAGTCACAATGAATATTATGTCTCTGAATCACAATGCTGTTGCAAACTTGCAATGCAGTCGATAAAAAACAGTAGTTGACATCAATATCCAAGTTTGCATTCATGTGTGAATGATCATCCTTCTCTATTTTGTCCAAGGGCAGTTTCATCAAGCATTAACGCTGTTAATCGATCAGTTAGAGTTTCGGGATCCACAAGAAAACCTATAACAATCGGGATCTCCTTGTCAGGCTTAGGAAACGGATATGAACTGGCCCCAAATCTTGGCCGGATGACCAAGGCGCCATGAACAGTTGCCCGGAGGCAGGTGACGTGAACGTGCCACCACAGCGTGCCCTCCTGGCCGGCGACGTCGAATCGATAGGTGAAGCTCTTGTTCGGCTGGATGGGGCACTGTGTTATCATCCCCACTCCATCTGCCCAGCAATTCAGCCGCTGTTTCAGTCCATGCCTGCATACATCAGAAAAAAGTGATAAAATTTTAAAACTACTACGACTTAAAAATCATATGTCCTGAACAATGAATAGTGTGTTGTCTGAAACGTGCTAACTAGTCGGAACAGATAAATATTTAACCAACTAGGCAGCACTTGCCAGTGAATTGTTACTCCATAGGGTGATTTGTTGAGGACATGAACAACCACAGAGTCTCCTTCTCTGACTTCAATCACTGGGCCTGGGAACTGCCCGTTCACCACGGTGACCAGCGTGTCCTTGCACAGGTGCTTTATATGTACTTGACTCACCTATTCGGGCAAAACCACAACAACAAACCGTTTGTTGTAGCACTCATGCATGGATAGAAATATCAACGAGCAATGCGATGACTGGCGAGAAAACAAGGAGGAGAAGCATGCTTACAACGAATGTGTGCTCGACGACCGCCGCATTGCAGCCGCCGACCGACGAAAACTAGCTACAGTATATAGTCGGTACAGTGCTTCTTAAACACGAAAACTAGCTAACACTATTCCGTTAGTTGCGTTTCCCACGTATCTTAGCCATTAGTTGCACACCACCTCACCCCTGTCCCCACCTTCCCAAAGCTGCACACCACCCTCCTCCTGTACTACACTCACGCTAGCTGCACATCTTCGTCACCTCCATGGATGCCGTCTTGTGCCTGGCCACCCCGTCGATGCTCCTCTCGAGTGGTTTCTTCACCGACCCCGCCATCGCGTGCGCTCCCCACTTCTCCATGTCCGACTCTTATGTGCCCTCACCCTTCTGGCCGACTTTGCCTTTGCGTCATCGAAATTTTTTTAATAATACATTTTTTTTCAAAATTTCCAAAATATACCACGAAAAAAATAAATTACATAAATATACCCTTATCGCCCATTGGTTTGGCTACATTTAAATGTCGCTAAACCAACAGGCGACAGGAGGCAAACAGTGCGGAGACGTGACGCTTTTGTCACCGTTGATCGTGCGACGTGGCCTCTGTCACCCGTTGGTTGGGCGACATTTAAATATCGCCAAACCAACGAAGCGACGAGGTATATTTATGTAATTTTTTTTTCGTGGTATATTTTTGAAAAAAATGTATTATTAAAAAAAATAATTCTTGCGTCATCCATCATCACCTACGAGTCCGTGTTGGTCGCTGACACCACGTGGCCGAGCCCTGTCCCCTGCTGCACGCAGCAGAGACTGGCCCCCTCGGGTCGCAGCCTCGCAGGCGTCCAAGCGCGCGCTCACCACCTACATCAGCACCGACCCTGCTAACTTCCGCCTCATGGTGCAGCGAATCACTGGCGTCCAAGTCGAATTGGTGTCGCTGGCCGACGACATCTTGTCGGCGACGTTCAACGCGTTCGTGTTGCAGGCTGGCGTGTTGGGGAACGTGCTACTCCTGACTGTGGCATCCGACGATGCGGTGCTTCATCATCATCACCAGCAGCAACTGCAACCGTGCTTCCCGATGCTGGACTTGTGGAGCGTCATGTACGCGAGCAGCGAGCTGCTCTAAGCAAATCATGTTTCGTTCATTCCATCATTAACTAGGATGTGAAGAGTACCAGTGTTTTTTTTCCCAATCCATGCATGTACTTTCTTGATTTGTTTGGTCCTGTCAGCTGGGGAAGAGGCGTAGGAGAGGGTATGTGGTAACATTTGTTATGTTCCATCAGGTTCCATTCAGTATCGTGAAACCTAAGTTTCTTTGTTAAGTTTTATCAGATTCCACAAATAAGTTTTATGGTGTTTCATAATTTGATCCATTTTTTTAAAGTGTAATGATTAAGTTTTATTAAGTTCATCAAGTTTCATGAATTTTCAAGAATATTCAGTGCTAAGTTCTATGACGTTTCATTTATATGTTTCATGAGGTTTCGTCACATAGTTTCACGTCTAAGAAATACCTTTTTACTATTATGTTTCAGTAGGTTTCATGTTTAAGTTTTTCCAGGTTTTATGTGTTCACGGCTAAGTTTCACAATATTTTACAGATAAGTTTTACGAGGATTCACGAAATAAGCTTCACAATGTTTCATAAGTTACAATAGGTTCAAGTATTATAACTTTTTATGGATAAGTTTCATGACGTTCCACAAACGTTTCATTAATACGTTTTATGAGGTTTCATCACATGGTTTCACATCTAAATTTACAATTTCATCAGATATTAATAGTTATAGTCTGTACAACTATGTTTCAGTAGGTTTCATGTTTCAGGGCTAAATTTCACAATACTTTATATATAAATTTCATGAGGTTTCATAGTATTTCATCTAGATATGCGAATCCTGCCAAACACATTTGATTTTTTGAATATTTGGTGAATCTCACGAAACTCATATGAAACTGGTTTTAATTTGTTTTCCCCTGAAACTTGTGAAACTTACGTGAACTCTTGTTGAAACTTTCTCAATACTTTGATTTTGTTTCTGAAACTTGTCGTTGAAACTTGAATTTTGTTTTTAAACACCCTGAAACTTGCATGAACCTTTTATTAAAACTTACCCCAAAACTTTGAATTTGTTTCTGAAACTTGAAAACCATTTGAAACACCATGAAACGTACATGAATTTTATTGAAAGTTACTGAAATTTTGAATTTGTCCTTGAAACTTGAAACTCATTTGAAACACCATAAAACTTGCTTAAACTATTAAATTTTTACTGGATATTGTCATTCAATCTTGAAAACCCGTTTCAAACATCATTAAACATGCACGAAACACAGGTGAAACTCGAGGGAAATCGCTAGCGAGATGTTGTGTGTGGACGTGGTGTGTAGAGGCAGGTGGCTCTTGAGAAGAGGCCTGACATCTTTTGTTGGGCGCCACGAAAAAGGTTGCCAGGTGCAACGCAAGAGGAGGACAGAGCGGCCTCGCAGGAGGAGGCTAGGGAGCAGAATTGTCAGAGGATGTGCAGGAGGTTGGGCATCCTTACGGGCGAGGAAGGACCAAGGAGATGTGGTATTTGTTTAAACACGTTGAAACCTTGTGAAACTAGTTTGAAACTTTTTGTAAACCTGCAGAACGTGCTCTAAAACTTTAAAGTTAGTCTCTTGAAACTTAGTTAAAATTATTTTGAATCTCATTTTAAATCAAGTTTCAGATTTGAAACTAGATGAAACTTGTAGTTTTATATTAGAAAGTCATTGAAATTTATTGAGACATGCTGAAATATTTATAAAATCTATTTGAAACTATTTTGAAACATAATGAAACCTATAAAACATGAATAGAATACTTCGAAACCTAGTGAAACATACTATACCATTAGAAGTGATTCTAACGGTATAGCGTAGGATAGCACTACTCCAAAAATACTAGAGAACGGTATACTGTTTCCTAGCTTTTCAACAGTATAGCTAGGATGTCGATCGAACACAGCCTTTCAGCTAGAGCCACGCAAGTTAAAGAAGACAAGGCTGCCTAGCCAAGCGATGTGGCCGGCATGCTCGACGATGCCCGTGTGGAAGCCCTGCATGCAGATTGTTGGAATTCCCAAGATCAACACACACAAACTAGACGGAGTACACAGAGAACACACACTAGTATTCTTGTACTTAGCTCTAGAAGGAATACAAGGAGTAACACTCTTGGAGGCGCCGGACTTAAGATTACAATGGACTCAAGTATTGCACCATTCTTCTACCTCTAGCTATTCTCTTCTACAAACCTGAGCTACTGCTTGTACAAGAATATATATAGCAAATGCGCAGACTTGACGCCGGTTTACCTTCAGACGCGGCGCACGAACTCTCCCGAAATTCTCCATCGCGCTTGCACTCCACAGCCACAACGTCGCGTCGCGCAGGAGACGTCTTTGAGATCCGCTTCACACGACGCCGAACAAGTCAGTGACCACTTCCTTCTGCGCTAGAAAGAGTCACGGCTCCACCTCGTGCATGCAAGATTCCTCTCGACTAAGGGCATGTATAGTGGTATAGACGGCACTATCTATATTATATCTCCACATCATCTATAGACTGACACTAAAAATAACTCATACAATGGATCGTCTATATAGTTGTCTGTAATGGTTCTCATCCAATTAATAGACTGTCTATACAATAGTACATACAATAAAATGCTGTCTATAAGACCGTCTGTTAAATAGTAGACAGCAACTTTCTCTCTCCTCCTTCTCTCTCCTCCACATCATCTAAAATCCTAGGTGGCGTGATCTTACAGACAACTGACATATACCACTGTACATGCCCTACATGCATACATGCACTACTTCCTAACACCTAATGTATGCAAGCTAAATAACCATCTAGCCTAGCTAGATGCAACACCATGCATGTGACGTGATAACCAAAAACCAAAACTAATACATACGTGTACAATTATTCTAACAACAAGATTAACACTAATAATCACCCCCTTAATCTTGTTGTCCACTATGACCTCACTCACAAGAGCGCCGGTTCGTCGTTCGCGTCGGCGAAGTTCAGCTCCCCCTGCTCCTTCTTCTTGGGCTTGGTACACTCTGATTTGAAGTGTCCCAACTCATTGCAGTTGAAACACCCCACCTTTGTTTTGTCGAACTTCTTCTTACCATGATGGTTGGACACGCCCTCTTCGCCATTGGTGAGCAACAAGTGTGTGTCACCCTCCTCGCCATGGCGCTTGCGAATCCTTCCCTCGTACACTTTGAGGCGCCCGATCATCTCCTCGATCGGCATGGTCTCCAAGTCAGTAAACTGCTCAATTGCCGCCACAACCTGCAGGAACCTATCTGGGACAGACAGAATAAGCTTCTTGACGATGACCGCATCCTCAAATGTTTCACCCAATCCACGGATTTCATTCACAAGGGAAGTCAATTTCCCCGTGAACTCATCCACGAACTTGGTCTCCTTCATGCGCATGGCCTGAAAGTCACACTTCAAAGACATCACCCGCGCTTTCTTGACACGATCGGCGCCGAGGTACATGGTCTTCAAGGTATTCTATGCCTCCTTCGCCGTCTTCTTCCCACCAACCTGCAATAAAGTTTGGTCGGGGATCGCCTGGATGATGGCCACCATCGCCATCTTGTCCTTCTTCTTGTCCACGGCTTCTCCTTCTGTGGGTTCAACGGCATCCCAAATGCCTTGAGCCTCTATGAACACCTCCATCTTGATCACCCAGCGAAGTAGTTGGTGCTCGACAACATCGGGTACTGGAGGGAGACGGATCCCTCCTTCACCGCCGCTGCCCGCTCCACGATTGACATGATGCCGCGGTATGAACACTTGGGCATGCAATTCACAACCTCGCTCTGATACCAATTGTTGGAATTTTCAAGATCAACACACACAAACTAGATGGAGTACACAGAGAACACACACTAGTATTCTTTGTACTTAGCTCTAGAAGGAATACAAGGAGTAACACTCTTGAAGGCGTCGGACTTGAGATTACAACGGACTCAAGTATTGCACCATTCTGTAAGGACCCGAATTCACCAATTCGGATCCACCGTGTATGCCGCACTATTCCCAGGATCAATGCTAGTGCACACGGCTTAATATCGGTAAGCATCACATCATACACAACGATAATAATAGTAAGACTTCATTTATTTAATATAACTAGTGTATGATCTTATGATCACTTACATTTATTCGCCTCATAGGGCAAGACTAAGATAAAATAAGACAAATGCAAAGAAAATTATAGAAGACGAGTGACTCATCAAGACACCACAAAGCATCGACAAGGCTTGGCCTAGTGACTCGCGTCCACCGAAAGTCCTCCTCAAGCACAAAGATGACTCCTCCAATCGTTGTTGGTTTGTAAGCAAGGGTGAATACACCAACACGTACTCAACAAGTTGTGCATGTAATGCAATTCTATCATAGCTATATGCGTGCTTATTCAAAGGAAAGGCTAAGTGGCTCATAAGCGATGGCGAGATTTTCAAACATAAGCAATACATAGATTGAAAAGACAAGAAACAAATAATAACAAGTAAATAGATTCCATTGTTTCTCAAATCAAACCCAAGTTCTCCATCCTAACTCATGTTCCATTATCCACATGGCATCCCGCCATCCCAAACAGCTTGTCCATTTTAATTAACTACCCCTTGATTGTAATTCCGAGCATTGCTCAATACCGTGAGCACGGCTATCCTAATAGATTGTACACTCTGCAGAGGTTATGCACTTTACCCACATGATACAACCATGCACCACACAAAGTAACGATCGTAATTGAAGCCTTTACAATGCATCCTCTTAACCCAGATGCTACCGCTAAGGTTTCAACATCAAGGGCTAAACCACCACAACAGGGCCCCCTCTTGCGCCATGTGAGTTTCCCGTGCACCCGGACTCACACCACCAAGATAGCACTTAAGTTAAGCATTTGCAAATTAGTCACTAAGTTTGTCCCATTCCGCACATGTGGTTGCAAGTTAGACTCAGTCAAAGGCTCGCAAGGTTAAGTCCTTAGGATTGATTAAAGCAAGACTTACACATACCCTTTCTCGCCCATCGGCCCACCCCGCACCCTTGCCCCTTCCACTTGCTTCAATCTAAAGTGATTATCTCCTGTTGGTTACCAAGCACCACGTGCTCTTCACAAATCAACATCGCTATGTGACTCACCGCCACAACAACTCAATCTCTTTGTGCGACCACACATGGCCCACAAATTATCATCATTGTTCCATATTCCATTAGTCAAGATTATTAAGCAATATTCCATAAGCATGTGATGACGTGGCATGGCTAAGCAATTCTATGTCGTTCTAACGTCCATCCATGTTGATTTTCTATTTACCAACTATAATTAACCAACCTAGGGTGACAAGTGGATCATGGCATACAATTTAACAAGGTAGGGTGTAATTCAAAGGGTACAATAGCTAATCCCGAAGTTATGTTGAAATCATTTATACACATGAAGTAACAAGTAATAAAGTAAATCAAAATAGCATGCAATCTAATCTATGGGTGCAACATGATCAAAGCACAACTTGCCTTCGTTAAGCTCCTGCTCTTGATCTGGAAATAATCCTTGAGCTGTGAAATCCCCTTCTGAAGCCTCGCACAATTCAACGTCTACGCGAATCGAGAGAGAAAAGCAAATAAAAACCAAAACCAAAGAGCAAACAAATTCAAAAATTCAAATAAAAGCCACCATTAGAAAGATATCAATTTTACAAATTTTTAGGAATTTGAATCACCTCAAACGGAGTTCGTATGCGAAAGTTATAAGGTTTTGAAGTTTGAAAATCCTGAAAATACCCTGAAATAGAAATTCCGAATTTAGTGAATTATTTTTATGAAGAAAAATCCGATTTTTCGGCGTCAGTTGACACACGTGCACGCGTGGCGCCAACTCATCGCCACCTCAGCGCCATACGGGCGACTCCGTCGACGTGGCGCCACGTGTCAGCGTTTTATCACCCCACCTCAACCGACGACATGGATCAATCTCGGCGCTTCGTTGAAGATCGGACGGCCCCCAGAGCTCCCGAGCGACGAAGGAACGGCGGTGGCGCAGGCTACCGGAGACGAGGAAGACGACCTCCCGCGTGGCGCTCCGCTGGTCTCCGTCGATGAAGAATTGGCCGATCCGACGCGGCTCGCAATGACGAATCCGAGTCTTCCTCCAAGTCGACGGAAGAGATACCGACGGTGATTTTAAACACGCGAAACCTTCGGTCACGTCCTTGCTACTCCGGCGAAGCTTTTGCGCTGGCTACACTAACTCTCCGCGATGGCTCAAGAGGAAAAGGAGGTGGCTCAAGGTGAGTATCGGAGGGCTCGGGAGGGTCTTTATACCGGCGGCGCGCGTGGATGGAAAGTTCAAGGCGGCGGTGATTTTGGAAGGCGGCGATGATTTTGGAAGGCGGCGATTCGGATCGGAGACGATGAACAAGAGCAGCCGATGGACATCTGATTGTCAGGATTCGTCTAGGGTTTCCTTTTTTTGGATGCTTGATAAAAGCCGTTGGATATTAATCCAACGGTCGGCAAAGATCCCGATTAAATCCGGCCGGTCAACAAGAATCGGGCGGCCTGTTATATCTGTTCATACCATAATTTTCTGAATTTCCTATTTTAGATAATCCGATTTAATGTTTTGATTTATTTGGGGCCTTAAAATACTCTAAAAATTCGAAAAATTCTCAAAAATACTTTGAGACATTCTGGACTTTAATAAAATATTTTCACAAAACTTTATTTTGCAAATATCTTTTATAATTATTTCTTGACAAAAGATAATGTATTTTAATTCAAAAGAATTCAAATAAATCTCAGAAAATCCAAATAAATTCAGAAAATTCACAAAATTCATAAATGGCAATAAAATAATATTAACTAATTGAAAAGCTGAAATTTTGGGATGTTACAAACCTCCCCCCTTAACGGAATCTCGACCCCGAGATTCAGGGTTGATTAGAGAATAGGTTTGGGAATTCTGACTTCAGGTCATCCTCACGCTCCCAAGTTGCTTCGTTTTCAATGATTATCCCATTGGACTCTGCAAAAACGAGTGGACTTGTTCTCGGTCCTACGCCCATCACATCCAAAATCTTTATCGGATGTTCCTTATAGGTAAGATCTTTCGCAACTCAATAGCCTCTAATGGCGTTTGCTCACCGGTACTCAAGACACTTCTTGAGTTGTGACACATGGAATACATCATGCACCCCTTGAATGACTCGCAATTCCAACGGTAGGCAACTTCTCCTTGACGGCTCAATATCTTAAACGGCCCTACATACCTAGGTGCAAGCTTCCTTTGACATGAAACCTCTTAACACCCTTAAGGGAGTAACCTTAAGGTACACATAATCATTGGGCTCAAAGCTCAAATCACGACGGCGATTATCAAGATAACTTTTCTGTCAGGATCACACTTGTCTTTAATCTTTCCCGATCATGGCTACTTGTTCTTCAAATCTCCGAGCAACTCAGCCCAAACATTGAACGCCCCCGCTTTCATTCCAATTCAACGGGTACGACAAGCACGCACCATATAATGCTTCAAACGGTGACATTTGCAAACTGGCTTGATAACTATTATTGTAGCTAAACTCGGCATACGGCAAACATTTATCCCAAGACGTGCTATAAGATATCGCACAAGCTCTCAACATATCCTCCAAAATCTGATTAACCCTCTCGGTCTGACCATCTGTCTGTGGATGATATGCGGTGCTAAAATTCAAGCGAGTGCCTATCGCTTCATGCAGCTTGTCCCAAAATCTTGAGGTAAATTGGGTACCTCGATCCGACATGATCTTCTTGGGCACACCATGCAAGCATACAATCCTGGACATGTACAATTCTGCCAGTTTATCGCCTGAATACGTCGTCTTCACCGGAATGAAGTGAGCGACTTTAGTTAACCGGTCAATGATCACCCATATGGAGTCATACCCTCTCTGAGTCTTGGGCAATCCGGTGATGAAATCCATACCAATCTCCTCCCATTTCCATTCCGGAATCTTTAATGGTCAGCAATAATCCAATGGACTTCGATGCATTGCCTTCACCCTCTGGCATACATCACACAGCGCTACATGCTCCGCAACTTCACGTTTCATACTCGGCCACCAGAATCTCTTCTTAAGATCCTGATACATCTTAGCACTTCCTAGATGAATAGAATACTTAGAATCGTGAGCCTCCTCAAGAATCAACTGCTTGAGCTCCTTTTCATTTGGCACACAGATTCGTCCTTTTAACCACAAAGTTCCTTGCTCATCTACCGAGAAATCTTCTGCTAATCCTTCCTCTTTCTTGGATTTGATTTTTCTGATCTTCTCATCTTTACTCCGCTTATCCCTGATTTGATCCTCCAAAGTTGGCTTTACTTCCAATGCAAAGAATACATCCTTGCGTACAACTTCCAATCCCAACTTCAAATTCTCGCACAACTCCCACGCTTGCTCACCACCAAGGAATTCACATTATGGCTCTTTCGACTTAAAGCGTCAGCCACCACATTAGCTTTTCCAGGGTGGTAGTGGATTCCAACATTATAATCCTTTATTAATTCCAACCATCTCCTCTGCCTCATGTTAAGATCCGATTGAGTGAATATATACTTCAAACTCTTATGGTCCGTATATATCTAATCTATTTCGATGAGATAATGACGCCATATCTTTAAGGCATGCACTACTACCGCTAACTCTAAGTCATCGTTGGGTAATTCCCTCATGAGGCCTCAATCGCCTTGATGCGTAGGCCACTACCTTGCCATTCTCGCATTAACACACATCCAAGTCCTACTCGCCAGATGCGTCACAGTAGATGTCAAAACTGCTCTGCACATCCGGCAACACTAACACAGGAGCAGATGTTAACCTCTTCTTTAATTCATGAAAACTATTCTCGCACTCAGGCGTCCATGCAAACTTCTTTTCCTTCTTCAACAATTGCGTGAGAGGTCTCGCAATCATTGAAAATCCCTCAATAAATCGGCGATAATATCCCGCCATTCCCAGAAAACTACGGATCTGTGTGATTGTCTTTGGTTGCTCCCAATTCATTACAGCTTCTACTTTACTTGGATCCACGGCAATTCCCTTAGCGGTCATTACATGCCCAAGGAATTCCACCTTCTCCTTCCAGAAATCACACTTGCTGAACTTGGCATACAATCGCGATCTGCAACCTCTCTAAAACCAATCTCAAGTGCTTGGCATGCTCTTCTTCTGATTTGGAATACACAAGGATATCATCAATAAAGACTACCACGAACTTATCTAAGTATTCCATGAACACCTTATTCATGAGGTTCATGAAATAAGTCAGCATTGGTCAATCCAAATGACATGACCGTAAACTCATAATGTCCATAACGGTAGAGAATGCGGTCTTCGAATATCTTCCGCCTAATCCTTAGTCGATGATAACTTCGATCAAGATCTATCTTGGAGAAAATCTGCGCTCCCTTCAATTGATCGAACAAGTCATCAATCCTCGGCAAAGGGTACTTATTCTTGATTGTTACTTCATTAAGTGCACGATAATCGATGCACATCCTCAAACTTCCATCCTTCTTCCTAACAAACAAAACTAGCGCTCCCCATGGAGAAGAACTTGGCGAATGAAACCTTTCTCCAAAGAATTCCTCAATTTGCTTCTTCATCTCCACTACCATCGGTTGGCATCCGATATGGCCTTTTTGCTATCGGTCTTGTCCCCGTACCAACTCAATAACAAACTCAATATCCCACCGGCGGCATGCCCGGTAAATCCTCGTGAATACCTCCGATAATCTCTAGCAACAGTACATCCTCCACACTAACCACCTTCGCGACTGTTGATCATCAATCGACCATTACGAATCATGCGATGGCGTGTACTTCCACCTTCTCGCCGCTAGGGCTTTCTAAGGTCACCACCCTTTGGCCACAATCCGTATCGACTTTGTGCTTAGACACCAATCCATCCCTAGGATAATATCTAAGGTTTGGGTGTCTAACAAGATGAGATTCGCTAGAACTCTATCCCATTCATAAGCAACTTAATCCCCAAACACCCAAGATTAGATTGAAGTTCGATCCCGGGCTTGGACTATAAGCACACACTTAAGATTCTTAACAGCAAATCCATTCTTCATGGCAAAATCCCGAGAAACAAACGAATGCGAAGCTCCAGAATCAAATAAAACTGTAGCTGGTACTGAGTTAACCAAAAACTTACCCAGTACGACATCCGTTGCTTCCTGAGCTCCATCTGCGCAGAATATGGTTGATCCTTCCACGCATCGCCGCTTGAGGCGACGCCCCGATCTTTGGTGCTCGATTCCCTCCTCACACGGAGCTTTGGTTTGGAGTAGTGCCCAAGTTGAAGCGGATCGGGTAACGCTTCCCCTCGTCGGACACTTGTTGGCGGCGTGCTCGCTCGTTGCATGAATAACACCTTCCGTATCGGTCGTTGACTTCGAAACGGCATTGCCCATTGGTGCCGGAGTTTGAAAATTCGACCACGGGCGAGGTGTTGAACCGTGCCTTGCTCGGAACCGAGGTTGAATCTCGCAAACTGCTATGTGTCATCCCGAGCCTAAGCCGACTAGGTTGTCCAAATTGCTAGCCATTCTCGCTTATGTCCTCACCCAACTCCTTGCGCTTGTCTTCAAGGATCAACGCTTTGTTGACTAACTCCCGAAATCGTGAAATTGTGGGTGATTAGCCCAACTCGCAATCCGAGTTTAATCCTTTCAGGAAGCGAGACTGTCTGGCCTTATCAGTAGCAACATCCTCAGGTGCATAGCGTGCCAACTGAGTGAACTTATTTAGATATTCTGCCACTGACTGGCCTTCTTGCTTTAAAGCTCTAAACTCCTCCTTCTTAAGGTTCATCATTCCTTCCGCACATGATATTGACTTAAGGCGTGGAAAATTCTTCCCAAGTGATTTCTGCGGGGCTCCATGCTTGCCAAGCAATAATTCTCCCACCATTCTGCGGCGGTCCTCTCACCGTGGTGTGTAGCATATAGCACCTTCTCTGGCCCTCACATTGCGTGATGTGCGGCTTCCTCTCAATAGTCCTTGGCCAATCATCGGCCTCTAGTGGGTTGACATTACCCGAGAAGGTTGGAGGCGAGTTCTCATGAAATCGACAACTTGGAGTAAGCACGCGGCCCATTGTTGCCTTGTCGCTGCGTTCGCCAACTTGGCTGCCATGTTCTACATCTCGTGATCATCGCTCGCGATAAGTGAGTCTGCCTCACGTAAAAAGCTCCCAAGTTTTGCATATCTATCAAGGCGGTCTTGGTGCGGTGGTGTTCCATCATGGTCATTCCGTGGAGACCACTTCTGACGCTCCATTGTTGCCACAGTGTTCACCATCTGTTTGGGTTAGGAGAGGGTAGAAGTAGCACGATGAGATATAAGAATCTCTAAAGCGGGGAACAGTTTAACCCAATTTTATCATTTTATTGCATAACTTGGTATGGTCGCTACATAAGCCTAAAAGCTTTTGCAACGATATCGCACACTCAAAGAAACAATAAAATCCAAACTAAACACCCAACCTTAACGCCTATTATAATTGGTAATGCTATCTTATGGACGCGACTCAACATTCGAGTCTCAACTTAATCCTATGACTCTCACCATCGGGTCCGACCGGTCCGCCTCGATCGGGTCGTAGCTCCATCTCCGGCTCGCTCAGATCCATATAATGCTTCCTCCAACTCACGAACCTTCGAGAGATCGAGCTAGAACCTCCCGTGGTGAAGTCTTCTCCTTTGGGCCTCCTCTCGGCTCTTCGCAGCTCGAGCCATATCATCAAGGGCGTCCTCCTGAGCGATGACATATCGGGCTAGGTAGGCGATCGTGGCATTCTCCTCTTGTTCGGGGATCGCCTGGATGATGGCCACCATCGCCATCTTGTCCTTCTTCTTGTCCACGGCTTCTCCTTCTGTGGGTTCAACGGCATCCCAAATGCCTTGAGCCTCCATGAACACCTCCATCTTGATCACCCAGTGAAGTAGTTGGTGCTCGACAACATTGGGTACTGGAGGGAGACGGATCCCTCCTTCACCGCCGCTGCCCGCTCCACGATTGACATGATGCCGCGGTATGAACACTTGGGCATGCAATTCACAACCTCGCTCTGATACCAATTGTTGGAATTTTCAAGATCAACACACACAAACTAGATGGAGTACACAGAGAACACACACTAGTATTCTTTGTACTTAGCTCTAGAAGGAATACAAGGAGTAACACTCTTGAAGGCGTCGGACTTGAGATTACAACGGACTCAAGTATTGCACCATTCAGAAGGACCCGACCACCAATTCGGATCCACCGTATGCCGCACTATTCCCAGGATCAATGCTAGTGCACACGGCTTAATATCGGTAAGCATCACATCATACACAACGATAATAATAGTAAGACTTCATTTATTTAATATAACTAGTGTATGATCTTATGATCACTTACATTTATTCGGCCTCATAGGGCAAGACTAAGATAAAATAAGACAAATGCAGCAGAAAATTATAGAAGACGTAGTGACTCATCAAGACACCACAAAGCGATCGACAAGGCTTGGCCTAGTGACTCGCGGCCACCGAAAGTCCTCCTCAAGCACAAAGCGATGACTCCTCCACTGTTGTTGGTTTGTAAGCAAGGGTGAATACACCAACACGTACTCAACAAGTTGTGCACAGAATGCAATTCTATCATAGCTATATGCAGGCTTATTCGAAAGGAAAGGCTAAGTGGCTCATAAGCGATAGCAGCAAGATTTTCAAACATAAGCAATACATAGATTGAAAAGACAAGAAACAAATAATAACAAGTAAATAGATTCCATTGTTTCTCAAATCAAACCCAAGTTCTCCATCCTAACTCATGTTCCATTATCCACATGGCATCCTGCCATCCCAAACAGCTTGTCCATTTTAATTAACTACCCTTGATTGTAATTCCGAGCATTGCTCAATACTGTGAGCACGGCTATCCTAATAGATTGTACACTGCAGAGGTTATGCACTTTACCCACATGATACAACCATGCACCACACAAAGTAACGATCGAACGAAGCCTTTACAATGCATCCTCTTAACCCAAGCTACCCGCTAAGGTTTCAACATCAAGGGCTAAACCACCACAACAGGGCCCCTCTTGCGCCATGTGAGTTTCCCGCACCGGACTCACACCACCAAGATAGCACTTAAGTTAAGCATTTGCAAATTAGTTAGCTAAGCTGTCCCATTCCAGACATGTGGTTGCAAGTTAGACTCAAGTCAAAGGCTCGCAAGGTTAAGTCCTTAGGATTGATTAAAGTAAGACTTACACATACCCTTTCTCGCCCATCGGGCCCACCCTGGCACCCTTGCCCCTTCCACTTGCTTCAATCTAAAGTGATTATCTCCCGGTTGGTTACCAAGCACCACGTGCTTTTCACAAATCAACATCGCTATGTGACTCATTGCCACAACAACTCAATCTCTTTGTGCGACCACACATGGCCCACAAATTATCATCATTGTTCCATATTCCATTAGTCAAGATTATTAAGCAATATTCCATAAGCATGTGATGACGTGGCATGGCTAAGCAATTCTATGTCGTTCTAACGTCCATCCATGTTGATTTTCTATTTACCAACTATAATTAACCAACCTAGGGTGACAAGTGGATCATGGCATACAATTTAACAAGGTAGGGTGTAATTCAAAGGGTACAATAGCTAATCCCGAAGTTATGTTGAAATCATTTATACACATGAAGTAACAAGTAATAAAGTAAATCAAAATAGCATGCAATCTAATCTATGGGTGCAACATGATCAAAGCACAACTTGCCTTCGTTAAGCTCCTGCTCCGATCTAGAAATAATCCTTGAGCTGTGAAATCATTCAAGCCTCGCACAATTCAACGTCTCGCGAATCGAGAGAAAAGCAAATAAAAACCAAAACCAAAGAGCAAACAAATTCAAAAATTCAAATAAAAGCCACCATTAGAAAGATATCAATTTTACAAATTTTAGGAATTTGAATCACCTCAAACGGAGTTCGTATCACGAAAGTTATAAGGTTTTGAAGTTTGAAAATCCTGAAAATACCTCAAATAGAAATTCCGAATTTAGTGAATTATTTTCATGAAGAAAAATCCGATTTTTCGCGTCGCTTGACACACGCACGCACGTGGCGCCAACTCATCGCCACCTCGGCGCCATACGGCGACTCGTCGACGTGGCGCCACGGTCATTGCTTTTATCACCCCACCTCAACCGACGACGGATCAATCTCGGCGCCGTTGAAGATCGGACGCCCCCAGAGCTCCCGAGCGACGAAGGAACGGCGGTGGCGCAGGCTACCGGAGACGAGGAAGACGACCTCCCGCGTGGCGCTCCGCTGGTCTCCGTCGATGAAGAATTGGCCGATCCGACGTGGCTCGCAATGACGAATCCGAGTCTTCCTCCAAGTCGACGGAAGAGATACCGACGGTGACGAAACACGGCGCAAACCTTCAACACGCCTTGCTACTCCGGCGAGCTTTTTGTGGCTACACTAACTCTCCGGCGATGGCTCAAGAGGAAAAGGAGCGGTGGCTCAAGGTGAGTATCGAAGGGGCTCGGGAGGGTCCTTTATACCGCGCGCGGCGTGGATGGAAAGTTCAAGGCGGCGGCGATTTTGGAAGGCGGCAAGATTTTGGAAGGCGGCGATTTCGGATCGGAGACGATGAATGAGAGTCACTCGATGGACATCTCATGGTCGATTCGCCTAGGGTTTTTTTTTTGGATGTTGATAAAGGCTGTTGGATATTAATCCAACGGTCGGCAAAGATCCCGATTAAATCCGGCCGGGCCCGTTACTGTTCATACCATAATTTCCTGAATTTCCTATTTTAGATAATCCGATTTAATGTTTTGATTTATTTGGGGCCTTAAAAATACTCTAAAATTCCCGAAAATTCTCAAAAATACTTTGAGACATTCTCGACTTTAATAAAATATTTTCACAAAACTTTATTTTGCAAATATCTTTTTATATTTATTTCTTGACAAAGATAATGTATTTTAATTCAAAAGAATTCAAATAAATCTCAAAAATCCAAATAAATTCAGAAAATTCACAAAATTCATAAATGGCAATAAAATAATATTAACTAATTGAAAAGGTGAAATTTTGGGATGTTACATTCTTCTACCTCTAGCTATTCTCTTCTACATACCTGAGCTACTGCTTGTGCAAGAATATATATAGCAAACTTGGATAGTTATTGTGGCGTATCGCCAAGGCGTTGTTTTTTTCGCGAGGAAAAATTCATTTTTTTCCGTCGGTGTTTTTTTAAAAAATCATCGAGAAAGCGCGTGAAATGGTTGAAAAAACAAAAGCGCACCTGCGTTCGCGCTAAATCAAAAAATCCTTTTCGTGTAAAACAGTTGGAATGATCAAAACGTCAATACGTTTTTTTTGTATCTATTTAGAGGGAAAAGGGTGAAAAATCATTAGAGATGACAACCTTCTTTTGCCGAGTCTAACACTCTACGCGTTCACCGAGTAATAATACATGTTTTAAAAAATATCAGATATGTCGAGTCTAACACTCTACGTGTTCACCGAGTAATAATACATGTTTTAAAAATATTAGAGATCGAGATGGGAAAAAAGTCTAGAGATAGAGCTGCACACAAATTTCTGGTGACGAAAACATTTTTTCCCGGAAAAAACGGAGAAAGGACCTAGATGTAAGGACCAAGGACCTAATTGTTACGTTTTTGGACCTATCCGCTATCCTTAAAAATTAGAAAAGGGCTTGTTCGCGATTTGAATTTAACGGGAGTTTTTTTCCGTAAAATGGCGCACGAGGGAACTAAACGCAATTTTGGGGAAAAAATCGCGAAGGGCCTATTCGTAATTTATAAAAGGATCAAATCGCGAAAAAAAAATTTAGCCGAGCCGAGCCGCCGGCTCGGCTCAAATCGCTGAGCGTCCAGGGAACTTGCAAAAATTAATAGACTCGAGCCGGCTCAGCTCAAATCGCTGAGCGTCCAGGGAACTTGCAAAGATTTTTTTTTTTGAAATGGCAGCAAGAGAATTGCTGCAGTTTTTATTAGAAGGAAGAAAGGGGGTGGGTCTTGTTTTTTAAGGAAAAATCGACCCGTGGAAAAACTCTCACAACCGCCAAGTCTACTAAACGCCTTAATTCACAACTAGAAAACAGAACACCCTCCTCGACTAAGAGATCTGTCAAGAAGTGAAAACGGAGGAAAAGAAAGCAAAAAACATCTAGAAGAAACAAAAGAACGGAGACTAATCCGTAGACTTCAATGATGAAGCAAACCCCTGGGTAAGCACCACGTCCTTGATCACCAATGCCACTTGCTCGGGCGTTCTCTCGCCCCTCGAAAAATACGCTGGTTTCTTTCGAGCCATAAGTTCCACCGTAGATGAGTAGGCCATCCATCCGACGCCGATTGTCTTTGTCAACTTGTACTCTTATCTTACGCCACCACCTGTACACAGAACCATCATGATTTAGGTTCTGGCATCTCTCCAACTTCCCCCATCGTAAGAGTAGACTCCATACTTGTTTGGTGAAGGGGCAATCTTTGCATAGGTGTGTCGGAGTTTCCTGCTCCATGTTGCATAGGCCACAGATTGCGTTACAAGGCCACCCTTTCTTGAGCATGTTATCGGCCGTTAAGATTTTATTGTGAAGCAGTGTCCATGCAAAGAACCGGCATTTAGGTTCAGCTTTCGCCTTCCATATCGGGCATATCTTCATCTTACAGTAAACCATGTGAAATTGGGCAAGGTATGCGCTCTTTGCTGAATATTGGCCATCAGGAGTCCAACGCCAAGTTATTTGGTCTTCTTCTTCTCGCCTCTATTGATTCGACGTATTGCTTGAATAGTGTTACGACTCCGATTTCTATTTCGTGTTTGCCGGTTGCAAAATCGGATCCAAGAATTATCTGTCAAGGCCACGTGGACGAGATGTTCTTTCTTTTCGCTATTGTGGAAAAGGTTCGGTGCGATGCTTTTAGGTGCTTGCCCTTCTATCCAACTTGATCTCCGAAGTCCGCTATTTTACCATTTCCAACGTGAACCACCGTTGAGGCATTGAAAAGAGCTATATCGGTTTTATCACATGGTAGATCAAAACCCGCCGAGCTCTTTCTTTGTTTTTCCATCTGAACCAGAGCCAACGAAGCCTAAGCGCTCTGGCGAACCGTTCGAGGTCTTTGATACCAAGCTGTAGGGTCGAGGATGCGCCTAGAGGGGGGTGAATAGGCGTTTTATGAAATTCGATCGCTCACTAAACAATTCGCTCTAATACACCCCTAAGTCAAAACCTAATCAATGATATATGCGGAAGCGATAAATAGGTTTTGACAATTAAAGCCTAAATCAACTAGGCTCACTAGTGCACTAACTAAATTATGTCTCTAAACAAGAATTGCTAAATTGATCGCACAATTAATACTAAGCAATTCTACAATCAAGCAATTGATTAATATGCAAAAGGTAAATACTTGAATGTAAAGAGACAAGAGACAAACGATGTTTTTCCGTGGTGTTCGGAGACTTGCGGTCTCCCTAGTCCACGCTGAGGCAAGCCCACACTTGGACCGGCTCCCGCCGAGCACCGCCTCTTTCCACTAGTCGTGGTTTTTCACGCTATGCCGTAGGCTCAACCCGAACCTTCACAAACTTGCGGGGCTTCTCACACCTTGAGAGCTCCAGCAAGACGACGCCACGCCGCCTAGAGTCGGCAACCTCCAAGAGAATAGGCCTCCTCCGCTTGACCTTCACCGAAGCACAACACATGCGCTCCGCGATCACCAAGCGCAACACATGCACAAGGACCTCACTCAAGTCCAACACATGCACAAGAGCTCACTCAAACCACTCCTAATTGCAACACATGCAATTAGCTCACTCTTAAGCTCAAGAGGCAAAGGAGAAAGAGCAACACATGCAAAACACTCCCACACACACCAACCACTCCCAAGCCCCCAAGGGGTATTTATAGCCCCACAAGAAAACTAGCCGCTTGGGGCAAATTCGCAAAATCAACAAAACCCGTCGACTGGCCTCGACCGTCCGACCGTCTCACAGAGCAACGGTCGGATTTTCGATCGATTACATGGCAGGTTGGACCGCCCTATGGTGGTGGCACCACGGGCCGGTCGCCCGCCCTCGGCCACCACACCGCCTCACAAACCAAAAACACGCTCGGAAAAATTGCACCGGAGGAGGGCTGGTCCGACCGCCCGGGCGGTCCGATCGCTCAGGGGCCGGTCACACCGCCCCACAGGCCGGTCCGACCGCCCAGGGGTCGGTCACACCACTCGTCCAGCCACAAAAACACTCATAACTTTTTACTCCGAACTCCGATTTGGGTGATTTTTGATTCTATGCGAAGCTTATCACGAGGGCTACAATCTCCACCCATTTTCATGATTTAAGCACCCATAGATATTTTTAAATATCACCAAAACCAAACTCTAATACAGTCATTCAAGTCTAAAATCTGATTTTCCGAAATCTCTTTTCCGAAAAACCAAAAACCATTCCTTGAGCCATAAGATGATCAACACATGATCATACACATTTGCACCCATTTAGCTCATGCTCAAAGAATTTAAACCAAATTGCAAAAACACATTTTGCAACCAACTCCAAATCTATTTGCAAAATGTATTAAGCAAATCAAACTCGAGTTTATGAGATTAATCCCTCTAGCCATGTGAAGGTCAACACAAGACCCGGTCAACTTGCCAACACCCATTGCAAGCCCCACTCACATGCTCTCGGGATTTCGGACTCATAAACCTCGGTTGATTCGCACAACGAACTTGCAAATAACGCAATAAACACATTTCATACTTGAGCACTACTCTTTGCAACACATGCAAAAGTCTAGCTCCAAGCAACACCAAATCAAGATGCATGAACTCTCTAATTGCAACACATGCAATTCTCTAGTTTCATGCAACACCAAAACCAAACTTCAATTTCACACCAAAACCATTTCAACCATATGAGCTCTCTACTTGCAACACATGCAAGCCTCTAGCTCTATACAAACACACAAACATCAAATCATGCTTGAGCTCTCTCCTTTTGCAACACATGCAAAACTTAGCTCCAAGCAACAACACGGTTTTTGAAAGATTGTTTTGTACCAACACATGAAGCTTCAACATTTGCAACACAAACAAAAGTGAAATTCACGCAAAAGCCAACGCATTAGTTTATCCTATTTGCAACACATGCAAATCAAAGCATTATGCGAAAACCAAATACAAATGCTCTTCCTCTTTGCAGCACATGCAAATTAGAGCATAAACCAAACAAAACCAAGCATAAACTTAACCCATTTGCAACACATGCCAAATGGTTAACCCTTATGCAAAAACCAAATCCAAATGGTTTGAGCTCGAGTGAACGCGGATTGAGATCACCAACACATGATGAAGCTCAAGCTAGGAGACAACCCCTCTTAATAGTACAGCGATAAAAACCTTAGACTCAAAGACTACAAAGTCCTTAGCCTATCTAATTATACCTTCGCACAAGACGCAAGCAATCCCCTTTGGGGTCTTTATGATCATCACTTTGATACTCCCCCGGGATATCCACTCGACTCCTCTTCTTTATCATCTCATTCATCTTTGGACCTAACTCAATCACAACTCATAAAAATAGTTAGTCCAAGATGCACGGTTGTCTCAATTATCTCTTGCACTCCATTAACACATAATGGATGCCTTTAGATCAATTGAGCACAACCTAAATCAATTGAAATGATTTTAAATGTGTCTTAAGTATAATAATGCAACACATGCTTAATTATACTTAAGAACTATTCATTTGTCCTTAATTAATCAAGGAACACCATCAACACATGATGAAATGTTCTTTAATGATTAACAAGATAAATGAACTCAATTTAAATTTTCATTTAAATTGATATGAGTATATATTAACTACACAAGTTTTCATATACTCATGTTGATGAGAGGTAATGATCCATTATGTGTAAACTATATGGAAATGATCATTACACTAAGTCATCGACTATAGAATGCGCCCCGCATGTATATGTGCATAAGTATGATTGACTTGGATATAATATGCACATATTCAATTTGATTTCATTGGAACATATCCTATATTTCCACGAGTATACTTATAACTAGGCAATTCAAATATATACTCAAGGATATAGTTTCTTTGTCTTGATCCTTATATGTGTCAATAAAGAATCGATCAATACAAAGAGACTTTCAAGTTAAACTACAAACTCCCCCTAAATATGTGCATCCATGTAATATATGGATTGGGAAACATGATGCACATTTTGTGGTTAATATAACGGGGACATTCATATTTTAACTGACTCCAAAGTATGCAACTAATACTAGAATGAATATGCAAACATACCTTGGGTTTTCCATTTTTCAATGCGATGAGACTAATCAAAGATATTCTAAATAAACAAGTTAGTCTCGATATAAGATTTGTCATTAATAACAAAATCACATTAATGGATAATCACAATATTAGATTTGTCATTAACACCAAAACCATAACTAATGAAGGTTGAACTTACACAAGCCCTCCTTTGCTTTTTGGAAGGCAGGTGATAGGCCATTTGATTAGGCAGTGCCCCCCACTACAGTTTCCGGGCTCTTTGCCTCTCTAGAGAAAACTTCTTCTTAATTTATCGATGCATCGAATTAACCACTTTTGAGCCGGAAAGACCGTCATATGATATATCGGTTGCGCCGTTAATACGGAATTAACCAGGGTTTCCCTGCCGGCCGTGGAGAGAAATTTACTTTGCCATCCCGCCAGCCTATTGCTTATTTTATCAATCAGAGGCTGGATTTCGATCTTTCTTAGGTGCCTAAAATGCAAAGGCAGACCAAGGTACTTTCCTGGGAAGGCTGACAGTTTCCCCGGGAAAACATTCAATAAATCTTGCATGAGATCATCTGGACATCTAACAGGGTAAATTTCCGTTTTGGTAATATTGATTTTTAAGCCAGAGCATCTTCCAAAGATATCCAATATACGCCCAAGGGCTGTTAGCTCTTGTACATCCGCATTTAAAAATATCCCCGCGTCGTCGGCGTATAAAGAACATCTTAGTCTCGTCTTCGCTGGAAGTACTGGTTTGAGGATCCCATAGCTTGCAGCTAGCTCGAGAAGATTCTGAAGAGGGTCAATTGCGAGGATGAAGAGGAGGGGTGATAAAGGATCTCCCTATCGTACACCACGTGCATGCCTTATAGCCTCCGTCGGTTAGCCATTTACCAGGATTCGTGACGATGATGTCCTGAGGATTGCAGCCACCCATTCCCGCCATTTCCGGCCAAATCCAATAGCTTGTAGCACCTCAAGAAGATAAGCCCAATTTAGCGAGTCAAAGGCTTTTGATATATCTAGCTTGATAAAGAGAGTCGGCGATCGGTCCTTATGCAGCTGTCGGATTACTCTTTGAACATATAAAAAGTTGTTATGAATGCATCTCTTCTTTATGAAAGCGTTCTGTGATACTGAGACCAACTCTTCTAGCTTGGGTGCAAGCCTGTTAGCCAGGATTTTAGTGATAATCTTCATGAAGCTGTTAATGAGGCTAATCGGCCTAAAACATTCCAATCTATCTGCGTTCTACATTTTGGGAAGAAGGATAATATTTGCCTTGTTTAATCTGTGCAGATTCTCATGGCGGAGGTTGAAAAAGTCCTTTATTGCCTCCACCAGATCTGTTTTGATGATGTGAAGGCAAGTTTTGTAGAAGAGGCCAATATAGCCATCAGGTCCTGGTGCTTTTTGTGTCGGTAGCTCCTGTATGGTTGTTGTCACTTCATTGTCGGTGATGAAGGTCTCAAGATTACTGAGATCCCTTGCGGCGTAACCTAATGTCTCCCAACGGAGAGCTTTATCTCTTACACCCTGATCGCCCAAAACCTTATTGAAATACTCGTAACTCGTAAGCTTCTTTTAGCTTATCCTGCTGTCCATACATCACTCTATCTTCTCTCTGAAGTACCCGAATCAAGTTTCTTCTTCGTCTTGCGCTGGCCATTAGGTGGAAGTAGCGTGTGTTGGAATCCCCCAGTCTAATTTTTGTTATTCTTGAATGTTGTCTCGCTCTTGATTTCTGTACTGCAGCAAGGCCAAGCAGTCTGGATTTGAGAATTTTTCGAAAATTAAGTTCATTTTGGGATAATGGGTGTCTTTCTTGCGCGCATTCTAGGATTGTGAGCGTGACTTGAATCAAGGCATTTTGAATCGCTATGTTCGCGAAAGTTTTTCTTCTCCAAATCTTTAGAGCCTTGGCTGTTCTGTTCATTTTGACGTGCAATCTTAGCAGAGAATCCGATGTGTGGATAGGCTGATTCCAGGAGTGCGCTACCGTATCCAGGAATCCCGGCAACGACGTCCAGCAGGCTTCGAAGCGAAAACCCCTGAAGTATTCCACGGTTGTTTCCCCTTGCAAGAGAAGGGGACAGTGATCGGACGTCATGGTTGCCAAAGCGTACAGGTCCGCGGTTGGGAAGGTCTCATGCCATTCTGTTGTTGCGAAGCATCAGTCAATTCTTGTCATAGTGAGTTGTTCTTGTTCATTCTGTTGTTGCAAAGATTAATAGAAGATTAGAAGGTATGATGCGCAGACTTGACGCCGAAGCGACCTTCAGGACGTGCGCTGGAAATTCTCCACTGCGCTCGCACTCCTGGCCACAACGTCGCGTCGCAGGGAGACGTGCTGAGATCCGCTTTAATTACGCGCGCTGGAACAAGTCAGGCTGACCACTTCCTTCCTACGCTGGAAAGAGTCACGGCTCCACCCTGTGTGCATGCAAGATTCCTCTCCTGACTAATACATGCATACATGCAATACTTCCTAACACCTAATGCATGCAAGCTAAATAACCATCTAGCCTAGCTAGATGCAACACCATGTATATGACGTGATAACCAAAAACCAAAACTAATACATATATACGTGTACACGATTCTAACGTGTACAATTATTCTAACAACAAGATTAACACTAATACAGATCTCCTTCAACTTCTTGCCGAGCAGCTCCGCAAGGAGCATCCACGTGACGATCAACCAGGCCGGCAGCGAGAGCCCATCGTGCAAGCTAGCTAGCTTGGTACATACGTAGTTGTCTAACTTACTAGGAGCATCAGCTAGTTTCTCTAATCCCTCCTGGATGCTAAGTATGGCTGGTTATTGGGTTTGGGTTGGCCTTGCCGCCATGTTGTGCGTGCATAGACATAAGCGGAGAATGCTCGATCGGGAACGCGAGTGCGAGGGCAGCATTGCGTCCATGGGAAGGCCGGCTCGTGTAACATAGCTAAAGAGATAGGCTAGTGACGCTAATGCCACTATGATACTTGCATGTTTTCACATCTATATTCCAAAAGATTTTATTCTGATTTTATATTTTAGTTCAATTCAGTTTTATGAATAAGTTTCAATAGGTTATATGACTACATTTCATTAGTTTTCATTATAAAGCTTTTTCTTTTCTAGGTTGTTTCACGAATTCTCAGAAGGTTTCGATAAGTTTCCTTTGCTAAGTTTCATCAGGATTCCAAAAGTTTCATGAGGTTCGTGGCTAAGTTTTATTAGATTTCATAGTGTTTCATGATGTTTCACGGATAAGTTTCATGAATATGTTTCATAAATAAGTTCTATTAGGTTTTATAATGTTCTATCAACATAATTTAATTAGCTCTTAATAGCTTTCACGACTAAGTTTCAATATATTTCATTCTATTTTTACTAGGTTTCATGATAAATTTTCACATGGTTTCGTGAGTTTCAGGAGATTATGGCTAAGTTACATGTTATTCTCAGATAGGTTTCATGATTAAGTTTCATCAGGTTTCTTGAGCGTCAGGAGGTTTACATATATGTTTCATGATGTTTCACGGATAAGTTTCATGATGTTTCATAGATAATTTTTATTAGTTTTTTAGTGTTTCATCAACATAATTTAGTTTTCTTTGCTCTTAATAGCTTTCATGACTAAGTTTTAATAGGTTTTATTCTGTTTTTACTAAGTTTCATGATAAAGTTTCGCATCATTTCATGAGTTTCAGGAGGTTATGGCTAAGTTATATAACGTTATCAAATAAGTTTCATAGGGTTTCTTAAGATTCAGGAGGTTCATAGATATGTTTTATGATATTTCACGAATAAGTTTCATGATATTTCACTGATAAATTTCATTAGGTTTTATAGTGTTCCATCAACATAATTTAGTTTTCTCAGCTCTTAATAGCTCTCACGACTAAGTTTCAATAGATTTCATTAAACTTTTAAACACGTTGGATCTCTCTAAAACTTTTAAAGTTGGTTTTTTCAAACTCAATTGAGATTCTTCTTAAACTCGTCTATAATCAAGTCTTAGATTTGAAACTTGACGTACCTTATATAAATGTGTTGAAACCAGATGAAACATGTAAAACATGCTCTGAAACTTTAGACTTTGCCTTTTTTAAACTTGTTTGAAATTATTTTAAAACTCTTTTTTAATTAAGCTTCAAATCATTTGAAACCCGTCAAAATTTGTTTAAAACACGCTAAAATCTTGTGAAACTAGTTTGAAACTTTTTTAAAACCTGCGTAACTTGTTCTGAAACTTTGAAGTTAGTCCCTTAAAACTCACTTAAAATTTTTTAATCTGATTTTAAATCAAGTTTTATATTTGAAACTAGACGAAACTTATAGTTTCATATTAAAAACTCATTGAAATTTGTTGACACGTGCTGAAAACATACGAAATGTAGTGAAACCTGGTGAAACATGACTGTACCATTGAAAATGATTCCAACGATGTTGAGTTAGATAGTACCACTCACTTTTAAAACATACACTTTTTATCCAACGGCTGGCAGTGTGACCACTAAACTGCGGTAGATTTTGATCCCTTAAAATCATAGGACTGTCCAATGGTGGACCATGCATGTAGTTGACAGGGACAGAGTTCACGTACAGTTGAATGAGGACTGCAAGTTAAACAGTCCCCATTCAACCGTTCGATGAAAAAGTGACGTCCAAGATACTGTAGTGCACGGTTTTGAATGATCTAAACCATTAATTCGCTGAGTCGGATAACTCTATTGAATGAGGACTACTTAACTTACAATCTCCATTCAAACTGCATTTTATCTCTGTCCGGCTGGGCGGCTGGCAGGCTAGGACCATAAGGATTAGGACTAGACAATCCACTGCGCCTGCACGCCACTCTGTGGTGGACAAGTATTTGCAGGTTTTTCGCGTGCGCAGAAGCAAACAATTTCATAACATGGAAGTATGGAACCAGCTATTCTGGCTGACTGACATGGTCACATGGCAAAAAAAAAGTGATTGACAGAACACATGCGGCATGAAGTTAATTGGATCAAAAATCTGACCAGACTTACACCAACAGTGACAGGATGGCCGGTGATTAAGGATCAAGGTCTGACAAGACTTGCACCAACGGTAATAGGATGCAAGGTTTTAAATCTCGTTTTCGATTAACATCTCGATGATGATCGAAGTCCAAAATTTTATCGAGATCTTGGAATTTTGGACAAATTTTGGACGAAATACAAAAAAAACAATTCAAATCGGATTTTTTGGAACCGAAATTTTTGAGATTTCGACCGAAGGAGCCGAAATCTCGACGAGAAATGCCTAGATTTTAGTGGATTTGCACCGAGCGGAAAATGGTGCAAAATATGTTGAAATTTTTTTGGATGGTTTTAACACTCAATAATGTTTTCATAAAAATTTCAAATGATTATGAAGAATGAGGAATTTTAAAAAAATTTGGGCAGTGCTATTGTCCTATTAAAACGCAGACCGACAAATTTGAACCGAATAAAAATAGAATAGACTATGTTAAAAAATTTTGAAATTTTTTGTACATGGTTTTAACATATCATTAATATTCCCATAAAATTTTCAGATAATGATGAATCTCGATGAATTTTAAAAAATTTAGACAGTGGTGATATCCTAATAAAAGCTTTACTGGCAAACTTCAATCGAGTGAAAAATGCTTGAAACTATATTAGATAATTTTGAACTTTTTTGGATGGTCCTGATGCATCATTAATCTTGCCATAAAATTTTTAGATCGTGATAAAATCCCTACGATCAATACATAGATTTCGTTCAACAACCAAAAAAGGTTTAGAATTTTTGAAACTTTTACATAAGAGTTCTAAGGCAATACTTGAGCTATCATTAAAATTTTGGAACATGATCACACTTTAGTGAATTTATAAAATTCTTAAAAGAGAACCGTAAAGTTAGAAATTTCGATAGTGTTTTGACTAATATTTTAATTTTGAAGGTTACAATTGAAAACAATTAATATCTATTGGCATCACAAATGAAAGGCATGAAATAAAATTGATACATATGATAATTCATCATATATATACCACAAATATGACTATACAGGAGCATATGAGAACTGAGAACTACCAGTGAAAGCACCGATGATGCCAGAATACAACGCTTAGCTCGAACCACCTGCAAGAGGCATAATTGAAGAATAGTATGCAGCATGCCAGTATGAATATGTATTGCAAGAAGATGCACAATTAAAGGAGTAGGATCATACAAAGCACGAAGAACAATGCATTTACGTACCTACGAGTAGTAGTGCGCATATGGTGCAAACTTCACCTCCTCGTTATCGACAATAACTTCATGATACCTCCTCTCGAGCTGTTGCTTGTACTCTTTCAATGTCATGTTCTATGATAGCCAAGCAGACTTCTAATGTTCATAATGAGCCATCCAGTTGGTATTATTCTCTAACTGGTAAAGGTATCTAACAGATGTGTGTCGTGCATATGGATTGACGTAGGAATCAGTGTAATCCAATGCTACATCACAATCGATTCTAACCTGATAACATATTGTGATTATTATTAACAGCCAGTACCAAATCATCTATCATAATCGGTTTTTTCTAAAAAAGTTATGAACCAATCCAGACGAAACGATGGTGTTATACCATTCTATAGTAGTGTGCATGTATATTCTACATAAGACATTCACTATCTATTTAAAGGCCTAATGTTCAAGTCTCTCCTAGATACAAACAGTAACAAATTGTTATGCACATATAAACCTGTGGCACTCAAACATAACTCTTTTTTCATATAACTACACATATGAAATAAATACAAAACAAAAGCTGCAAAGACATTTGCCTGGAGAAAGAAGTCAAATTCTTATAATTCTCTGCTATTCTCATCAAGCCTGTTGGGGATATGACAGAACCCCATATCATATTTTGCAACCTATTGCAAGATGAGTTAAGCCAGTTAGCTTTTCAAGCCCTTTTGCAACCTATCGCAGGATGGGTTAAGCCAGCATCGGTGAAACAAGTGTTCTCTGTACCATTACCACCGACTGGCTGGTCCAATGGGATTGGGGACGTGCACCTCCAAATCTGCCGTGCGGGACATCCTCCTACGTCGCCTAAACGGGCTAAGGGTGTGTTTGACAGGAATTCAGCTTCTCTAGATTCGTGAATCTGGTGAAGCTGAAAATTCTAACTTCACCAGATTCATGAAGCTGAAGCTGTGAGTACATTAAGAGTGTTTAGATAAATCATCTTGTTTACATTTTAGACCAAAAATATAAACTTAATTCACTTTATTTTAGCCTACAAGTTTTAGATTTCAGAAGAAGCTGGAATCTGGAGCTCTACCAAACAGGCCCTAATACTAAATGCCATTGCCTGTATTCAACAGTAGTATTTTTACTGTATCGTGACAAGGTTATGTAAACTGACTTTCAAGGATAACTGGCCATTTAATCCTTCTATTTGTAAGAAGCCCTTTTTATTTTGATAGGGGGACTTAATCTGTAATTTTTTAGAGCTTTTTTAGGATATTGAGATGTGCAAGTATGCTGTGTATATGTGATGTACTGATTCTTTTCTTGAAGACGGAGCTTTGTTCTGTCCAGAGATAGCATACACCGCTGTAAATGATAAATCGAATGTTCACAATTCATCCTCACTCGGCGAGGGTACTGATTGAAGCAGCAAATGTTGGATGGTTGAAATGCAAAACAGTAACTTGTCAACCTTGGTTTGGAACATTACAGGGTTGTAGTTTTCTTTTATTTATAAATTTTACTAAAAACGTAAGCTCAGCTGGTTTGCCCGAGTGGTTAAGGGGGAAGACTTAAGATCTTCTGCACATAAGTGCGCGTGGGTTCGAACCCCACAGCCAGCAATCAAATTTTACTCTTTTTTTTAATTACTTTTAAAATAACTTGCAACTCCACAAGAACTTCTAAAAGCGCAAATTAAACCATATTTTGCTTTGATTTTGCAATTCGAACAAATAATGATCCAAGCTCCGTCTGGCATATCCGTCAAATCAAATGCCGATCCATGTTTGGTAACTGCAGTGCATTTGTTCTACAGCTGCAATTTAGTATGAAAAAATATAAAAAGTAACTACAAAAGGCGAACCCAATCAGGAAAGATTAGCTAGCCATTCTTCACTTGAAGGAAAATATTTTAGTAGTGTAGTTATTGTCTCTTGCACAACAACTTCAGTTGGAATGAACCTGCAATTCAACTTACTCTTAGCTTACCAGCTTGGTCAAGTGTTCAGTGCAAATGGCACAAAAATAGCGAGATAGGAACTTAAAAAGAAGGATGAACACGAGTTTGGCATTAGTTTGATCGTTTTTTTTCTCGGAAATACAAGTTATGCATTAGGTGACACTTATACGCAGTGAGCGTGAAGCATCCTTCACTCGATCAGCTGAGCTGAACAACACCCCAAACCACGAAGAATTGAATCCGTCAGGGACCTATACTTTCCACATTTGATGCGTCGTCCCCCATGCTGCTCGTCCCGGTGTGAAGATTTCTAATTCCTTTTGAAGTATTACAGCAGCGGGGATTCTTGAACTATTTGGTTTGATGACAATTGTGCCTACCTAAACCTTATCAAAATTTAACATTACCAAAATTTGTTCACCAAATTAGCTAGCAATGTTTTGGCAGAAGATTGGCAAGAAAATGAACTAATGAGCCAAAGGAGAAGGGAATCTTACCAAAATTTGGTAGCAAGCCAAATGCTTGCCAAATCTAATCAACGCTATCAAACTTTGGTAAGGTAAGCACTAGTAACTATTGGAAGCAAACCAAACAGCAAGCACCTGGAAATCAAGTGCTTCATGTAAATAATTCAGGCAGTTATTCACTTGTTCTCATTTCAATTGCATTCGATTCATGCAGTGTGCAGTAATTATAACATCTATATTGGTTTTGGTTTTTGGCTGGACTGTTGTGACACGACTGAACAATGGGGAAAGGAACATCCAAGAAGATGGAAGTTTCTAACGTGTTTAGTAATAAAGAATTTGTGAGCTGAAACGTAAGTTCTGCAAATCATGAAAAGTTATCATACTTGACACACCTTGCCAGAACTCTGAAGACGAGATAGGATAAATAATGGTGCATGGAGAACTATTCAGTGTATGTTAGCTTAAGCTTCTATGGTTAGGACATACTAGTACATGAAAGTAAGGTGATTGTTGTAGACGAACAGGTTGGTGGTTGTTATTCTTTGTCCATTTAACTCGAAGCACTTGATTGAGCTGGAAGTTGATGAACACATGCCAAGAGCCCGGTTGCAGGTTCTGTCCAAATGTACTGGTGTCCTATCGGTCATGTTATGTTTGGCTGGGAATTTCCATCAGATTCAGAGCAAATAGCAAGTACCAGTAGATCTTCTTGTGTTTTTGAATAACTGGGAACATTTAGCTGTACACGCATGCATCGAATGCGACTTGATTCAAGGCTTTCTGTTTACATGGCAGCGTTACTGAAATGTGTCCATTGATTGACACTGAGTTCCTCTTCATCCATGTCTTTTTTTTTGCCAATCTTCCTCTCTTATTTTTCTCCTCTGCGCATCCTATCGTCACGTTCCTATTCGTGTAAAATCTCTTTCTCTCTCATTTTCTCCCTCTTTTGATATCAATCGAGCTGAAATTTCGCGCGATGTTGCAATACCCTGTTCCGCGTCTCCTCGATTTTTCTCGGATTTTTTTCGCGGGCGTTTTGATTGGTGAAAGAGGGGAGAGGGTGGGCAGCAGGCGGCGGCGCCGGTGCCGTGGAAGGCGCGGGTGGTGGCGAGGTGGGCGAGGATCGATGGTGGAAGAGAGCGTCCTGCTCCACGCCCCGGTGGAGGAGCAGCGGAGGTGGGGGTGGGGGAGGGTTTCCACCAAGCCACGACGACGGGGCATGGCGTCAAAGTCCACCAACCCACTAAGCCAAAGTCGGAGCCAATTTTGCCTAAGAAAACAAGTAAAAAAAAGATAGAGAGGGACAGGAGAAGAAGAGCACGCCGGCGACGACGAGAGGAGGAGGAGACTTGTCATGGAAGCCGCGGATCTGCAGGCAGTGATTTCCATGCTGAACTCGCCGCCCATCAAGGTTCAGGGTCGGCTGCTGTGCATACGGGACGTCCTCGAGGAGCTCCGCGCCGCCGTCACGGCCGTCCACGAGGAGCTCCACGCCGTTACGGCGTTGGGCTGGAGCAGCGTGGAGCTCATCGTTCGTATCAGATCGGTATGCGCTCCCCTCCGCGAAGTCCTCCAAGCGGTGCTGGGCGGGCAGGAGGCAGCAGCAGGAGGAGGAGGAACGGCACGGCACCGGGCACCTGCTGCTGCTGCTCCGTTGAGAAGCATAATTCCCCGCCGGCGCCGCCGTGCCGTCATCCGCGACCTCCGGCGGTCCTTACCTCAGGTCAAGTCGCTATCCTCCTTTGTACATGCGATGGGTACCCGTCCTTGTCCCATCAGATACGACTCATTTGAGATTGAGCGAGCGATCCGGGCTAAGGCTAGCAAAGATGCTCTCAAAGTGCCAATGGTGGGGAGATCGGAGCTAATGGAGAAGATGGTGGGAATCTTGCTCACCGTCGCTGGCGAGGACGACACGCCGCTGGTGGTGCCTATAATGGGAGGGCCTGGGATTGGCAAGACACGTCTTGCCCGGGCGCTGTTCGACGATCCCAGGATCAGGGACAAGTTCTGTGTGCGACGCTGGGAGAATGTTTCGACAAGTCCCAATCTCACTGAGAGGAGTGTTCCAAACATGTGGTTTAGCGCTGGAGTTCATCGAAAGTTATTTGAAGAATTCATCCACAGCTCTCTACAGGTTCAGGGAGGGAGGTATTTGATCGTTCTAGATGATGTGTGGGATGACAATGCGAAGGACTGGCCGGAATGGAACAGCCTGATGCGAGCCCTGCCTTCAAATGGTGCGATCATTCTCACCACCCGAACTCCTGCCATCGCGTCCAGGACGGCTACCATTGTGCCAACCACAGTTCCCTACTTCTTGCAGCCATTGGAGCAAGAATTCTCCTTGCAGCTCGTAGATCAATGGGCAAAGCAGAACAGGTGCGATCGTGGCTCTGAGATTTTCAACATTGGTCTGAAGATTGCTAACAAATGTGATGGTGTGCCCCTACTGTTGCAATTTGCCGGTTCATTACTTCGTGAAAAATCAGAACAAGCCCTCTGGCAACAATTCCTGCAAGATTTTGATACGCTCTTTGAAGGCAGTGAAGTCTTTTCCTCAGAGGAAGAATGCAGTGAAATCTTGGAGAGCGCCTACAATAGCTACCGGCATCTCCCATCCAACCTGCAGAGCTGTTTCGTGTGTTGTTCATTGTTCCCATTGGACTATAACTTTGATGTTGGTGAACTAGCTGATCTTTTCGCGGCCGTAGGCCTTATACCACTCACAGTTACAGGAGCACAGAAAATAGGATTTCTTGAGCAGCTCATTGATGAGTGCTTTCATCCAGTCAAGGATTCTGAACATGGAGGAAAGCTTATCTACAGGATGCACAAGATATTGCACATGTTTGCTACATACATGGAAAGGGGCTTGAGCATAATAATGACAGCTGGTCAGGAGGATGTTACTAGATTGCAGTATTCTATTCGACATGTGTCACTAATCATTCATCCTTTGACCACAGCCTTTCCACGATACCTGGATCAATTTGAATATTTGAAGACACTGTTATTACTTCAGGAAAGCACAATGTGCCTACTTGAACAGCAATGTGAGATCAAAGAGATTCCCCAGGTGATCTGGCAATCACTTGGACATCTGCAGGTCTTGAGTTTGCAAGCTACTAAGATCTCAAAGGTCCCAAATAAATTTGAGCTGGTGCCTCACTTGACATATCTCAACCTGTCACAGACAAATATTGAAATCGTCCCCAGTTCAATCTCCAAACTGCAACTTCTGCAAACTCTGAAACTGTCACGTTGTGAAAAGCTCCGAAAACTGCATGAAAATATGTGCAAACTTGTCCAACTACAGAAGCTAGACCTTGAAGGTTGTCACTATCTTGTTGCATTGCCTAGGAATATGAGTAAAATGAGGAGCCTTGAGTATCTAAATATTCACAATTGTTCCTCACTCAAGGAAATGCCTCGTGGAATGAGCCAGCTTACAAATCTTCAGACACTGCTAGGGTATTTTATCCCCAGCATTGATGGAAGTGCAATGTTTGAGTTGCAATCATTGGCAGACCTCAATATGCTAAGTCTGGAAGGCCTTGAAAAGGTGTCAGACCTTGAAGATGCAAGAATGGCAAAGCTGCAAGAGAAAGAAAAACTTAAGTCATTGTTGTTGCGGTGGAATATGAATGCTGAAAATACCAGTAGAACAGCTCACGAAGTACTCGAAAACCTCCAACCAAATCAATGCCTAAAAGCATTGGAGATTGTTGCGTATGAAGGGGATAAGTTTCCGTCTTGGATGACAAGCGCTGAACCATATCTCGTATCTCTGGTCGAGATAAGGCTAATTAATCTGAAAGCGTGTGAAAAAGCATTACCTCCACTGGGGCTACTGCCATGCCTGAAGATTGCTGAGATAAATGGAGCTGAAACTATCAGCCATGTCGACGATAATTTCTATGGCCACAATGGAACATTCCCCTCATTAGAGAAGTTAACTTTCTCATACATGACTAACCTTGAAGTCTGGGAACAGGCACCAAGGATGGCTATGTTTCCTCATCTTGCGGAACTGGCCATCATTCAGTGCCCAAAATTCAGAGCATTGCATATGGAGATTCCGTCAGTAGAAAAGTTGATCTTGAGGATGAATAACAAGATGCTGTATAGCTCAAAAGGTGGCCTCAGAGGTGTGGAGAAAAGCCTCGAACATGTTTCGATTTCTTTCTGTGAAGAGCTTCTAGCTTTTTCAGACTGTGAGGGTCTGCAGGATCTTGATGGTCTGAAGAAGTTGGAGATATGTGGGTGTCATGAATTGACATGCCTCCCACAGGGTTTGCAACATCTTTCCTCTCTCAGAAGTTTGACAATTGACAACTGCAGCAAATTGGAGATTTTGCCAGATTGGCTGGAGAGGCTAGCTTTTCTACGAGTCATGCGTTTGTCTGGCTGTCCTATTCTGCACTCCATCCCTGAAGGCCTAAGATGCATAGACATAATTGTTGACTGTTGCCCCAATCTGCAAGAATCATCAGGTATATTCAGTGAACTGTGCATTCAAGTTGTCTTTCGATTTTTCTTTTGATCTATTTTCGCTGCAATTAGCCTTGCCGATTGAACGAATAGTTGATTATCCTTGTTAAACCTGGTTTCACTTCTAATGTTTAATTGAAGGAAGTTCATGTTTAGCAGTACAATAATCATCTGGGGATCAGCACGAGATTTTCTATTCCTAAGCTATCTCATTTGCACTGCACTTTTTTTTTTGGATTAAGGAATAAATTCCGGTCTCTGCCAGAGCACACAACCTATTGTTTACAATTATCGTTAACAACGATAAGTCAGAATAAGTATAATTGAGAACAAAACAGCAAGAACTTAATATCAAAAACCAAGCCTATAATTGCTTCGCCATCCACTCTTGGCAAAAATTTGTAGTGCCACCACCTCTAACGCCCTACTTGCCAATTTGATGCTCTCTTTGTTGTTCTCGACTTGCAATAATACCCACGACCCTTGACCCAAGTATGTTCCTCTGAAAATAACTCGCATAAGAGTAGAGGATTGTTTTTTCTCAAAAACTAAATCATTAGCGTGTATACCAAATAGCCCATAAGAAGCAAACCACCAATCGACAAGAATAATTTTTTTCTCATTTTTCTCAATGCACATTAACGGTTCCCAAGCATATGAGACATGGACCTCGGTGGAGATAAACCCGATCATAATATGGACTATTCTCCAAATAGCTTTTGCATGATGGCAACCAAAAAAGAGATGTCGTATTGTTTCATTACAATTACAGAAACAACATTTTTGATTCCCAAGCCATTGGCGTTTAGCTAAATTATCCTTTGTTAAAATCACTCCTCGTTGCAAATACCAGAGGAAAATTTTAATCTTTAAAGATATTTTCAGCTTCCAGATGAAATTATGCTGGAAAGGAGTACCTGGTTCATCAAAAAGGCATACATAGATCTCACAGAAAATTCCCCATGTCTATGAAGACTCCAGTGAAAAGTATCCCGTCCATCAGAAAGCTGACAATGAGCTATCTTAGCTATAAGATTGTACCAAGCCATTAATTTATCCCCCACTAGAACACGTCGAAAGGTAATATTTGGTGGCATCTGAGTCATAACCTTTGCGACCGTTACATGAGAATTATGAACGATATTATATAAATTTGGAAATTGATCTTTAAGCGGTGAAGCACCTATCCAGGTATCCTCCCAAAATCGAGCTTGAGTACCATCACCAATTCGAAAAGATCCACAATTCAAAAAAACATCCTTGACCTTCAATATCCCTTTCCAGAATTGAGAATCCCTGGGCTTAGGTTGTATTTGAGATAAACATTTTGAGCTAAGATATTTATTTCTAAGCATAGTTTGCCAAATCCCATCCTCATTAAACAATTTAAATAACCATTTGCTTAATAAGCATTTATTCTTAATTCAAGGTCAATAATTCCCGAGCATACGATCTTTAGGGCGACCTGAATATCCCACTTTGCAAGGCGATATTTTCTCTTATCACTATGACCTCTCCAAAAAACCGAGACCGATATAAATCCAGTTTTTGAATAATACCCTTTGGCATTTCAAATATAGACATCATAAACATAGGAAGATTACTTAAAACTGAATTTAAAAGGACTAATTTGCCCCCATAGGAGAGGTATTTAGCCTTCCAAGTCGAAAGCTTTCTTTTAAATCTTTCCTCAATAGCACCCCAGTCAGCATTATTAAGCTTGTGAAAATGCATTGGGATACCTAAGTAACGAAATGGGTACGACCCTATCGCACTGCACTTGTACCATGCTTTTTGACTTGTATTCTTGTAATGTTCTTGCAGGGAAATCTGTCGAGGCTTGACCCAACAAGGGCAAAAGAATGAATGAATCATATCATTGAGGAGAGAAGTTTTTCAGTGGTTCAGTGAAGAAGAAGAAGAAGCTAATAATTTCCGATGTTCCACCGCCCGTCATGAACATTGGCAGATTGGCTCATGCTAAACACCGGGCCTGAACTCCGATGACATGCCAAGAGCTGTGTTGCAGACTTGCATTGCATGTCCCCTGTAACTGTTGCAACAGAACATGATGGGTGGTAGGCTGGTAGTGCTATGCAGCTGAGCCGGGAAGCAAACAAGTGCCGATCTGTAACCTGTACATTGGGTTTCTGCAGATTCGGAGTTCAGAGTGAGAGCAGCTTGATAATATAAGGGAGATGCTTTGCATGCTGATTGATATGTACTCCCCGTGTATGTTCCACACATACGCGCCGCCATGTCGACCGACGGCGTCTCCGCCTCGACCATCGCCGCCACCGAGACCGACGGGTGCCATCTGCTCAAGATCGACAGCTACTCGCGCACCAAGATGGTGGGCAACGGCGCGTGCGCCGGTCCAGCGAGAGCTCGAGGCGGCCGGTCACACCTGGCTGGCGCATCCGGCATCTCGTACTACCTCGACGGGAGCCACGAGAAGGACGCCGGCCACGTCTCCCTCTACTTCAGGCTCGCCGACGAGCGCCGTCCACGCCGAGCTCCTGTCTAGTCTGGCCCCTCACCACAGCAAGCCATTGGTATGCCTAATATGCTTTTGTTTTTCGATGGTTAATCAATCTAGTTTCTGTTGATCGGCAGTCTCCCCTTTTGGCTAGAACGATTAGGAACTGTCAGTTGGTTCTGATCCGGATGGTTTGACTTACAGAAATTAAGTGTCAATATCTCATCAAAGATCACCCCAAAAGGCAGATTATTGTTGAACACTAATCTCTAAAAAATCGAACAGATGGATTTATTCTGCCCAATAATAGTTCACTGATCACATATATCGCACGTGCAACATATAAAAATTTATCCATGGAGCATGCATGTTTTAGTACAAAATTAAATACAGCAGACAGAGTTCAATGCATCATAGGAAGCACAACAGTTTTCACTAGTCACAGTATTGCAAGGAGACTCGTCATAGCCATTGTCTTGCTTCAGCTTGTACAGCACCACCCTGGGATCCAGTACTGTCCTGAAAAAAAAAATAGGACATTGACCAAATACTCAAAACAAATCAAGGCTCGCGTATCTGAATTCTGAATCGTGGTAAATAACAGTTTCAGCTTCAGCGGAAAGCTACATGCACGATGAATGTACAGACAATTGGATAGACGATAGACAACTGGGTTTCAGTTCTTGATACCTGTGGATGTTTTCGCTACTGTCCAAACAATTTTCTTCAAATGAGGACTTTCACAATATGATTATTATCGCAAAGGTGATTTTGCAACTTTCTTGCTAGGGAAATCTATTAATTAGAAAGGAAGTTTTCATACCTAAGATGAATTTATACTGCCATAGTAAGGCCCAAATATGACTTGAACGGAAGAGCTAGCAAACCGAAAGGAAGAAAGTAGTCCATGCTCCAATCAAATGCTGCATACCTGTTTAATTCCATCGAGGATTGTAGTCCGGACATTCATATATCTCAACGTATTCAGGTTTGAGCTTCTTAAATGACCCTCTAAACTTGTCATGATCATAATGAAGAGCCCTCAGGAACCTCAAACGTAGTACCTCTACTTCCCAAGTCTCTCCATCGCCGAGTGACGTCAACTTCCCTCCTCTAATGTACAGCTTCCTGACAGTGCTCTTTAGTCCATCCAATTTTGGTATCTCTGTCAGTGGGAAGCAACGGAGGTCGAGTTTCTTGAGCTTGGGAGGAAGTGCAAACTCCATTTTGGCGCCTTCCGCTTGTTGGCCATTCTTGTTCTTTGATGCTTCGTCATGATCACCTGTTCCCAATGCTTGTTGGCCACGTTCCTGCTTCGAGGTCAATGTTTCTTCACTGCCTGCCTGTTTGAAGTTCACTGATCCTTCTTCCAGTGTCATCGGTGATATTTCATCTCCTTCCTTCTTCATGGATTCTCTGTCGACTCTGTTATCTGTGGTCATCGGTGCATCTTCAACACCTTCATTACTCAAGGGCACTAATGCTGCCATATCATCTTCCTTCTTTGGGTTCACCTTAGATGTCTCTTCATTAGGCTCCTTCAAGGCCACTGGTGATCCTTCATCGCCTTCCTTCTTCATGGATTCTTTGTCGACTTTGTTATCTGAGGTCATGGGTGCATCTTCAATGCCCTCCTTCGTGAAGGACACTGATGCTGCCTCACCATCTTGCTTCTTAGAGTTCACCTTAGATGTTTCTTTACCAAGCTTCTTCAACGCCACCGGTGATTCTTCGTTGCCTTCCTTCTTCGTGGATTCTTTGTCGACTTTGTTATCAGTGCTCACCGGTCCATCCTCAACGCCTCCCTTCCTGGAGGACACTGATGCTGCCTCATCATCTTCCTTCTTTGAATTCACGTTAGACGCTTCTTCATTAGGCACCTTCTTCAATGCCACCGGTGGTTCTTCAATGCCTTCCTTCTTCGTGGATTCTTCGTCGACTTTGTTATCTGAGGTCACTGATGCATCTATAACGCCTTCCTTCCCCGAAGATAATGGCTCTTCTTCTTGGTCACTACCTAACTTCTGCGAGGCCCCTTGTGTTTCTTCATCTCCGTCCATTTTCAAAGCCGTCGATGCTTTCCGGTCACCTTCCTTCTCTGACGCTGCCGGCGTCTTTTTTTCGCCTCCCTCCTTTGCTGTACCTTCATGCTTTATCGATGGCAATGGTGTTCCTTCATGTCCATTCTTCACCATTGCTTTTCTTTCACCTTCCTCTTCTGCTATTTTTGCCGGTGTTATTTCCCCGCCTCCATCGGCGCCTTTGCTCTTTGATTCCACCAGCATTTCACCACCACCTTCCTTCTTGGAGTCCACCACTCCCCATGTGATGGTCAGCGACTCGACGGCCTCGAAATTGACGAGACTCCCCAGCTCACCCTCCGTTGTATCGTCCATCTTGCTGATGCTGATGCTGAGCTTCCTGAGCTTGTCAGTGATCATGTCAGGGAGACGGCAATACTGGTCCTTGGTGTTGGAGCTGATGACCACGAACCCCTTGAGCACCTCGAGCTTAATGAGGTTGCCGAGCCCTTTGGGCATGCCAACGAGGAGGTGGCAGTCCGACACGTCGAGGTACTCGAGTTTCACCAGCTTGACTATTCCTACCCCAAGGTTTTCCAAGTTGTGGCACGCCCGGAGATCCAGCACGACGAGCTCCCGCAGCCGGTCGATGGCGTCCGGCAGCGAGTCGATCCTCGAGATCCCCCGGAAGCTGATGTACCGGAGGTTCTTGCAGCTCTCGGCCATGTCGGCGAAGAGCTCCGTGCGGCTGACCTCGACGTGGCCCTCCATGGGTTCGTTGATCTGCTCGCTGGGATCGAGCTCGCGCCACTGCCCGAGCTGCAGCGTGCGCAGCTCCTCCTTGCCGGCGAACCACCCCTCGTCGAACTCGACGTACTTCTGGTCGATGTTGTAGATGGCTCTCAGCTCGTTGTCGAACTTGGACGACGTTATCTTGCCCCGGCGCAGGCACGCGCGGCGAGCCACGGCGAAGTCGTTGCCGGAGTCCGGCTCAAGGAAAGCGGCGCTCCGGGCGACGTCGATGAGCAGGTCCCGCATCCATGGCCGCACGAAGCACCGATGGGCGGTACCACAGAGGCCTCTCCGGACGGGGATGAGGAACCCTTGTCGGCGAGCTCGTCGAAGCGCCCCTTGCCCTCGCCGGCGGAAGGACGAACCCTCGCCGATCCACCAGTGGATGAGGAGGCGCTTCTTGATGATGGCGCCCTCCGGGAAGGCGGCGAGGCAGAGCACGCAACCCCGCAGCCGGGCCTCCAGCCCGCCCACGGCGAGCCGGAGGAGGCGCATCTGCGGACCGTGCCGGATCTCCTGCATCCGCTTCGTGATAGTCCTCGTCGTCGCGGCCGCCGAGGCCATGCTCTTCTGTGACGATTGTTCGCCTCGCGCATATTCCCACGAAAGGTTGTAGCGCTTGTTGACCATGTCCTTGATGCACTCGAGGCGCTCCGCGACTGCGCTCAGCTCTTCGTAGACGTCGGGCGGGCTCTTGTCCTGGAGGCTCTGGAGCGCGTTGTCGATGGGCGGGCTCTTGTCCTGGAGGCTCTGGAGCGCGTTGTCGATGTGCTCCTCGACGGGGTCGAATTTCTGCCGCATTTCCTTCTCGTGGAGGTTGATGCGGTCGAAGCGGTGGCGCAGGTCCGAAATCTCCCGCTCGATATTCTCCAGTAGCGCGCGCTCCCGGGACGGCTTCGCGGCCTCGGAAGCCGGCGCCAGCGCATTCGGGCCATTGGCACCGAGCTTGGTGCGGATGGTCTCGAGTCGTGCGAGGATCGGGACGAGGATGTCCTCCACGACGCCGCGGAAGGTGCGCTTGCCGGTGGACATGGCTCACACCGGCGAGGTTGGACGGGCAGGCAGCGGGGCGCGACGGGAGGTGTTTGTTGGGTTCGCGCGCGTCGGGAAAGTGATGGGAGCTACTTTGGTATGCTTTGCTTACGAGGGGAGGAGAAGAATCGAATGCGGAGAGCGTGGCGGGAAAAGCATGGAGATGCGGCTCAAAAATGGCGAAGTACTCGAGTGGTTGGTTAAAGCTCATTGCTGGCTGCATCCAATTCGCTCAGGAGCACAAGCAAAGCAAAGGAGGCGATCGTGATGGCGGATGGGTCGGTGGACATGAGGCGGGCGGCGGCCATGGAGGGCGACCTGCAGCGGTGCATGGTGATACTCGGCTCGGTGGGCGCGGAGGAGCAGGGCCGGCGGCTGCGCGTCGGCGGCCTGCTCGAGGACCTCCGCGACTCCGTGGCCCGCGTCCACCGCGCCGTGCTCACCTCCCACGGCATGCGGTACGGCAAGCTCTACGAGCGCCTGCTGGCCCCGGCCAGCGCCGGCCTCCGCGAAGCGCTCGAGCGGGTTCTCGTCCTGCGGCTGCGCCGCACCGCCGGTTCCTTCCTCGCGCGCCTCGTCCACCGCCGCCTGGTCGTTGGCAAGCTCTGGAGGTCGCTGTGGGAGTTCATGGTGATAGAGTTCCACCTCAACCCCAAGCACCGCCACGACGAGGTCGCCGAGCGCGTACAAGAGCTCGCCGTGCACCGCCGGACGGGCGCGCCGTCCGAGCTACCTATGGTCGGCACATCAGGCCTCCTGAAGAAGATGGTGAAGTCCTTGCTGGCAGCAACCAATGCGGACCAGCCATTGTCGTCCCCAATGGTGATCATGCCCATCGTCGGGGGGCCCGGCACCGGCAAGACCCGCTTGGCGCAGGCGCTGTTCGACGATGACGACGTCTGCAAGGCGTTTGGCAGCGTGCGTGCCTGGGTGCACGTCTCGCAGCGGTACGACCTGCGCCGCGTCCTGTGGGGCATCCTGGCGTCGCTGCTCGAGCAGGTGAGGCAAGGCGAGGGGGAAGTCAGCCAGCTCAGGGAGCGCATCAAGTCGGCGCTGTACATGCGGTG
>CM070517.1:46928228-47028228 GCA_036346375.1 Guadua angustifolia | reverse complement strand
CCTTTGGTATCACCCTCGCTTCGGTACTTTCGATAAAAAGAAAGTGAATAGCTAAACAATGAATCATATGGAAGGAAGCAAAGAACATCACAAACTGAACAGATAGATCTCCCCCGTATTGTTCCAATTTAGACTTTATCTATCCCATAAAGTCGAATACAGAAATAAAAGGCACTACACCTTAAATTATGTGTTCAAAGTCATGTTTACAAAACTAACTGAATGTTACTAGGCAAGTCAACACTGAATAAAATCTAGAATGCAGAGTAAAGATTATGCAGCATTTCTGAGTCGAAGTACTAGGGTTTCCATAGCAGATTGCGATACCAGGTTGGTACAACTCAGAACATATGCTTTAAAAAAATAGAAAAATGCTGGTGAATGCAGATGGCTACTATTTCTTTTACACAGTGCAAACTAAGGAACAACATATTAGTGGGGAAGACATAGTGAAAGTGCTACACAACTTATTACCAAAACCAATCGCCAAGATTGCCGATTGAGGAGGATTTATGATGGCACAGAATTGTTTAATTCTGAAAGGACCTCCCGAGTTCGATCACTTGAATGTGCCACCACGAAAACCAAAGACCAAAACTTGTCAAGGACAAATGGTGTTGATTCGTACTAATCAGCTACTATGCAACGAATGGTGCCAACAAATTAGGGTTATACGATTACTACCGAGTGCCCACTCGGAATAATACTATGCCGAATGATCCACCGAGTGCCCTCTCGGCACAGCCTATGGGCCCCATGCAACGAACGGTGCCAACAAATTAGGGTTATATGATGAGTTTCCTGTTCACTACACCGAGTGTCCTCTCGGCATAGACTATACCATGACTACTCCGAGTGCCCACTCGGGATAGATAGTACTGCGTTTGCTGACATGGCAGCTGGTAACCTATGCCGAGTGTGCCCTCGTATTATTTTGTCCTACGTGGACAAAAACGTCATATTTCGAGTGCCCTCTCAGAATAGATGTTGTACATTTCGAGAGCACACTCGGGATAGATGTCTTTGTCCAAGAGGCATCTACAACCAGAGTACACTCGGCATAGGGTTATCTACACTGAGTGTGCACTCGGTTTGTTATTTTCACACTCGGCCCATAACTGAATTCTTGTAGTGTATCTACGCAAGCACAACATGTCGGCCAACCCAAACCCAACCAGCCATACTTAGCATCCATGAGGATTAGAGAAACTAGCTGATGCTCCTAGTAAGTTAGCCAACTACTTATGTACCAAGCTAGCTTGCACGATGGGCTCTCGCAGCAGGCCTGGTTGATCCTCACGTGCAGTGGCGGAGCCAAAAAGTTTCAAAGAGTATGACTTAAAAAAGAGACATCTAAAATCAACTACTATGACTATCGACATATTGTAAAATAGTTAAAATTTAAATTGTATGCAATACAAGTACGTAACTATGAAATTTAGCCCTGAAACATGAAACCTAAGAAAACATAGTTGTATAGACTATTAATATTTGATGAAATTGTAAGCTTAGATGTGAAACTATACGATGAAACCTCATAAAACGTATTAATTAAACGTTCGTGGAACATCATAAAACTTATCCATGAAAAGTTATGATACTTGAACCTATTGTAACTTATGAAACATCGTGAAACCTCATGAAACATATGTGTAAAACATTGTGAAACTTAGTAGTAAACATATGAAACCTTGAAAAATTTAAACATAAAACTTACTGAAACATAGTAGTAAAAAAGTATTTATTAGGCGTGAAACTATGTGATAAAACCTCATAAAACATATAAATGAAACGCTATAGAACTTAGCACTGAATCTTTTTGGTGTGTAGCTAATGGCTAAGATACGTGGGATAAATCTAACGAAGGCTACTTGTACCGTTGGAAGCACAACTAAGCGAATACCGCTGGCTAGTTTTTCTGCTTAAGATGCACTGTACCGACTATATACTGTAGCGCACGTCTCACTGCATCACGATCTTAATTAATGGTATATATATTTCGGTGCTGGTAGTTGGCGACATCCCTATACGATTTTAAGGTGCATAGGATGCTGGTCCATCAACGGCTCCCATTTCTGAGAGCAAACACCTCCTAACATAACGAAAGTCGGTGCGACTTTGCAGAGAAAATTAAGCATCCGTGCCAAGCATCCATCCAGAAGCTAGCCCCCGATGGCAGCCATAGCCTTCGCTGTCATCGCCGCGGCTCTATCGTCGGTCGGCGGCTGCAATGCGGCGGTCGTCGAGCACACATTCGTTGTAAGCATGCTTCTCCTCCTCGTTTTCTCGCCAGTCATCGCATTTCTCGTTGAGTAGAAATATATACATGTGTGAGTGCTAGAACAAATGGTTTGTTGTTGTGGTTTGCTCGAATAGGTGAGCCAGGTACGTATGAAGCACGCGTGCAAGGACACGCTGGTCACCGTGGTGAACGGGCAGTTCCCAGGCCCAGTGATTGAGGTCACAGAAGGAGACTCTGTGGTTGTTCATGTCCTCAACAAATCACCCCATGGAGTAACAATTCACTGGCAAGTGCTGCCTAGTTGGTTAAATATTTATCTGTTCCGACTAGTTAGCACGTTTCAGACAACACACTATTCATTTTTCAGGACATATGATTTTTAAGTAGTAGTTTTAAATTTTTATCACTTTTTTCTGATGTATGCAGGCATGGACTGAAACAGCGGCTGAATTGCTGGGAAGATGGAGTGGGGATGATAACACAGTGCCCCATCCAGCCGAACAAGAACCAAACCTATCGATTCGACGTCGTCGGCCAGGAGGGCACGCTGTGGTGGCACGCTCACGTCGCCTGCCTCCGGGCAACTGTTCATGGCGCCTTGGTCATCCGGCCAAGATTTGGGGCCAGTTCATATCCGTTTCCTAAGCCTGACAAGGAGATCCCGATTGTTATAGGTTTTCTTCTGGATCCCGAAACTCTTAATTGATCGATTAACAGCGTTAATGCTTGATGAAACTGCCCTTGGACAAAATAGAGAAGGATGATCATTCACACATGAATGCAAACTTGGATCTTGATGTCAACTACTGGTTTTTATCGACTGCATTGCACGTTTGCAACAGCATTATGATTCAGAGACATAATCATTGTGACGGTAGAATTCTGAAAGGTGTCCTTAGACCAAGTGAATTCTTGATTGCAGGTGAATGGTGGCAGATCGACCTTGATCTGTTAGACTGGAAAATGTCGAATGCTAACTTTGAGGACTACCCCGCTTCAGCTACAATCAATGGGAATCTTGGAGATCTATACAACTGTTCAGGTAATATACTGTCAGTAACTCAGTATTACTGCAACTGCAAAATAACCATTTTTGTATTAATGCAATGATGCGAAAGACTTTTGTGTGTTCTCGTAATTTTTGTGTCTGTGAAAACAAAAGGACGAATGAATATACGAGGAATACTGATTGTGCGTCTTGCCTTGTGGCTGACGATGTGCATATGATGCATTAGATGATGTTTGCTTTGAAGCATTAAATAATTCTGCTCCCGCCCGAGAGGCAAAAAATCAATATAATATGATAATCTCTTTTATTGATTTGCATAGAGTAAGATCAAGTCGGTTCTCTACTAATCAGGAATCAAAACTATGTATTTCATAGCTAGTTTAGTAGTATTGAAAAAATTCGTATTGTGCTCGTGTAGATTCCATGGTCACCTCTATGGCTCTACCTCATTAGGAGAACTTGCACTATATATGATCGTTTCGATCTATAGTCGGACTCACTTCAATGTGAAGTCTATACCACACTTTCATGGATAAATAGTTGTCTACAATATTGATCTACAGTGCCAGCTCGAGGTACTTTTCTTCTCACTAGGAGAAATCAAGTTGCTCACCGTCTAACAGTACTAATGTCGTGAATCCAAGTATGTTGACAATAATGTACGGAGTCGACGGCATACGGCAAGAGTCGAGGAAAAAATATTTGCACAGGGTGGCTGTTCCTCGGCGGCTCTGTGTGTTGCACAGGAAAAAATATCTACAGACCTTTTTACAAAAGAGCCGATAGAAGGACCTACTAGGCACTATTTCAAAACTTTTGGAGGGCTTTCTAGCAAGAGAGGTGACGTGGAGGGGCTCCCTGGCCGAAACCCCCCGACCTTTAATCGTAACAGCACATTTTAGTTAGAATGCTAGACATAAATGCTGATCTTTACCCAGTTGGGGTCACTATCCATGCACCGTGGACCCAGTGTCAAGCCAACCAAGTATGTGGGACGATTTGCCATGAGAGCACGACCGGTCACAGAGCCCCATTTCCTCCATCATCTCAAGGAGGGGGTTCAGGACAGCGAAGAGAAGGTGGTCAACGACGATGGTGAGTTTGTGCCGGCGCTGTGGTGGTTTAGGCAGTTGAGGGTGCATTGCGAGTTCTACGGTGTTGTGTTGTGCGTCCACAACTGGCTTAGCGTTGAGCCCGTTTGTTTCGGGTTAGGGTGGTTTTGGTGGCAGCGGTCTGCTCGTGATCATCTCGGTAGTGTGTTGGTTATGGTCTGTCGTCTCAGAGCAGGGCCATTGCGCCTATATTTGTGTGGCCTTCGTGGTGTTTTCGGTGTGAGCCTAGGGAGTTTCTAGCTAGGTTTGAAGCTCCCTCTCTGTTCCGGTGCTCTTCTTATTACAGATGATTGTCGGCCCTTTCTCTGTATTTCCTATTCGGAGGTTATGTTACCATTTCGCTTCTTCCATAATGAATGGCAGAGTTCCTACCCTTGTTTCAAAAATTATTTATCCCAATGGTCTCCTCGACCGAACCGGCCCAGAAAACACCTGCAGGGGGTGCTGACGAGTGACGAGAGCAATCAATTGTGCGTTTTGCTTTGTACTTTATCGATCAGTAATCTTTTGGAGGCCCATATCTTTTAAATCAAACGCCAGATTTGCGATCTTTTAATCGCCGTGCTTCTTACCATAATTTCTTCTAAATGAGTCTAATATTAGATAGTTTACACATAGAAAATTATTTGATGACATGCGGGGCTTGCATGTCGTAGTCTTGCAGTAAATTTTGCATGTGGTACACTACTCTTAGATCATGTATCAATAATTATTAACTGACACGTACGTGGACAACCCCATTGTTATTTTATTTATTTTTTATTCTTTTGTTAATAAATTTTGTGTACAAAATTCATCAAACATTTTGGACTACTATTTACTCCAAATCAACTAATGGTCTGCATTTTAGTTTTACTTTAATTTGTACTTATGTTCTTCGGAACATCTCCAAATTAACTGTAGAAGTTGGCTTTCTGCAGGGGCCGTGGAGGACAACTACATTGTCAACGTGGAGCACGGCAAGACATACCTGTTAAGACTAGTCAACGCTGCACTCTTCTCGGAGTACTACTTGAAGATCGCCGGACACAAGTTCACGGTAGTCGCCGCCGACGCGAACTACGTCAAACCGTTCACCACGGACATTGTCGCGATCGCGCCAGGCGAGACGATGGACGTTCTGGTGGTTGCTGACGCGCCTCCAGGCAGGTATTACATGGTCGCCCTGGCCAACCAGCCGCCGAAGCCTGACACCCAGATCCCGGTATTCATCTCGAGAGGCATCTTACAGTACAATCCAAGCAAAGGAGAAGCTCTATGCAGTGCCCCGATGGCGCCTGAAATGCCTTACCAACATGACACGATCACATCGTTCTACTTCCATGGCAACCTGACCAGCCTGCCTCACCCACGGTTGCCGCCATTGCCATTGCACGTCGACACGCACCTGTTCATCGCCCTCGGCCTGGGTTCCATCTGCAGATCAGGAGGCCTATTCTGCAATCATAGCAGGGCAACCAACGAATCAATCCTCAAAGCTACCATGAACAACGTCTCATTCCAGCTCCCTGCAACGACGTCATTACTCGAAGCGCACTACCACAGCAAGATGAACAGCGTGGAGACGCTACAAGAACTGCCTGACAGGCCACCGAGGATGTACAACTTCACCGACGGATCGATGATCCCGTGGGGCCCCGTGGAGAAGCGGCTGGAGCCGACGTCGAAGGCGACGACGGCGATGAGGTTCCGGTACAACGCCTCGGTGGAGATCGTGTTCCAGAGCACGTCGCTGCTGCAGAGCGACTCCAACCCAATGCACCTCCATGGCCACGACATGTTCGTGCTCGCGCAGGGGCTTGGAAACTACGACGCGGAGAGGGATGCCAAGAGGTACAACTTGGTGGATCCGCCGATGAAGAACACCGTCCTTGTTCCTGGACTTGGCTGGGCCGCCGTCCGATTTGTCACAGACAATCCAGGTATGCATGTGCTTTCCCTCCTAAAACCATCTCTTCCAAGTTTATACACTCTCGCTCTTGGTACATATACATAGTCCAACCACGTATTAATAATGACTAGGCCATCTCTAAGTGTTTTCTCTAAACACTAAATTCAATACATATATAGAGAGAATATAATGTAAAGTTCAATATTTATTAGAGGTGTTAGAGAACATCACACTGATTGTGTATTTAGAATATACTCACTCGGTCACAACTAGATGTCCTTTTGGACATTAACACATTCACTAAATTATAGTTTTGACCACTAATATCTATTTAATATATTTATAAAACCTAATAAAATTATAATATTATGAAAGTACTTTCGAGATAAATCCACATAAATGATTTTCATGTATCAAATTTAAATATATAAAAAGATATTGATAATTAAAGTTTTGAAAGTTTAACCATACCTTTATCCAAAACGACCATTATTAAACACAAGATCATTCAAAATATATATCTTTAAACTTGGACGCAAAGGATATAAACTTAATCGTAATTAATCCACATATGTATGTATACGATGAACAGGAGTGTGGTACATGCACTGTCATTATGAGTTCCATATCTCAATGGGAATGGCAGCAGCATTCGTGGTGGAGAACGGGCCAACGTTGGACACCACTCTTCCTCCGCCTCCGGCCGATTTTCCGAGATGTGATCAGAACAACAGTAGCGTGGCGTACGAATGATTAAGACTTGCTTGGAATAATTGAATGTGTTCCACATTCAACGAAATGTCTATGGTTACATGCCCTATCTGATGGCATGATCGGCAATGCATGCTGTAATAAAACTAGGATCGGCAATGCATGCCCTATCAAATTCATTGGCGCGCGTGAAATGTTATGCACTGTTCCTTTCGCCACACGTCAATCTCACGTCTTTCAAACGCAATCGATCGAGTTACGTATTGTAGCTTGCTTCTCTGAACTTTCAGTTGCAGACAATGATCTCGGAACTTTAATTTGAGCCTGTTTCAAGTGTAGTTTTACTGTTTTTAACACGAATCTACACCCAAAAACATTCGGGTGGAAAATCCTGCATACCTCTCTCTATGAAATAACCCGAAAATTTAAAAATTTGATTTCCTTTGCCTTTCTTGTTTTTATTCGGATTTTATTGGATTTTATTCGAATTTATTTCGCACTTATTTGAATTTATTCGGAAACTTTCCCTTTCGGGTAATTCTTCCCCCTCCCCGCTTTCCCTTTTGGGCAATCCCGTTTTCCCGCTTGGCGCATTCTCCGCTCCGCTTCCTCCGCCTCGGCCCAACTCCTGCTTGACCCACCCGCCTTAACGCATGGGTCATCTTCTTCCCGCACCCTCGCCTCGCGCCATTCTTTGTCGCCGCCCTCTGCTTACGCTCGCCCTCCTCCTCTCGCCATGCCCACACACCAGACGACGCCACCTTGCCGCCCGCTCCAGGTCTCCTCCTCGCCCTTGCCTTGCCGTGTCCCCTCCTCTCTCTCTCCGCCATGCCATCGCTATAAAAGCTCAAGCCGAGCTCCATTTCCTTCGAACCAAGTGGTGAGCACCCCATCTCCCCGCACTCTCCTCGTTCTTCTCCGCAACTTATTTCCTCCCTTGAAGCCGTCGTTAGCCAGACCGGCGCTTCTTCCCCACCTCTGGTCTTCACCGCCAACCGCCCCTTTCTCTCTTCCCAATTCTCCACCTCCCAAGTCCGCCACAATCCCTCTCCATTTCCCCTACTTCTTCCTTGCCGAAGCCGCCACTCACGGATTCATCATCGTCTTCCTCGCTCGACCCTCGCTTCCGCCACCCGCCGCCTCATTGTCTCTCGGCCATTTTCAGCCACCGCCTGAGTCCGCAGTGAGCTTCTCCATCTTCCCGCCACTCCATTCCTCCTCGGATCGCTGTCGTTCGCTTGCTTCGCCCTCTCTTCTCGGTAGCGTGAAATCTTCTTCGCCGATCGCTGCTCTGTTCCCGATCGCCGACATCCGCCCCACTCTTGACCCTCCTTGCGCCGCTTGCCACGCTGGCCGCTCGTCGATCCGCGCCCCCTCTCGCCGACCTCGGGTCCCATTGTCACCGCATTCACAGCGCTGGGCGGCCCATCAGCGCCCGGTAGCGTCCAGCTCCAGTGGGCGAAATCGCCGTCTTGTGCAGCCCACCACTGATACTTCCCTCTATTTTCTTTTCGGGTTTTGAATTATTTAAAATCCGAAAAAACCAATTAAAAATCCAAGAAAATCCCCAAAAATTCCCAAAAATACAAAAATACCAAAAATACATATTCTTGACCGTTTCGAGCCGCTGAGTCCAAAAATGATCTCCGTTTCGCCATATCAAGTCCAGAAAATTCCCAAAATGCCCTTGAGCTCCGTTCCAGTCGTTTTCTCGCTTATTCTTTTTCGGTTTTTCTTTCTTTGTTTTTATTTGTTCGTTTATTTATTGTTTGCATCTTCTCGCGTTAGATACGACGTCGAAGCAACCGTCGGCACGAATCTCGGAGCAGAACGAGACTTGGAGCAGGCGGTTCTCGAACAAGATCGGGAGCAAGAGCCGTTCGAAGTCAGACACGACATCGACACTCTCTCGTTAGGCGAACCCTCGAATCCGCAAGGCAAGCCACACTCCTTGAACATGTTGATCCCAATTCCATTACAGTATATTTATGTATCTTCTGTACTGCATTATTTTACTGGTATTTTAGAAAATAAGAAATGTGATAGTTTCGAATGACATGATTAGATACCACCCAACACTAAACTCATTGCTATGCCTTAATTCCTTTTTAACCTTAGGATATAAAATATTGAACCCTCGTAAGGTAGCAATTCATACAATTACTACTTTTAGACAAATACTTAATCTCGGAAGGATTGGATTAGTTGTTTTTGGTTTTATAAAATTGCTACTGATGCAGGGGACAACATTGGGCGGACCACGGAAGGTGGATGCCGGCCCAATCCCCAACCGATGATGAAGCCAATGGATGTGATGTGGTGGTGGTACAGTTGGTACCAATGATTTGTGGTATGTCATTTGGCTAAGTCTTTGGCATTTAAGGACCGAGGTCTCGAACAGCGTAAATAACCAGATCCGCTCAACCACAAGTTGGGCGGCCAATCTCATTGACTTGGTCCAACATAGCTCGATACATTGTACTTCCCTGGAATGCCCTAGCGAGTCCCCATTCCCGTGGAAGAATGGGAAAGCATCGTTGTTGGGGGTGGAGCGGAATGGTGCGACCACGGTTCTCACAAGTGATGAGGTGTCCATTGTAACGAGGCGCCCATCTGTCTGGCCCGCGGGATCTGGGTCTTGTGGGCACAACCACCTACTGGGTAGGAGCTAAAGGGGGGAAATTCAATGAAAGGTTATGTTAATCTCGGTCCGGCCGCATGCATAAAAGTTGCGTGTTAATCTAGTGGCACTAACGACCGTAGATATCTTGTGGGTAAAGTGAGGTACCTCTGCAGAGTGATATCAATGGTATTGAATCGCCGTGCTTCCAGTTAATGAAGCTGAGTTAATCTAGGGTGATTCCTGTAACGGCGCCCTGTAGCTTTTATAATTAAAACTTATCGTGAAGGTGAACTTTGCAAGATAACCCCCCCATGATTTATATATTACTATTTACGGTTTGTGTTTCAAATGTAAAATAAAAAGTTGATATTTACAACTTGCATCCATAAAACTTAAAAACTTGTGCCTACCTTGGTTTATTCCTACATGTAATATGCAGAATTTCCGTGTGGTTTGTTGAGTACGGTTGTGTACTCACCCTTGCTCCCAATCCCCTCTTTAGATTTCAAATGAAGCTGGCGAATTCCAGAAGATCGTAGATGACGATATTACTTGGTTTTTGGAGGCCTTTGATCTATCTGCTCAAGCGTTTCCTGTGGGTGTTCTGTAATGTATTCGGTGCCAGCCGCACCCTTTTGTAAAACCTTGGCCGTTAGGCCCCTATTTCATCGATAAAATGTTCGTATTTGCTCTTTTATCAAGCAATGTACACTTGGTTACCTGCAGCTAAATTCCTGGGTAGCTGCAAAGGTATTTATACGCACCCTCTGAAAAGGGCGGTCCGTCACACTCTATTTTCTCTGAACAAATTCTCACCTCAGTTTTCTCAGCAGATATCTGGAGCATAACTAAATTTGATGAGCTAGCTGAATGTTTATCCCGAAGTGTCAAACGCGCACGTGCAAAGAAAAAAGTTTATCTTAAACTGGACAGTATTTGCAAATAGTTTTCTAGATGCGTCGATGGACTTTTACCGCGAAATGCAGTAACAGCTTACTTGTTGGCTGTGGAATCTGGTTGTGGTAACCGCTGAAGTCTTGTTCTGGCGCACGATAACAATTTCAGCATTTGATGATAAATTCAGCAGCTTTGACGTCATCAGCTGGCTTCTGGATGATTGCGAACATGTCCAAATAAACATTAATCCTGCCTGTCTAGTCCTTGCATTTCTTGAGCGATTAACCAGCACAGAAAAATCAGCTTGTTAGAGCACACGCTGTTTACTGGTTGGATTGGTAGAAAAGTTAAAACAGGTTTGCTTGTCTTACTTTGGTGCAGAGCCAAGTCATGTAATTGACCTAGCTATTTCCATTTTATAAACCCTGTAGGTGGTTAACACATATGTATCAGACATGCATTAAATAGGACTTATATTTCTCAAATACACTGTCAATTCAAGAGAGAGGTTACAAACTGTTTAGCTTTCGAGTATATGTATTTTCTATGGGACAATATTCACATGAGGGCCTTATTTCTAGTCGTCTTTTATGAACATATACGAGGCTCTCCTGCATTAACAACAAAGGCTGATAGACTTTTACGGAAGAACTTGCTACGAAACAGACAATTTTTGTGGAAAAAAAAGAGATGGAATAACGTGTCAGCGATGGACAGGACTAATCAGATGACTAATAGCTAGGAACTAGGTCCTCGTGAAAGTGATTACGAACGTAATACAAGAGTAACTTGGTCTTAATGCCGGCCGTATCACGAGCTTTGACTCGTTAGACGTTGCTTTAAGCCGCCGCAGCTGTACGGTTTTATATTACTTAGTCCATCTTCCTGTGCATCACCTAGTTGACCTCCTAGGTTCCAGGGAGTTTCTGCCTTTTTCTCTCTTTCCTGTACATGTATTTTCCCCATGTCAGTTGTCAAGATTGACCATTACATGATCCATTAATTCCATGCCATAATACATAATTCATAAATATCAAAATTAAGAGCAGTGTTTTAATGCTTTACTTCTTAATACAAATTGCACAAATCTTGAAGCACGCGGATGGATAAGTAATCACTGTCTACCCTTCAATTATGTTTTAATATTTGTGCTTCTATAAAAAAGAAAAGAAAAGTATGGAAACACCTCTCCAAAATTAATCTACATGTAAACACCAATTTGAACTCACAAAAGCTATCAAGGTTCGACAATATACAACTTTAATTAATGCATGTACTCTCTGGATGGGAGAAATAAGTTCAGAATTAGGCCTCTGTTTGGCGAGCTCTGCTCCCGCTCTCTGGAGTGAATCTGTGGAGCTCGCTAAGCAGCAGTTTCGATAATCGCTTCGAGGTGATTCCGTGAAGTGATTCTCCGAAATGAACTAGGGTGGGAGCTGAAAAAAGCTGCTTCTCTGATTCACTCCCAACAAAGAGTCGGTTTCTCCATAGAGTTTATCCTATGGATTCGTTAGAGAATCACTTTCAGCGACAGAATCACTTCTCTCGGAGAATCACTTCTAACAGAGAATCAGAATCAGAGAAAGCTCTACCAAACAGGCCCTTAGACTCGGGACACCTAGCTGCTTAAGAATTTGTTAGAGTTCGTTTGGAACTCGGGAGTCATACAGGATTTTTGCACAAATTTAGCAGGAAATGATATAATTCCCACAGAGCATTAAATCTTTTGGTTGGGCATCTAACATCTATATATGGTTCAACATCAAACATCCATATCATTGTGGAATTAATTTAGAACTAAGATCAATTGAAACACTGTCTTGTGCCGACAGTGTTTGTCAAATGCACACGTACGCAACAGATTGACTCGGCGTCTGACCAAATATTTGTCTTGAATGTAAAGAGTCTTCCCATACACGAAATAACAAACGTTACTACTGCACAACAGCTCATCATAGACGGCTCACAAACCTTATCACACAAACTGTCAGTGATGAGAATGATTCATCACAAACAATCTGCAAACCGTCAGTAAAAATAGTCATCACAGACAGTTCTAAACAAAAGCTGTGATGTAAGTCTCATCACAGACGGTTCCAAAGTGGAATCGTCTATGATGAGCCTTACATCACAGACAGTTCCAATGTTTACATTTTTTTATTTATTGGTTAACCTCAGGAAATGCTAGCAATGCCTTTTGAAATAAAACAGATTACAGAGCATCACAAGAATATTATTATGTCATACATTTCAGAAATGAACTCATATCACAACTACAACACACAGCACATCCATTTCAGAAACCAACTCAGATCATACATTACAACGTCTGACTAGGGGTGCAAAGCGGATCGAGATCTGAGCCAGATTTCGCTCATTCCATATCGTATTCCAAATTTTTCTCGGATATAGAATCGGATCACGGACGGTGCGGATTCGAATCTGAATCTGGATTTCTTGATTCGCGAATCTGATCGTTCGGATCACGGTTAGTCTGATTCTGAATAGTTAGTCGGATAATGCGTGAAAGCGAAACCATATATGTCACGCATATTAAGATCAATCAACCATACACAAAACTTTACTAGAACCTTAGAGACATATAAGTGTTTCAAATTCAATAATAGTTGCCTTCCTATATAAAAATAATATCTGACCAAGTATAATTCCAATCAACATATGAACTTATATGATGTAGAATGTTTATGTTTATCGGATCATTATCGGATATCTATTTCACTCATTTACTGATATTTTTGGATATCTGGATATGCGGGTATGGATCGGATCTGGATCGGATACTTCTCTTCCATATCTTACCTATATTTTTTTTCGATAGGCGATTGAATCCGGATCGAATCTGGATATAACCGGATATCATTTTTTCGGATTCGAATCGGATTTTAAACGAATTCAGTCTCGGATCGGTTGAGAATTATCCGCTCCGTTTTCACCCCTACGTACAGCGTATCCATTTTAGAAATCAACTCAGAATATTAACCAATTGAATTCATAACTACAACTCACAAATTCACAATACAAGGTTCACAAATTAATCCAAGTGGTAACTAACATATTCACAACTTATGAGAGAGGATGAGGGGCATTCTCCTTTTGGATTTATGATCTCACGTATCAAGAAGGCACAGAATTGTCCTCGAATTCTTAGCAAGTCAATATGTTCCAATGCAGATTCAACGCATTTCCAAACCTGTTGATGGGAAGATCAAAGTCTTACATGCATATAAATTGATAAGTGGAAATAATTATTGCAAAATTGACGAACCTCTATGACATTGGTCTTCTTTGCACCAATGAGGAGTTGTATGTTGTAGCAAACGTAGAGTCCACATAGGTTAGTAGCCTGTGGCTGATGGTGGCACTACTCAAATATAATATGCTAATTAGTTCCGAAGGTATTATTATAAAGTGTGAAGGATTATTGCATACTAACGGATATCATAAACTTATAAACGTGCTTCAGCTGCCTTGTGTGGCCCTCCACAAGCTCTGTCGACATTGAACAATGTGTCGAGTAAATTTGCGATAGGTGTTAAGTCGTAGGTGTTGCCCTTTTTGGAATTAAGGTAAATTATCCGGTTCTACCTTGGTATAATTACGACTAGAACCTAGTGAAACCTACACAGGTATATCACCATGGTCATTCAACCTAACTTCGAACTATGTGTAAAGTACAAATCAACAAGTATAGTAACTATACGAAGCACTTACCCTATGGATGTGGGGTAAAAGTATGAATTTTTTATTCTGTTGAGCCAGCAATACTTTTTCCATGTACTCCTAGATGATTTGTAAATTTTTGTCCATAGTTTGCTTGGACACCATGTGTGGATTGAGGAAACCCACCGGTTCTTTCTTTACTTTTGCTTCCACGATCATGTATCTATATATACAAAATAAAGGATCATATATATGACATTTATCGATATGACACGAATGTAGACTGTAATTGCACACACTTACAACGTCTAGCATCTGATGAGACGGTGTTAAGGTTGTAGAGATCGAACAAGTCGTTGAAACCGACTAAAAGAAGCTATCCAAAAAGTGGTGTAAGAAATGCTCCTCCTTGAAGCTGGCTGAGATACTCGATGCCATTGTACCACCGGCTTGTTGGTTTGTTCTATGCACCAATCTTGTAATCTAACGCAGGCTAACGTAAGCATCTGTTGGCGCTCTTCTGGTACCAATGGCTATCTCAGCTCAAATTGTCGTGCCATGGGGCCAACAGAAAGTCATGGGCGACGTTGTCCCCTTCAATTTGCCATTGTGGTTGTCTCGATGACTATCATAGATCGTCTTCACAGAGATGGTTGGATCCAGGCGAGTGATGGCCTATGCCTTCTGAGACATGATGGCTGATTTGGTGGGCTCCTTTGGTGCGACACATGGCTCGATAGTGTTGGTAGCTCGGCTCATTACGTGGATCTAGTAGTGCTAGTAGCTTTGGTGCTTTCTGGTGATGCGTCGAAGGAGATATCTCTCTTGGGCCACTAGATGAATGTGCCAATGGCATCCCCTAGTGTGACGATCTCGTCATTTGGGAGCATCTCCAGCGTGACGGTCTTGTCAATTTCATGTACACCATTGATCTAGACCTTCGCGTAGCCCGGATCTACCATGTGATAGTGCACAATTGGTGCTAGACCGGATGGATTCACACGCCCCAAAACAGCCTGTAGGAGAACGGAGCCATTGGCAAGCCTCATTTGGAGATTGCAAGATGTGGTCACCTACATAAGGGTACATAATTAGCTAACACATCCAATAGGTCTATCTAAGGAGCATTATAGACATGTATATTACCAGGGTGTCGTCGGGAGGAAATCTGGTGTCAAACACGTCCGTATAAGGGGTGAACATGCAGCTACTTTGACAGTTAGTTAGGCTAAATTGTGTCTATTCTTCTAGGGCTTGCACATTCCGTGCATGCCTCATCGCAGCAACCCTTTGCTCCATTCTTTCCTCAAGGCTTCTTAGCTGATTATCAAACTGTGCGCTCAGCCTTTCCTTAACCCTTTCCTCAATGAGGGTTACTAGCTGTTCCTCATACTCGTCTTTGCTTCTCTTCCTACTCCGGTACGTGTCGGAGTCTTGATGAAATCCCATTTTACAGATAATGAAAACATTTATGCCTCACATGCGACTCGGGTGCTTCTTGTTTCTCAATGCCGTAGAGAGTATATCTTTCTCTCTGTCTGAAGCGAAAGAGCCCTGGAAAGATTCGGTGCTCAAAGCTATCTACTTCTATGATCTCAACATGTTATTTCTCATATGAAGGTATATATGGTCTTCCTACAAACTTTGTAGTTCGATATCTTACCAAGCGTTGGGACACATCCTCATCTATGGGGTTGGCAAAGGACATGCCGCCCAAAGACATGGAACGTGACCTCGTTCTTACCCAATTTCGAGTGCACATGTCCAAGATTGAGGAAAATGGCGGCGAGGCCTCCTTCTGGGTTACCTCGTCGTTCTCCCTCCTCCATTGCATGATCTTACCCATGTACCTAGTGGAATCTAGTCTGTGCGGGTGGGTGTTTCTTGGCCGGATAGTTTTGTGCGCTGCACTTTGACGCGTGAATTTTTATGTCATCTTCATCTCAACAAATCATTCTCACATGTCTTCGATGATGAACCTGTACTTTTGAACTTATTCATGTAATTATTGATAATGACGCTCTTGAAGTTCTTCCACACATTTCTCGCCACTAGCAACACATACCATCGTAGTGCTTGCATGGCATCTTCTGAGAGCTCGAACGATGCGAAAATTTCTATCACCAAGCTATCGCATTCCTTATCTGTCAGTGTCTTCCATGATGGATAGGTGATGGGGACCCTTTTCTGTCCAACGATCCAACATATGTCTGAAATGTCGCCACTGCCTTAGAAGGTACGGTAGGGGCCCTATCCTACGGATTGACTGCCGTGATGGTATATCGGCTCTAGAGCCTTTTACTAAGCCCTCTTAGACCACGCCTCGGTTTTCCTACATTCGGCTCATTAGATTCATTCGACGATGAGAAATGAGGGGACGTTATCCTCTTTTGAACTAGGTTGTGTTAGATCTTCAAACATCAGGCAAGTTGGTATGTAATTCAACAATTCACACATGGTGGTAGAAGAGGAAAGAAAGTAAATTTAAGAGTGCTATTTAGAATAAGGAAATCAATAATAAAAAAGGGTTTCATTATTTGTGCTTAGAGAAATATTTGTCTATTGGGGAGATTATATTTCTAAAAAGATTTTTATATTAAGAATAATGAAAAAGAAGAGGTTGCTTTCGCCACATGCAAGGTTCTAAAGACTATAAAGTCTAGCCCCTTTGCACAACAGTATAGATTATGGATAGGGTACTCTCAGTATATTCACAATTGAACTTAAATAATTAACTAAGCAAATAAGATTTTGAACTCTTACCTTCCTAAAGTATGCTACGAACAGTGAGAAGGTCTCCAAGACAATTAAATTGTTTGGCCCCTTCACATGCAAGGTCCACATGACAATAAAATTGTTTGGTCCCTTCACATGCAAGGTCCCCAAAATAATACAATTATCTGGCCCCTTCACGTGCAAGGTACCCAAGACAACTACATTTAAAAGCTAATATTGACTAAAAGAATCCAATTTCAAGATACGCGGTGATAATCATATGAACATCGATCTCATAGTTTGAGATCTTATTTGCTCTTGAAATTGTTTAAATCAACATCCAGAAACTCTAATTACATCATTGAGCATTCAAAAGCTAACAAAGAGTGAGAATGAGGCAAAGAACCAATTGAGAGTTAGGAGAGTCCATACTAGCTGAAAAATTGGAAAGCAGGCGAGGAGTTGACATCAAGAAACAAAATTGAGAGCTTAAAACTTGATGTGATTTAACAACCATAAGCACTAACGGCAATTTGCATAGCAAGCATAAGCACTTATACCAAACAAAGCAATAAGTGATATAGATAAGCCAATCCAACTAGAACTAAGACTTAACAAATACCATTGAGTGGCATCAATGATCAAAAGAGAGTGATCTCATATTTTGCACACATAAGTTGTGAGGGCCCACCATTAAAGAATGGAATGCCTCCATGTGCCCACAATACTAGTCCTATGATCAGTGGCTAAATACGCATATGTTTACAATATCGGTATCACATCCATACATAGATTATTTTACATATTACTCCCTCCGTTAAAAAAATAGGGCATATTAGAATTCAAAAAAGTCTTTTGAAGTAAACTTTGACCATTAATTTCTGTTATAATATATTATGAATTGTTATGAAACCAACAATAATTGAAAGATAAGTGAAATATGAATCAATTGATACATCTTTTGTAAATTAAACATGCACATAATTTGACTAATTCTTGGTCAAAATTTATGTAATTTGACTTTTCTGAATTCTAATATGCTCTATATTTTGGAATGGAGGAGTATATTAAAAGTTTAATTATCTGAGTTTATCTGATTTGTAATACATAGCAAATGAAAATAGATCAAGAACTAATTGCCTTGTGGTTAGCCCATCCAAACCCATTTGGTGTGTCGGTAATAACACACTTTTGCTAGACCAATAACACACTTCCTTTGGTGTGTCATTAAAGAGATCATAACATTATTGTTACCTTACATAGACATAACTTTGCACCAGTCCAATGATGATAAACCCCTACTATGGCGGCAGAAACACACACCCAAGACATGACATCATTCACATCGTAACCAAGGCAGTCGCTCCTGCCATCACCATTTCTTCCAGAAAGGCGTACAACATTGCATTGGTATGTAAAAACTCCTACAAGCAGACCTAACTGGAATGCCTGTGTTACTCCAGCCTTCCAATGTACAAAGTTAAGTCTAAGCAATTTATTAGGTTGAGGCCATCCCGTACCAGCACTTGTGGTTGTACTTATTTCTTAGCTTGATAGCATCTCGCAGTTCAGTTCTTAATCTGACATGGGTGGTAATCTTCCTCTATACTATGTGTAAACCACAAGCACAACCGGCTATTGCCAATAATCTACACAGGGAGCATGTTAGGGCATGCCGCCGGCGGAGCTAGGGTTTGCAATTTCCTCAACCAACAACATGGGTAGCACTGGGGCACTCTAGCGCACCCACCCATGGCTCTGTTGCCACCAAAGATGGTCGGGAGTACCTCCCCACCGCGGGGGTGCAGCGGTGCCATGTCCAAATGGTGGCTAAGCAAAAAAAGCACTATATTTTCTCTGGGCGAGCAATGCTTGAGCACTAGTAAGTCGTATTAGCTCCATTTTACCTAGTAATGAAGTTAGTGCTTGGTTGGAGAAGGCTACCAATGAGAGCCATCCTTGAGGAAGATGAACCGGGGCAATTGAGGTTCAAAGTAAGTTTTAAGATGCATATGGATACTCCAAATGTGAAGAATTGGAGAAATTCTCACCGTGAGAGCTCAATTGTTGTTTCCTCTTTTTCAGGTGCTCTACAGCTATGGCAAGAAATGGGATGGCTTTTGGTGTCATGCTCAGTTTTTGGGGCTCCAGGTAGATGAAGGTGATGGCTAAGTTGCTCTAGGTCATGTTCAGCTGATCTTTATAGCCGGAGAAGGGTGGTGGAAACAAAAGGCTCTCTTTTGACTTGCACCCAAGGTAGAGGACAATAATGGCACGAACTTTGTGGAGTCAAAGGCTGGCATGGGTATGGCCAGGGTAGTATTGAGGAGGCAGGGTGGTAATTGGTATGGCTTCTATCTTGTTTCCATGAATGGTAGCAGAGAGCATGAAAGCTTGGCGCTTCACTCGCTTGCCATGGCAGCTCAGCAGTGGTGGTTCACCCTATTTCTCATGCATGAGTGGCAGCTGAAGTGGACCGAAGAGGCGCAGACCAGGTGTGAATGCAAGGATGCATTGCTATTGCAATTCTGTGCTAGTCTCGTCGGAGCGCCGTCGTGGCAATGGTTCAGTGACCAATGTCCTATCGTGGTAGCATTTCATTAATGCGCTAAGGAGAGGACTGGGCAAGCAGGGGAGAAGGAATGGGCAGCTGACCTGTGGGTCAAAAGCATCAGCTGCACAGGCTTGTCTCACTGGAAATTGGGACCCACATGGCTGATACACAGTGATGAGTCACTAGCGTGTTCTATCAACTGTCCACAATTTTTTTTGAAACTTTTTAACTAGGTTCTAGAGATAAGATTAATTATCCAGTAAAATTTTTGGATTAAAATCTGTTACAAAAGAATTATAGTAATTATGACAATGCTAACTACACAATTTTCTCATTTCAGTTTTTATTTTTGAAAATTAAGTCAAGAATTTTTGAAAATTTTTGAGAGAGTTTTATATGGTCTAAGAGTTCTTTTATAAAAATCATAGATCAAACATCATGCATATTTATTTTCTAATAATTCTGAAACTACATATTTTAGCTTTTCTTATTTTCAATTTTTCAATTTTAAAAGGTAGTAAATGAGGTTATTAATTTTGATTTTTTACTTGAGGTTAATGCTATTCTAAGGAAGACATAGTAAAAATTTTAGCTAAAGATAAGCTTAGATGATGTTTTCATAAATATGACAACTCACTGTTTTGTAGTCAAAATATGTCATTTCTTATTTCATTTCATTATCAGCTAGAGACCTCCAAACTTTTAATATCATTTTATTATATTTTTACTAATATTTACCTGTATCTTTTCATCTTTTCACTTTTTTCCTTTTACTAATTTCATTAAATGATTTTTCTTTAAAGTTAAAAATCCAAGAAAAGTTAATAAATCCAGAAAAATTTAGAAATAAAACTTAATAAAAAATTAAATTTTTTGTTCTTATTTTATTTACATTTAGGTTTTGATGCAAAAAATGAGAATCTCATTATTATTCTGAACCTTAACAGTAAGATTTCCTAGTTATATATATATATATATATATATATATATATATATATATATATATATATATATATATATATAGCACCTCACAGAAACGTGTTGAACAGCAAACAATCAATATCATCTGTTTTTAGTCACTAATAGCCTGATGGTGCCAGAAAACTATATCCATTTTTCTGTGTCAACATAATACCGATAATGATGAAAGAGGAAATGAATCATGCAAAGAGACTCTTAACAAAGCTATTCCAAATCATAAATTTTACTATACGTCATATGCATCTCAAACACACAAGACAAAGGGAAAAAACAAAAAACAAGTATTACAATGGTGCTACTCTGGTACAAATCCAAAGTGTCCTATCTCTATTACACTGGAAATAAGAATCAGGGCTATAACATGAACCTCGTGATAGCACAGAAATACTAGCTACTTAGCTAATGAAATCATGCAGCAATGAGAAAACGGTCCAGGCTCTATTTGAAAAATCTCATTCCACTAATACACAGATTATCGTGCTTATGAAATGGCCAGGGATCCCCCTTTTCCCTGTCACATTGATAAAAAAACCATCTACATAACAAATTCGCCACAACAAACATGCTACACCGCTCATCATCGTATCTCACAACCACGTGTTTCCAATTCAATAGGGCAGGGTAAACATTCAGACAATGAGTTTTACTTACCACATCTAAAATGCCTCTACTTGGCTAGCATCACGGCAAAACCATTAGCATCACTGCAACACCATGAACTTGCCTAGCCTAGTAAGCAAATGGCGCGACAGAGACACACTTACCACAAGTGAATCGGATAAAACCGAGGGCTCGATTGAGGGGAGGAAGGGATGCCGCGGGTTCGTCGCCCACAGAGTCCAAAAAATTCCAACACGACATGAGTCGACACCGAGGGGAGCATGCAGCGAGGCCACCGAGAGGTCGGCGGAGGAGGCCTGGCGGAGGTGGGATAGACAGCGGCAAGGGTTTAGGAGGTGGGGCGATGGGTGAAGGTGGGGTGGACGAAGGCGCGGGTGGAGGTGACCGAAGGGAGGAGGGAACGAAGGCGCGGGTGTGCGGGCGTGTGTGGGCAAGTGCGAGCTAAGGGGTGAGGGCAAGTGCGATGAGGGTGAGGGCAGTGCGTGGCTCAGGCTGATGGTTAAAGCCCAAGAGACTCATCACAGACGATTCTAGGCTTGAACCATCTGTGATGACAAGCCCAGAACTATCTGTGATGACTCGTTTTTTCTTTTTTGGAGGAAATTTGTTTTTTAAAGGTTGTTTTTTAAAAAAGATGATTTTTTGAAAAGGTTTTTAATTATAATACATATACCTCATTAATTACAATACATGCATCTTATTAATTATAATACATGCATCTCATTAATTGTAATACAAACATCTCATTAATTATAATACATACATATGTCTCATGTAGCATAATTAATTATAATACATACATCTCATTAATTATAATTAATTATAATACATACATCTCATTAATTATAATACATACATACATCTCATTAATTATAATACATTTACACTTAAAATGAACATGACGACCTCGTCATAACTCCACTTGCTTATTCTTTTGTATAAAAATTAGCCCTTCACAATGATTGACACATGTGTAGCTAAATTTCTCAGGTTATTCTTCCTGTACCGTTGATGCCATTACCGATAGGAGGCAACTAGTCAAATTGATTGTATTTTTCCTCATCCACCACATTCTCACATCCGACAATTCTCCTTTTTTCCTGAAGAATCACGTGGTGCTTCTTATTAGATGGGTCGCTTACATAGAAGACTTGAACAACTTGGTTAGCTAGTACAAATGGTTCGTCTTAGCATCCGACACATTTGTGGTCCACAGTAGTGACACCGTACTTGTCAACCTTCACGTACTGTAGGTGAACTCAACGGCACCGAAATAAGAAGATCTTAAATAGTATGTAGCCAAACTCCTAAATTTTCTCAATGAACCCATAGTAGGAGCTCCTCATCGATCCAGTGTTATTGAGTGCATCTATATGAACACCATAGTTTTGATTTATGCTCTTTATGTCCTGATCTCTTATGTAAAATATGAACCCAAGTTGTATCCTTTTCATATTACAATTGTAAATATTGGCCCTTTTACCAACCATGTCAGTGTATTACCTGAAGAGCTTCTAGTGATGGGTTGTCGCTCCTTCAACTATCTGTTGAACTGAAAATTATGCTGTCTGATGATTCAGGACTCTTGCCGCGATGGATTCTCTTACCATAGCCAGTTCTTATGCTCATCAATATACAGAGCCACTACAGCCATGTGTTGTAAAACTGTGAAATGGGCATTAGCACACGTAGTTGGATCAGGTGTGATTGCTTTTCTTCTGATGGTTCCGGTACCCTAGAGCCTCCCCTCATGGCAAAATCGAGGCATACCTATCCGTTCAACCTGAGCCTTCTAATCCACACAGAATTCGATGACCTCTTCGGTTGCATAACCTTCGACAATACTACCCTCCGGTTGAGATCGATTTCATAGGTAGGACTTGAGAATTCCCATACATCTCTCGAATGGGTACATGCTACTTAGGAACATAAGCCTGCACATCTTTATTTCCCTTAGAAGATGAATAATGAGATGGACCATGATATCAAAAAATGACATAGGAAAATACATCTCAAAATTACATAGAGTCATCACCACCTCGGCCTGCAGAGTATCTAGTCTTTCAGATCGATGACCTTTTGAGTAATTGTGTTAAAGAAATAATACAACCTTGTAATTATCTCCTAGACCTTGCTCAATAAAATACTTTTAATTACGATAGGGAGTATCTGTGTCATAAGCACATGGCAATCATGAGACTTCATGCCAATTAAGCTTAAATCTTGCATCGAAACAAGTCTCTTCATATTGGAGGAGTAACCGGACGAAACTTTCACACCATATAAGCACTGGTATAGTTCAGTTCTCTCAGCCTTGGAAAGAGTGTAACAAGCAGGTTCGTAGTACGTTCAGCCTTTATCGATCTCTTTCGGTACTAACATAGGTCTGATGCCTATATCGATCAAGTCAAACCATGCGTTGATACTGTCCTTTGTTTTGCCCTTAATGTTCAACAAGAGACCAATCATGCTATCACAAACATTCTTCTCTACGTGTATGACATTGATGTGCGGTGCCGAACTTCTAAGTGCTCTCAATAAGGTAAGTTCCAAAATATCGATCTCTTCTTCTACTTGCTCTTCTCATAGGTCCTTAATTTACATCCCTTTTTATGCGTGACATCCAAGTTTTTAACCATATCATGAATTTCTGTCTCGCTTAAAGGCTTTGGAGTTAAACTATCTTCGTTCGTTCCATTGAATTGTTTCTTCATCTTACAGTATGAATGATTCCTCCAAAAGAACCTACGATGATGCATGTACATGGTTTTACGTGAGTGATTCAGCCACACACTCTTGGTATTATCTAAATAGTGAGTACTGGCTTTGGCTTCTTTTATACTCTGGCTCGACTGGTTAGCAAGGACAGAATAATCATTTATGGTACAGAACAACAAGCATTGCAAAGTAAAGTACTCTCGTTTGTGAGTATCCCATACCTATATCTCAAGAGCCTATAGTGTTTTCAGATCTTCCACCAATGATGCTAGGTACATATCAATATCATTCTCAGGTTGCTTCGGGCATTGGAAAAGTATAGACAGTAAAATGTATTTTCGCTTCATAGACAATTAAGGAGTAAGGTTGTAGATACAGAGATTTACGGGCAAGTGTCATGATGGATGCTCATGTTATCGAAAGAATTTATTCTGTCCGTATTCAATACGAACCTTATATTCCTGGGATCCGCAGTGAATTCTTGAAACTTCCTATCGATGTTTCTCTACAGGGTGGAATCAGTAAGATGCCTTAGCATTCTATCGTTCTTACGCTCATTCGAGTGCCACCGAAGCAATTTTGCCTCCTTTGGGTTTACAAATAAACACTTCAAATGAGGAATTACAGGTAGATACCAGGCCACCTTAGCAGGAGGTCCTTTCTTCACCTCGATGCCCTCATAAATCATCGATTTACCTTTACACTTGTCTTTGAAATCGTTGCTGCTTGGACATACATACAAGTTTGCGTACTCTTTGCAGTAGAGGATATAGTTGTTCAGACATGTATGTATTCTTTCTACTTCTATTCTCAAAGGACAAAGAACTTTCTTGGCTTTGTAGGTGGTTGTCGACTACTCATTTTCCTCTAGAAGCCTGTTCCGTAATAAACCTAACAACACAATGAAACTCTTGTCAGACCAACCGTTGCTTGCCTTTAATTTCAATAGTTCAAGCACGGATGATAACCTTGTGTGACTTACAGACCAGGAACAAAGGTTTATCCGAGTCTTGCATCAAGCCCCAAAATTTTACATACTTCCACTCATCATGGTGTCCTTCTGCATCGCACAACATCTGAGCCAAATTATCATCGTGAAACCTATCCTTATCGAAAGCACACAATCGATATCATCCGGCATATCGTTGACTTCATTAATGATGTTAATACTATTTACTTCTTGTATAATCTACTCTTCACCATGACTGGTTCAACATGTATACCCCCTTTTGAAACACCTTAGAATCAAATTTGCTTTGATTTGTGCTGGGTTTCAAAACATCCCCAGATTCTTGTAGTCAATGCGTGGACAAAGCATATATTTTACCCCTTGTTCAACATATTCTCCTCTGTAGCTCTTCTAAAAGCGGAAACACTATTAATGTACTCGATTCTTGCACGGTTCTCAATGTACGTCCAGTTTTGATCAATCTATGCTACGTATATAACAATAAGTGTTAAATAATGAATTAAGTACACTAGGAGTGCACGTGCACACATTCTTAAATTAAAGCACAGATTAACTAGCTAAAACCTTACCTTAAATCATAACCATGCTAGATCTAAAAACAAACAGATCTACAATATTCTATATATAAGCTACATTTAAACTTGCCAATTAACCTATGTAGCTTCTTAGGTCACAAAAAACAATTAGATATGTGTACATATGTAAGCTACATTTAAACTCAGTATCTTTAATTCTCTCTTTACATAACTAGCTACATCTTGAGTGTAATGTAATTAGAACCAATTACTACTTTAGATACAAAGAACAAATGAATCTATACCAGGCTAGATCAAAACAATTATCAATTCTCTCTTTACCAAGCTAAATATATCTTGAATATAATGCAACTAGAACCAATTATTAACCTAGATCACCTTACCAGCTTCAATTCTCTCTTTAAGTAACTAGCTACATTTTGAGTATAATGCAATTAGAATCAATTACTATTTTAGATCACAAAAAACAAATGGATCTACACTAAGCTAGATCTAGAAACCATCCTTATTACCCTCTTTACCAAGTTAGATCTTGAATGTAATGCAAATTAGAACCAATTACTAACATTCGATGAACTAGAACAAAAGGATCTACAATCACACTTCCAAATCCAGGGTCTCTTTTCTTCAGATCGTCTCTCAATAACAGACCACCTCAAAAATAGTTTGGGAAACCCTAAAAATACAAAGGATGTCGTGGCTCTATGTACTTATTTCCAAGAAAATGTCATCATAGGCGATTTTTGGCTAAGATCATCTGTAATGAGCATATGACTCATCACTAACTGTTTTACAAAAAAGTTTATGATGGTCTCTCATTCTGACGATTTTTAAAATTGTCAGTAACGAGAGATTTAATATGGGTTCTTTTGTAATACGAGGCTCTTCTGCATTAACAACAAAGGCCGTCTTTTTGGGAAGAACTTGCTACGAAACAAGCAATTTTTGTGAAAAAAAGAGAGATGGAATAACGTGGAAGCGATGGACAGGATCAATCAGATGACTATTAGCTAGGAACTTGGTCCTCGTGAAAGTGATTAGCTATAGCTCTCACGTGTAATTGCGTAGAGTGAAGAACGAATGGGGCAATGCTCAGAAGATAATTAATACAAGAGTTACTTGGACTTAATCCCGGCCGCGCGCATCACGAACTTTGACACGTTAGTTGCTTCGAGCCGCCGCAGCAGTGTATGGTTTTATTTTACTTAGTCCATCTTCCTGTCATCCTGTGCATCATCTAGTTGACCTCCTAGATTCCAGGGAGTTTCTGCCTTTTCTTTTTCTTTCCTGTACATGTATTTTCCACAATGTCAATTGTCAAGATTAACCATTGCATGATCCATTAATTCCATGTTATCACACATAATTCATAAATGTCAAAATTAATCTACATGTTAACACCAATTTGAGCTCACAAAAGCTATCAAGGTTCGACAATCCACAACTCTAATTAACGCATGTACTCTCTGGATGGGAGAAATAAGTTCAGAATTAGACTCCGACACCTAGCTGCTTAAGAATTAGTAAGGGTTCGTTTGGAACGCGGGAGTCAAACAGGATTTTTGCACGAGTTTAGCAGGAAATGATATAATTCCTGCAGAGCATTAAATCTTTTTGCTGGGCATCTAACATCTATGGTTCAACATCAAACATCCAAATCAATTCATACACTCTGTCCTTTGCCGTGCACAGTGTATGTCAAATGCACACGTACGTACACAACAGATTGGCTCGGCGTACGTACGTCTGACCAAATATTTGTCTTGGCTGTAAAGAGTCTTCCCAATTTGCATACACGAAAGCACGAAAGTTCCGGTCAGCATCTACCAATCGATCGATCTGAGGTCTATATAAGGCATCGGGATCTTAGTTATTTAATCACTCTTGATATAAACAAGCTAGGGAAGACGGCGGAGCAAATAGTAGCAAGCAGCATGAATAAGATGCTCCCCGTGGCAGCAGCTGTTTTCTTCTTCTTCGCCGTGGCCCTGTCAGCGGCCGGCCGAGGCGACGCGGCAGTCGTCGAGCACACATTCGTTGTGAGTATATATATATATATATATATATATATATATATGCGCCCCATAGTTTTTTATAGTTTAGTGAAAGAAACAGACTTACCAACATGACCTGTTAATTAATGGTACGTATGTTTCCCTGCAAGATGTCGTTGACAAACTTAAAACTTCGATAACAAATATACACAAAAGTACGTAGCTTTCCAAAACGGTGCTGGTAATTCGTAAAAAAATTGTGTTAGTTGCTTTTTCATATGAAAATGGTGCGTATGAGTAAACTTTCAACAAAAGTACTTCTATATGACCATATTTTTTATGATTTGTATTAGAGTGCTGCTACCCAACGCTATGTCGTTGGAAGTGTTACCAATGGTATAGCAAAGTTTCATACAGTTTTAGCGAGTTTTAAGAGAACGTTTGAAAAGTATCGTGTTTTAGTGAGTTTCGCATGTTTCTAAAAGTTTTTAGAAGATTTCAAGTCAAAGTTTCAACAAGTTTCAGATTTTAGTACTCAAGTTTCAACCAAAAGTTTCAATAAGTTTCACCAAGTTTCAAACAAAAGTTTCAATAGATTTCGAATAAGTTCTCAAAAAGTAATTCGTTGAGCTCATCTAACTACGATGTTCTGCACGTTGCTGAGGGTAGCCCAACATCATCCGTTGACGACGCACCAACTTCTCTAGCTTTGGGCCCGATTACCACTGCCACAATAGAGCTGAGCAACATCGCCGGGCACTGAATCCATGCTTGAGCTCCATGCCGAGCATCTATCTCACTCTTCCTCGGCTTTTGCCTGAGCTCCGCGCCGCACCGCTACTTGATCCTTGTGTCCCGAGCTAGGCTGTCGTCAGATCTAGAGCTGGAGATAAAGCACCACGTCACCACCTGAGCCATATCTGCAGCCGGGGGTGAAGGAGGAGAGGAAGGACAGTGCCGGAGTAGCAGGAGGAGGTAGAGAGACCCATATCGTGCTCGCACAAAACTGTGGCCGGATCTCATACGTTTCACAAGGTTTCCCAGTGACAACGTGGCCGGCGTTGAGTAGCATGACGCCTTTACGGCATCGTGCTCCTATGTCGAGGCGGCGGACATCTCGCGCATGTCGTGCACGCGCTAGTAGATAGCTTGTCGCATCCACCGGCCGTTGCTCGCTCGCTCATGCCTACGCTCGCCGCCGCCACGCGGCCCTTAGGGCACTCCCAATGGATGATGTCTATAGTAATGTCTAGAGGAGAGAGATCATTTATTATGTGATGTCTATAGCAAACTCCCAATAGGTAGTGTGTATATTTTAGCAATCCAAGATCATTTATTATACATATTATAGGATCCTGCATGCCACTAGAAACCAAGCGAGCCCCAATGGTATATTTTAGGTGTCTAATTTTCTTGGTGAAAAAAAACCATGTCTTGCATGAGACATCGCTTTTTCTCTGTCTTCTTTTAATGAACGTACAACTCAGCTTTTTGCTTACATGGCACAGTATAGACACCGCTTACATGACCCATTGGGAGTGCCCTTAGACGCACTAAGTAGCCTTAATTAATTTGCCCACCGATGCTTGTAGTTGCTGGCGCGGTGCGGCCTGATCATCTGCACGTGCTTGCAGCTTACCACGCCAAACAGAAGTTGTGCATGCTTGCTGCTGTCGTCATGGAGAGACGGAGAGATTTGGCATGGATTAATTAGGACGGGGATGTACGTACGTACGTGGATAACGATGGTTGAATGGGATCGATGGTCGACCCTGGTGCTTTAGATTGATACAATCATCGGATGGTTTAGTTTGCAGTTTTGTAGCTTTTCCATCTGTATCAACACATAATTTAAAAAGTAACAATATATGTCAAAGGCGTACTAATCTTAGCTGGAAACTGTCGCAATTTATGAAACATCATGTATTTAGAAACAATGGGAGTTTTAGGGTGTGTTTGGTAGGACTTCAGCTCCGTTAGATCCATGGATCTGGTGGAGATGGGTATTTCTAGCTCCACCAGATTCGTAGAGGTGGAGCTGTGAGTACATTAAGAGTGTTTAGATAGATCATCTTGTTTACATTTTAGACAAAAAATATAAATCTAATTTACTTTATTTTAGCCTACAAGTTTCAGATCTCAGATGAAACTAGGATCTGAAACTCTACCAAACAAGCCCTTAGTTTGCAGTTTTTTAACATGTGATCCATGAAGTAGTGTCCAAGCATGCATTATCGATCAAAGGATTATTGCGTTAGCCCCAATGTGCAAACACTGAATGTACTCTGAATCAATAATGCACGCTTATTGTTTGCTGTGTTGGATCCAACAGGTAAGCCAGGTGTATATGCGACACATGTGCAATGACACGCTGGCGACCGTGGTGAACGGGCAGTTCCCGGGCCCAGCGGTAGAGGCTACGGAAGGGGACACCGTGGTCGTCCATGTCGTCAACGACTCACCCTATGGAATAACAATCCACTGGTATGTATGTCCCTCGCATACCGACATAGCTAGCTAGTCGTACGTGCGTACACTCTACGGAGGATCCAGAAATTTAATTACAAATTAATGAGACGCACGATGACATTGACATAAAGAAGTATTCTAGGTCAATGATTATGAATAATATGTTGTGTGAGCTTCAAAGACCAGGGATCAAAGTGGGACAGACATTAAAAAAGTTCCGATCGTGATGTCTCGTTCCAAGCAATTTTAAGAGTTTCTGTGAAATTCCTGCGATATTCAAGTGGAATTCCTGTGTTTCCGATGGGTCTGAAATTGGACTGACTGATATTTTATATATATATATATATATATATATATATATATATATATATGCTTGGGACATGGATGTTTGAGCTACGAAATTTGACGACACCCACCTCCTCTCCTCTCTCTGATGCAGGCATGGCGTGAAGCAGCGATTAACCTGTTGGGCCGATGGAGCCGGGATGATATCCCAGTGCCCGATCCAGCCGAATACGACCTTCACCTACCGGTTCGACGTCACCGGCCAAGAGGGCACCCTCTGGTGGCACTCCCACATCTATAGCCTCCGAGCAACCCTGCACGGCATCATCATCATCCGCCCAAAGTCCGGCTCATATCCGTTTCAGAAGCCGGACATGGACGTTCCTGTCATTATAGGTTTGTAGATGCATGGAGTACTTTGGTATATTGTGATTCTTGTCCTCGGATCGATGAAAATTGATGTACGTTGATTTTTCGATTGGAGCAGCTACAGGAGTGTATATGCTTGGGACCTTCTTTTATAGTTATCTGCAGAATCTTGACACCTTGCTAGATTCTGAACTGTTGCTGTTTCGATCAACCTTGCTTACTGCAGGTGAATGGTGGCAGAGGGACCTTATGAAAGTGGACAAGAATTTCTCGAGTGGGGGCTCATTTAGTGATAACCCCATCGCAGCCGCCATCAACGGAAAGCTTGGGGATCTCTACAACTGCTCAGGTAAAATATTTTCACATTAATTGTTGAAAGTTCACAGCAAATTCTTCTTTTTGAGGGGAAATTCATCTGGACAATCTGAACTTTTGTGCACGATAAGTTCTTCTGAACTTTTCACAAACAAAAAATGTACTATGTTTACATTCTGCAGGGGTAGTCGAAGACAACTTCGTTCTGGACGTGGAGCCCGGCAAGACTTACCTGCTCCGGCTAGTGAACGCTGCGCTCTTCTCCGAGTACTACTACAAGGTGGCCGGGCACAAGTTCACGGTGGTCGGCGCCGACGCGAACTATGTCAAACCGTACACCACGGACATTGTCGCGATCGCACCGGGCGAGTCGATGGACGTCCTAATGGTCGCCGACGCCCCGCCGTGCCGGTACTACATGGTCGCCATGGCCAACCAGCCGCCGAAGCCTGATCCCCAGATCCCGGTGTTCATGTCGAGAGGGGTAGTACAGTACAAGAATATCCCCAGTGATGCGCACAGCTGCAGAGAGCAAGCTATCATGCCTGAGATGCCTAGCCAGCACGACACAATCACGACCTTCTACTTCCATGGCAACCTGACTGGCATCCCTGGTCATCCATTGCTGCCTCAGGTCCGAGGTCGCGTCGACGAGCGTCTGTTCATCACCCTCGGCAAGGGCTCCATCTGCAGAGGAACAGGGCGTCATGCAAGAGGGAGGAAGCGACAGGTCCATCGAGGTGGCGTACATGAACAACGTCTCCTTCCATCTCCCAGAAAACGTCTCTGCTCGAAGCACGGTACCACGGCAAGATGAACGCCTTGAATGGCGGCGTACCGGTGCAAGACCTGCCGAGCAGGCCGCCAGTGATGTTCAACTTCACCGACCCGGCGCTGATACCGGTCGTCGCCGGCGGGAAGGTGGAGGAGTACGAGCCGACACGGAAGGCGACGATGACGCGGCGGTTCAGGTACAACACGACAGTGGAGGTGGTGTTCCAGAGCACGGCGATGATGCAGAGCGACTCCAACCCGATGCACCTCCACGGGCACGACTTCTTCGTGCTCGCCCAGGGCCACGGCAACTTCGACGCAGCGAGGGACGAGAGGAGTTACAACCTCGTGGACCCGCCGTTGAGGAACACGGTGCAGGTGCCGAGGCTCGGGTGGGCCGTAGTCCGGTTCGTCGCCGACAACCCCGGGGCATGGTTCATGCATTGCCACTTCGAGTTCCACATCGCCATGGGCATGGCGGCCGTGTTCGAGGTGGAGAACGGACCGACGCCGGACACGACTCTTCCCCCGCCGCCCGCGGATCTTCCGAAGTGTACGAAGCAGAAGGAATAAGGATGTGGTTCATGCATTTGTCATTGTTGGCTGCTGATGAGAGGGAAGCGATAGTGCATACATATGCATGCTTGTTACAATAAGGTTATACGTAGAAGAATTTTGGAGTTTACGAGAATTAGATATTTGCTAAGATCATTCATCAAAGAACTAGTTATCACATAATAATAACACTACTACTTTTTAAAAGTGTTATGGTCTCCACGTTGGATATAAGTTGATAACTAAAAGCGTGAAGCTGGGTATGTTGGAAGTTTTAGTGAGGTATATGTTTTTGGAATTCAGTTGTGGTTGATCTGTTCTAGGGTGCTATATTTAAACGCTATGAGATAAATACCGTCGATGTGCATTGAAGTTGGGGTACAACTGGTATGCTACAAGTAGGTAGGAAATATTTGTGAAGGATACCATGACTCATCAGCTGTCAGGATTGGAGATCTTAATATTTAAGTAGTGATAAACATTTTGGTAGGAAATCTTTTATCTTAATTGTTTTCTTTTCTCTACAATACAAAATCCCAAATCCATAAGAAATAAAATATAAAAAAATTTATATAAATCCAAAATCATCTCCAGTTCATCCCCAAAAATTTTCAAAAGTATGTAAACACAGTTATTTCTAAAAAGAAATAAAAATAATGATAAATAACTAGCAACAGAACCCTTGTTAGAATTATTTAATTTTATCAAATCTTATATTTATCTAAAAATTTGAACACATCATATAAATAACTATTTAAAGTTGTAGGAAAAGTTTCAAAATAAATAATCAAATTTAATTAATTTATAAAATCAAAAATAGAAACCATTTGAAAGCAATATTATCAGTGTAAGAATTTTATAAAATAATATATGAATGATAGTCATCTAAAATTTTTATGGTAAATCCCAATAAATAATAGAATCATATATAAAAATTTCATAAAATAAATCTTATTTTATATATAATAAAAAAGAAATAGAAAAGATTTATTTGTGTAATAAGCGCTTGTCAGAATTTCTATTAATTCCAAAGAAAACATTTGAAGCTGAAAATTTTACAGCATAGTAAAAATTTCTTAAATACCACACAAAAAATTATAAAAAAATTAAACTAATTTGTTCCCTCAAATAATGACCACAACGGCATAACCTCTGTCTGTCCAGGATAGCAATAAATCAATGTACCCTTTAGATTCACTGCTGAGTGGGCTCCACTTACTATGTGGACCCACACGTTAGGCCCCTGGCTTCCCTGTCCCCCTTCTTCTCCGATCGAATGCCTGAGCGCTGCTATGTCCCCTGTAACGCTGCCACAACAACCGGAAGTGAGCAAAAGCCGCTGCCTCGGCAAACCAAATTCGCGCCAACTCAGCTCAACTATGTCATTGTCCAGCCCTCACCATGGCAGCCTCATATCCGCACTCGCGTACCGAGAAACCCTGTCCAGTTCACCTCCTTTTCTCTGCCGGTTGTGCCATACATTCCCCCTTCTTCCGCCGTGACAGGAGATTACCCAGGGAAACGTTGCCACGACGAGCAAGTCGCAGTACCAGCCAACACCTACCTGCCATGCCTCTGCCATGTTAATCATTTCCCCACATATTTTGCTACCAGACCTTACCCTGCCGGCCATCATCTCACTTGCGCCAGCCTAATCTATGCAGCTCTGTTCCTGGCCGCAATTAAGCTCTCCCCTTTCAAACCCTGTGCCCTCTGACCTCATTGCATATTTAAGCCAGCCATGTTGTCCATTGGAGTCGCACCAGCAACCTTCAACCCCTCAGCCTGAGCCCAACTTGGTCACATCCTTGCTGTAGACATTACCGAAGCTTTGCAAAAAGGGAGAAAAGTGAATTAGCCAATCGGGTAAACCATCATTCAATTCAGTTTCACCATAGTATCCTCAGACCCTAAACCCCTGACCACCAAACCCAGCCACCATGCACCGTCTTCTTCGCGGCCGATCACCGATGGCGGGGTGGCGGATCGGATCTTGACGGATAATAGCTCTACCATATTTGTTTTATATTTTTCTCGGATGCGGATGCGGATCACGGATCACGGATAGTCCGGATCACGAATCTGATCGGATAGTATCAAATCGGATCTGAATCGAATACAAATCGAATCGGATCACGGTTTGAATATTTATCGGAACATAATAACCCTTAAACTTTACATAAAAATCAGCGAAATACATAACTAATTGATTTGATCAAAATATTATTGAAAATTGAACAAATGTAAGCATTTTCATTCACTTAGACAATAGTTAGATACCATATACGCAAACAAAATTTTATAAGGTTTAGTTTATCACACACATACAATTAGTTCATCATACACATAGATTAAAACACAAAATAAAGACAATCTTTGCTCGAGATACAAATAGAAACAAACACATAACATATTAAAAGTTTGATAATACTTAGATATCATATCTTTAGAAAAAAGTATATAACAATTACATGTAATGACTCAAGATTTATAATCTTAGTTGAATTATGTTTAAAATAACAAATTATGTATTTATGAGTTTTTATGTATTTTTTAGCTACTTATTTAATATATTTTCCTATCAAGAATAGGGGTTTTTGAATTTTTGAGAAAAATTAAAATCTGATAAAATCTTTAAAATAATTTTTTAAATGTTATATTGTTACTAGAACTTTCTCAAAAAAAAATCATAATTTTTAGAGTTGGTTTGCTAATTTTAATAATTGAAACTTACTTTAGAGATTAACTAAATTAGAAAACAATTCTAAAATTAAGAAACCTTTTTGGGCCAAAAGAGTAGTATTGGTCCAGCCCATATGCTATCCGGATATCCGACCCACTATTATCCGGATTATCCGAATCCGTATCCGTATCGGACGGATAATGAGCTACCGAATCCGTATCCGTATCCGACAAAAAAATATCCGTATCCGTATCCGATCCGATACTATCCGAAAAATATTCGATCCGACAAAATCCGTATCCGAAAATATCCGGATCGGTCGGAAAATATCCGAACCGTTTTCAACCCTACCGATGGCAGGCCTTCCCGAAGCTATACAGCCGCATAAAACCAGAAAAACAAGACCCCTTGTGTTCACTGATTCTCAAACGTGGACATTTGGCCTAAGTTTGTCCGAGCGTAATTTGGCCTAAGTTTGTCCATCCACTGATCGGCCATAGGAGCCACCGTGGGACTTCGGTGGCGGCCCATCTCTGCCACTACCAAGCAAACCCGAGCACACCATCCTCTTTGTCGAGCTACCCTATTGCCTGACGGAATTTTTTTATTTAATATTTATTTTTAATCGTTTTTCAGAACTAGTCGCCAGCGGAAAAAATTTCAAAAATATCCGCCTTCGCCCCCCGGTGTCGCCTTCTGTGCAGGCGACAATGGGTCCCACTAGATCGGCTAACGGTGGTGGCGTCGTTCGAAGCGTCATGTGGCGATGGACACGCGTCAAACCTGGCGATCGTCGCCCGGGCGGCGTCGCTGAAGCGAAGTGCGACCGGGTGATTTAAAGCGCAGCGAACAACAATATTCATTTGCATTTGCATGCGGTAGGCGCTTTCATTGCGAGAGGAAAGAAAGAGGAAAGGAAGAGAGGAAAAAAAGGAGGGAAAAAAAGGAGGAAGAAAAAGAGAAAAAAAATATTAAATCGTTTTTTGAAGGAAAGTTCGAATATTTTGTACTCATATTTTTGAAATGTTAGTATTGTATAATTTTTGAAATGTAGAAATGTAGTATTTAGAGATTTAATGTAGTATTTAGAAATATTAGGATTGAGATGTTGAGAATTAATATAGTATTTAGAAATTTAATGTAGTTAGGATTGAATAGTACAAATATTAGGCAATGTTTAGAGATTTAATGTAGTTTTAGAATTATTAGGATTGTAGTATTTAGAAATTTAATTTAGTTAGGATTGGATAGTAGAAATATTAGGCAATGTTTAGAGATTTAATATTTAGTATTTGCGGTATGTAATATTTTAGAGATTTAATATTTAGTATTTGCGGTATGTAATATTTTAGAGATTTAATATTTAGTATTTGCGGTATTTAATATTTTAGAGATTTAATATTTAGTATTTGCGGTATGTAATATAGGTAATCAATTACTTATTTATAGTCAATGATAGTATTCGTTTAAAATTAGTATATTTAAAAACATGGCGTAGCCGTTACAAATCGATGAGGGTAAAATTTGCGACAATATATTGTGACATTTGTATAGCGGTTAGGTGGAGAAATGATGATTTTTAGGTTCGACGTTGTAGGGAGTATGTCGGAGACATTGTATTTTCAGATATTCTATGGAGATGGGGAGATATACGAGGGCGAATGGAGTCGATTTGTGGGATTTTCAATGATCATCTGAGGGCATATCTAGGCGAGAGATAGGACATCTGAGGGTTTGATGGAGTTTATATTTGGATGTTCGGTTTGGATGCCCAGTGTTAATTTTGCGGGTTAAGCGATAATAAGCCGTCTTGCAGAGACTTTTTATGGAGAGCTGATTCCTATTACGCGACCTCGGCATGGAGGAGCTATGTTGGATCTGTTGTAGAGCGGGGTTGGCGCTCATGTTCTTGTAGATTGGTACGGTACCTCCATCGGTGTCGGAGGTGCGTGATGTCGGGGTAGATATTACGGAGGAGGAATCTGATATGCAACAACGCGATGATGAAGGTGGTGGCGAGGTTGGCGGTGGCGGCAGGATCGAGGCGAGCCAGTGGAGGCGAGGTGGCGACGAGGGGAGGAGGTGGAGCACATAGTTGAGTTGATGGAGGAGGAGGACCGTGCGGATGAGAAGTCCACGATGGCGAGCGCTTCGGACGAGAGGACAATACTCTGAGGTGCTGTCCGGTCGTGGACTAAATATAATTTGAAGACGACAATGAATGAAGGAGCAGAGATGCATGGGAGTATCATGAGAGCGAGGTCGCGAGGGCCATATATAAAGACAAAGAGGCCGTGATGGATGCGGTGAAATCTTGGTCAATGTCTCTTGGCGCCAATTCGAGGTAGTGAAGTCGACAAAAAAGACTACTGACGTGAAGTCGTAGTTGATTCGTGCCATGGCGGTGCATGCATACAAGGGAAGTGGAGGACTATTGGAAATGTTCCATAGTGGCGAACATAGCATAGCGGAGGAAGCGGAGTAGGAACACATAATCGTAGTCCACTTGGGTGGCAAATATGTTTATGGTCGGATCGTCGACAATCCGCTTTGCGGCCTCGATCCATTATCGAGCCGTGGAGAGAGGTTTCGATACAAGATTAGCTACGGAAGGCATGGAGAGCAAAAAAACGACTTTGCAAATACGGTTCGGGACATCGAGGCTTCTTACGAGAATATTCCACACTTGCTCGGGCAATATCAAGTAGGAATCCGATGCGGTCGCCGACCTTGCGGAGTTTCCGCGGATGAATGCGTCTGGCGATTACATGGAGTGGTTCGCGCGGTGACTTCGGCTTAGGGTTGGGTACACACCGGTGATATGTCGGCTCGGCATCGATTGTCGGAGCGTACCCTTCACAGATGTCGAGAGGAGAAGCGTTGCGGTAAGGTCACCCCAAAGCCCTACACATATGTTTTATGTAAATTAACTCATATCAAGTGGCATTACTTGCGAGCGCGTCTTGCGAAGCGGATGTCTGGGAGTTCGAGTCCGTGTTGGCGGGCCTCGGCGCGGACGTCGCGCTCACCCCGTTCAGCGGCGGGAAATAGTTGGTCGGTGGCGGCGCCTCGATGGGGCTCTTTGTGCAGCCTACTCACCTGCCGGGGCGAGGCGTGGTGCCCGCCGCCCGACACCTCACCCGCCTAGTGGGCGTGCCCACACCTCGCCCGGTGAGTCGGCCCCACTACCCGGCGTCACCCGGTCGTGCCCTCGGGTCCTCCTCCTGAGCCTTGATGTACGGTGGGGTGCGGGCGATCTTCGTCTCTCTTACTGGCCGCGATGTCGAGGTGGGGTAGCGGGCGATCTTAAATCTCTCACACGGCCGCCGCAGTCTTGTCGACTACTCGAATGCAGCGACATTGTGAGGTCCAGCTTCGACTGGACGATTCATGTCGACCGAGAACACGAGACCACCACCCAGCGAACACGAGCAGCCGACATACTCGCTACCCACGAGGAAGCGGGGCGGGCTAGGAGGTCGTCCGTCGCCGTCGCCACTCACGTACCCCAAAGCGGTCGGGAGGCGTCGCCGTGGTGACTTATTATGCAGTTGTACTTTTGTAATTTATTTACCTTGACACCATGTTGTCTAACTATCTGAACTAAGTGCTTGCATTTGCGTAGGTTATGTTTCCTTAGCCATGTCGTTCGACTTATTTTTACGATTTTCGCAACCGTGCGGAACAGCGTCCGCATAGCTCGACAATGTATAATTGGCTATTAATAAGCGATGAAAAAAAAGCTGCTGTGAAAATGTAAGGAGGCACTGCTAGAAGGTAAATTTACATACTGAAATGGGGCGATAGCCTGATATGTCGAGAGGCACCTTGCCGAAGTTAAATATCGCCCGAAATGGGGCGATCGCTTCTCTGAGCGATATCTACCCTTTATAATCATCGCTCTCACCGCCCCTCGCATACCCGGCGCGAGAGAACAAGAAAGAACAACGAGAGAAGGAAGGAGAGTACAATGTCGTTCTCAAGTCGCCTCTTGACAGCGAAGTCCTCCGCCCGAATATCCGGATGCGATGGCGTCGGCGCCCGATTCTGCCGGAGTTGCCCGACCCAAATCGATTGCAACCTACGGCGAAGATGGAGCAATCTACCCATGGGCGGCGGCGCGCGCTCACTCTTCTTTGTACGCACCTACAAGGTAAACCTCTTGGTGTCCACTGTCTGAGGTAACACTACTATCTCATGCTTCGTTCTTTCTTTTCTCGGGACAAGGACGGTGTTGCTTCTTCCAATGGATCGGCGGGCGAACAGCGCGACTCTCAATTTCTCTACAAGCGCCGACGCCAAACCCGCTTCGCGAGAACTTCACCGGTGGGAGGCCGCGGGATATGTACCTTTTCTAGATCGACGAGCTTAGGGCGGTGTGCAAGGGGCCAGCCGTCGGTGAGTTTCATCGACATACTCATGTTAAACTCACAAAGTAGTAGTGCTAAACCAGTTCATCGCTACGGGGAGTTCAAAAGGACACTTTCGAACATCAACAAGTCAAAGGAGGAACCTCCTCGGGGCCACCGAAAGCCCGGCGTTTGCGAACATAGCCTAGAGGTAGTGGTTGATACACCACGGTGATCTAGCGGACCGGAGATTCTACTGGTGCCTTGCGAGGATGAATCGTGCGGCTACTTCAAGCTGGGTGGACCCGAGGCGTACCACCCACATCTCGAACAACTTTGCATGGGATAAGCTGGGGAACAACCCTCTTCGTGGTGCCACTACCGCCCGAAAAAGCAAGACCGAATGCGCCTACGGTGTTATGCAACCACCAGCGGGCATCTTGCATTGCTGCGGAGACACGCTTCCGGTTATCAAGCATAAGCCCAACACACACCTCTGCACCATGTAGTGGAGTGCGAGCGAAAGCAGAGCGAGCTTCTCGCATGTCTCCATAGCAGCCAACAGCGAGGCGTAGAGGTTCCTCCTCTCGAAGAAGAAGGGACAAGGGAAGCAACGGCGAGGTCCGCGCCCGCAACAAATCCTCGCACGCGTTCGCGGACCATCCGGGAACCCGGGTGGTATTAACATAGGGGACGCCGGGAATCGGGATGACATGCCCATATGGGAGGGCAGAAATCCACATAAACAACAACCAAAATTTAAGTCCTATACACCGGGACGTCACGGCATAGGCCACCCAATGGGCGGCATTTGGGAACCTTCACGGAACCCCATGGAGTTCTTTCATAGTAGGGATTGAGCGGTGTCAGGGACAAATCGCAAAATTAACACGAGTTAGGTAATATGCGAAAATGTCGGACATCATTACATTTTGTACCGAGATAGGCGGAGCGATCATTTGTTCCACTACGACGAGCAGTTGCTTTCCTTATTAACCTCGTCATTGTTGTAATGCCCATGTAATATAATATAATCTAATCTGCTTATTTTATCATCGAACTTTGATTGTATGTGCCCTTATATATGTATTGTTTGACTTTTAAAAATTCCTCATATATTAAAATCATTTGAAAATTTTATGGTAAAATCAGCGATTTATCGGGAACCTCCATAAAAGTTTCAAAATTTTCGACCTCGTAAAAGTTTTAGTGGTTTCGTGGCGCGAGTGTCTTTTCGATTTTGCAACAAAATGCGGGAACAGCGTCGACCATCTCGCCCGTCTGAAAGTCGTAGCTTCGCGTTGCGTGCGCCCTTGATTTTTCCGTATTTTTTGACCGTGTCCGGCTTTGTCCTTGGAGACTCGAAAACCCCTAAGTGGCCACGATTTACGTGGTTTAGTGGCATGAGTGCCTTTTCGATTTTAGCAACAAAATGCGGGAACAGCGTCGGCCATCTCGCCCGTCTGAAAGTCGTGGCTCGCGTTGCGTAGGCCGCCCTTGATTTTTCCGTATTTTTTCTGCGTATTCGGCGGACCCTCACGAACTACGAAAATACCTAAGTGAGATGTGTATTACTAACGAACTAAAACAATTTTTCGGTTCATTACATGACAATAAGTTTTTTTCTAATTCGTCCCAATTCAATACAACAATTCTACAAACAATTTACAACAAAAATTTAAAAAATTATCTCTGATCTTAGATCGTCTTGCCGGCGATGATCGACCCTATTTTTTTTTAGTTACTGTAATTCGTTCGCGAGTTTTGCGTTAGGGCGGTGCCGTTCCATCTGAGGCGATCGCCTCGGCGAAGCGACGGGAGGTATTTTGAAATTTTTCCATGGCGACTAGTTCTGAAAAACGATTAAAAATAAATATTAAATAAAAAAATTCTTGCTGGCCGCACCCTTTGGTGGCCAAAATGGTTGAGCCTCTATTTTCTTTCACTGAATTGTGGGCCAATATCATCGATGAAGGCGTACTTCACATTTCTCAGTACATTTGCTAACCGACCTATGTTTGAAAGCATCCGGTCCCCTAATTCGATTTGGTTTTGGTAATTAATGACAATTACGGTTAAATGACTAATATTTTCAACTAAGTATTTTGAGAATAGGTTGGTCCAGATTTCAGTGATCGTGAAAGCAAGATAATGATGAAAAAGAAGATCAATGCATTGAGACAAGATGGTTAAGATACAAAATTTAAAGATCTTTATAGCTTTTGCTGATCTCAAAGTTTGGAGAAAAGATCATATTGCAAAAATTGGTGCCGTACTATTAAGAGAGGTCTTAACTACTCGTTTGATGTCGAAAAAATGTTTAGAGGCTCAAACTTATGCACATTTAAAATTTCCTTTGCATTGCAATTAACTAAAAGAAAAATGGAGAAAAAACAATTTTGATGGCAGAGGGGTTGGTATGATTGGGACCCCTCTGGTCATACCGGCCGGCGGTATGACTAGAGCCACCCCGGTTTGGATTTTACAAAGAAGATCAATTTTAGGGGCTGAGGGGCCAGTATGACCGGACTCCCTGTAAAGATCGAGAGTGCCGACTAGAGAAAAGTGAATGAGCGGCTATAAAAATTTTCTTCTAACTAACCGATTTATATCTCGACTAAGTACCCTTATGTCAAAACCTAAATGATAATAGATGCGGAAGCGATAAACTAAGGTTTTGACAAATTAAAGCCTAAATCAACTAGGCTTACTAAGTGCACTAACTAATTATATCTCTAGCAATAAATTGTAATTCTAAAGACAAGCAATCAATTTAATTCTATGAATGTAAAATACAACAATGTAAATAGAGAATAGCAAGCATACATAAGGAGACACGATACTTTTTTACTGTGGTGTTCAGAGACTTGCCAGTCTCTTCTAATATATGTTGAGGCTAGCCCAAACCAATTTGGACTATGAAAGGACAGGGGATGTCGCCTAGAGGGGGGGTGAATAGGCAAATTATAAATTTAAAACCTAATTTGCAGCAGAGGGATCGGACTATCCGACTTTGGATATCGGACTATCCGACTTTGGATGTCGGACTATCCGATATACTGTCGGATTATCCGATCGAGCGATAACAATCAGATTTATCACAAGTTAGAGCTAGGCAAGGGTAAGCAACAAAAGGAGTTGTAGGCTAGCTATAACAATTACTCCTATACCAAATTAAGCTAGTTGGCCTAGCGAAAAACTCACTAGAAAAGTAGATCGGGCAATTACTAGATTCAAAAACAAATACTAAAGCAAAAGTAAGAAGCAAACTTGGAGACAATAATTTTTCACCCGAAGTTCGGATCCTTGAGGGATCCTCGTCTCCGTTAGGCGGCTCGGTCACACTTGAGTCGGGGTCTCTTTCAACCCTCTTACTCGGTGTTGCACAAATGCACTCGCGGTTTCAACTCCTTTGGCGCTTGAGCAGGGGTCTCTTTCAACCCTCTTCCTCCGGTGTTGCACAAATGCACTCGCTTGGTTCTTCACTTCTTGATTCCTTCCCTTGCGGAGGCGGAATCGGCCTTCACAAATTTCCCACCCAACCACACAAAGTTTTGGTGGCTCGTGGCGACCTCCTAGCCGTCTAGGAGTCCTCAACCTCCAAGAGTAACAAATGCTCACGAAGAACAAGCTTGGAGATGAAATCAAGTGCTCAACAACTCAAATCCACTCAATCTAACACCTCACTCCTCAAACTCTTCCCTACCCTTCTCACAAAGGGGATCACTTAGATCTAAGGGTAAAGAGGTGTTTAGGGGCTCAAGAACAAGAGAGAACACCTCAAAGCTGCGGGATAACGGCCACTTTTGAAATGGAGAGAGAGGGCTTTAAATAGAGGCTCCAAGAAACTAGCCGTTATGCCCTGGTCAGACACATATCGGACTATCTGATGTTGAACATCGGACTATCCGATATGTGTAAAACTCCAGATCGACTCCACTCAAAATTCAAATTTTTGTGAATAAAAAGCCAGATCGGACTTTCCGATATGGAACATCGGACTATCCGATGTGTGAAAATCTCGAAATTCCAAGAGAACATCGGACTATCTGTTGTCAACATCGGACTATCCGATATTTCCAGAAGAACCCATTTTCAAAGATGTTTCACAAAATTTTCTAAGTCCACATCGGACTATCCGATGTCAACATCAGACTATCAGGTGTGCCTTGAAGCAACTCGACCAAAAGCGAGCATAACTTTTGACTCCGGACTCCGATTTCAGTGAACTTGGACTCTATTGAAAGCTAAGGACAAGGGCTACACAACTAACAAGGTCTCACTACCCAAATCTCAAAGGATAAATTCAGATTTCACAAAGAATTCAAGGGAGACCTACAACCCTCACTTTCCGGCACCACCAACACCACTTTCTCTCTAAATTTCACAAGGATGGATCACTTGAGCACTTGACACATCTAAAAGTCATTCAATGGAGCATCCCTCTTAATAGTACGGCAATCCTTAGACTCAAATTCAAACGAGAAATCTAAGTCTTACATTCGATCCGTATGCCGTCTTCTCCGTGGATGCAATGTGTATGATGTCTTTTACCAAATGATTGATGACGTCTTCGCCTTGTCCAACTTGACTCGATTCCTCTCATGAGACTCTCGTCCTATCAACCTTGACTTGATCATCCTCTCTGACGATCTCCACGCCAAGTCGATCTTGACTTAGTCCTCAACTCTTGGTGACACCGTCGTCTTGTTGACCTTGGCTTAACGATCATCCTTCAAGATATCTTGGTCATCACACACACACGGGACCTAATTCTTTCCAAACCACTCATGAAAGATATTAGTCCCAAAGGCTCAATAGATATGAATGAGTTGATATTTAAGAGCAATTGATTACCACAAGTGTTTCATATAAAGAAGCACAACATGAATGGAAACACTTGACATTATAAATGTTCTCTACTAAGTGCATTATGATGAATATGTAATTGATCTATTTGCACTAGAGAGATAATTGCCAATATGACGAAACAATTAAATCATGGCAAAGGATCACAGTCTTTACTTTAAATGAAGCACATGAAGAATATACACGAATTGTACATGTGCAACTAATATTCGGAACAAGAGTAAATATGTGATCCAACTCTAGGTTAAACTTCACTAGGAGAGGTGCATGAGAAGATACACACTAAAACATGCATGCACCAAGACAATTTATGGCAATGTAAAGTTTAACTCTAGTTAATATATGCATACTAAAAATAAAGCACATAATGAACTCAAATGAATATATATGCACAAATAAATATGATATCAACCAATGTGCATATATATAATCAACATACTACTTGGAGTTCACTATGCATTTGCACAAAAGGAATGCAATAACAAATATAGAATGGATACCAAAATTGCATACCTTATCTTTGCTTAACCATCCACTTGATTTTCCTCTAAATAGATGAGACTAATACACTAATACTCAACTTGGCAATAAATATGTTAGTCTCATTAGCAATATAATCATATTAGAGGTTTGTCATTTGTTGAGCACTAAGTTAAGCATTTACACAATTACATAGATTGTCATTATATACGTTTGTCATTAATCACCAAAATAACATTAGTGCCTAAATGCACTTTCAATCTCCCCCTTTTTGGTGATTTATGACAAACCTATTATCAATTGCACCAAATGACAATATTAAGATATTTAGCATTAAAACAAGCATGAAGAAACAATAAGAGATCATACTTACAATATTCTCCCTCTTTTGCATTATCGATTAGGGGACAATTGATAAATCCATAAATTCTCCCCCTTTTGTCATTAATCCCAAAAAGGTGCTTGATAGATCCTTATTGTTCATTCAATAAAATTTGTTCTCCCCCTTGATTGCACACTCAATAAAAAGATTAGGAAAACAAAATAAAATTAAGGAGCTAGTAATAGTGCAATGATATTAAGCTCCCCCTAAATCTAGGCAAGATATGATACCAATTATATCCAAGATTTAGGTAATGGATGTTTCTAATGATATCGATTTAAATGTAGTCATGATTCACATGATGCAAGTGGTACTCAAACATGACACATGAACATGATTTCACATGGAGAAGATTTATTCTTTAAACATCAAGATCATATAGCAAATTTATATAATTTAAGCACATGCTCATGATCAAATTAAATTCTGAGAATCACGATCATATAGAGAATATTACACAAGAAGGAATTGCTTATATGATCACAAGATGTATACAAGATCATGAATCAAGATTGTATAAGTAAAATGCACTTTCAATTCCATGATCAAGAATGTCATAAACTTATCAAGAGCATACCTCTTTGCAATGTGTCACCCATATGTATCTTTTAATTCTTGATAATGCCAAATGCAAGTTAGATGACACTTCAAAACAATTTAGGATTAGAGGATACCTCTTGAAAGATACCAATTAATAATACCAATTAAAAAATAATAATACCATTTAAAATGAGAAAATTGAGCATAATGGTGTGCAAAGACATTATTGAATATGGTCAAAAAGAAACACGTCACTTTGTCGGTTCTTGTCCATCGCATGTTCGTATCGGTCATGATCACCGCGCCCGGTCTTAGATCCCTCGGACAATGGAGCTCCTCTCCATTTCCTTCATCCCACCGTCGAAGATGACCCTTTTCCAATACCACGAACATCAATAGACAAGCACCGATTTCCGAGAACAAATATCTTTCCACTTAACCCAAGTTAGTTTGATAATGTCCAAGTATAACATGCATGATATAGATGATAAACATGATAATACTACTTGCATGCAATTTGAAAAGATTTAAGATACCAATGTAAGCTTTCATTTCACCAATTTACAATAACAATATTTGAAACTCATTCAAATTTAACTCTTGAAGTTCACTTTTAAAGAGAACATGGATAAAACACATTCGAGTTCACTCTTAAGCTTACAAGAGAATTTCTAATAAGATTCAAGAATTCATAAACTTTTTCTTTATATGGCCCAAAAGAGTGAAACCATGAAAACAGACCATATTTGGAGTTTTTAGAATACCACTTGTAAAAACAACATTTTACCCCTTTTTGGCTTTTTGAAGAACCACATGTAAGAGATGCACAAAAAGGCGAAAGAAGGGTATCACACGAGTTATTTGAAACAAAATCAAATAACTCACTCCTCATTTTATTAGGCTTTACAAAGCTCGCAACATGATTCTTTTGAAGAATCCACAAATTTTGCCTAAAGAGGGTTAAGCGAGGAACCCAAAACAAATACCATTTGATAAATTAGATACCACTTTAAAGTATATCTCAATGGCTTTGCTTGAAAAACAACGTAAATGAGCATTTGCAGATTTTGCTTGAAAAGCAATGCTCAACTAGGAATTTTCCTCTTTATGTATTTCAATGCATAAAGAATCTCCAGAAGAATTCTTAGGAGATTGAACTTACAATTTTAACTTGGGAGGAAATTCTTAATCAAGAATTTTAAATTATCGAATCTATGCTACAAGGAGGCAATTGAGAATACCACTTGTAGGAAATAATCGAGTTCAATGATACCACAAGAAAGAATTTAAACAATCAAAAGATATCACTTGAAAGTATAAGCAATAAATCTTAATGATACCAATTGTCAAAATAGGAGAAACTCAATGATACCGATTTGTAAACATAAGAAATGAATAAATGCTCAATTGATACTACTTATAATCAAATCACTAAAATTGATATCACTTGAAGGAATAATCGATAAAATCGATGAGTATCAGAGCAATAAACATTTCTGGGTATCAAAGAGATGGACAACTTAAGATAGATCAAGAAAATTTAAGATAGATCAAGACAAATTGGATTTTCTTTTGAATTTTAAAATCTAAATCACAAAGATTCAGAAAGAGTATCAGAGAACATTAATAAGATGATACCACTTGGAAGCAATTAAGTGCCCAAAACTAGCAATAACTAAACTCCCCAAGATATTCAACAAATGAATCACGGAGTTGTTTGCATTTGAATTGCACAAGTTTTGTCTTTTTGAAGATCAAGTGGATATTCAATTGGATACAAGATTGATACCAAGTTTGAAATCCAATCCAATTAAAAAACAGGCCAATCGGAAGTTCCGACTTGAAATCGGATATTCCGATACGTTGAAAACTCCAGAAATCGGATATTCCGATATGATTATCGGATGTTCGACCGATGAAAATTCCAGAAACCAGATTTTCTAAGGATGTATCGGATATTCCGATACTTGAAATCGGATATTCCGATTAGTTAAAAATTCCAAAAATCTGAATGATACCAATTTTTAAAATTAAGTTGATACCAATTGAAAACACTTCAAATAAGTTCCAAATGATTTGAAATTTTCAGGAAACCAACTTTGGACCATTTTGAAGGTTTTGGAACAACTTTTGTTTTCAACGATTTTTCTATTAGCACAAACTTGGCAAAATGCTCTTTGAGGCATGAAAAGGAAAACAAACTTCATAAAGACCTCAAAGTGCAACTTCAAATTTGATTTCATCCATAATTTGAATTCTCATGGCTTGAATAATTTGGAATTCATTTTGTAGCCATGAATTTCTAATGAATACAATGAAATCCAATTTGAATGCCAAAATACTACTTGTAGGTATATTTGAGTTAAACACAAATATTTTGGCTAAATTAATTTCCAAAATAGGATTTCTCTCTTTTTGGAAGCTTGCAAAACTTTTTGAAATACATAATAAAATACTTTTGCAAGGCTTTTCACAAATTTAGGCCTTTTAAACACACCTTTTGATTTTTGTCCAAAGAGGGTTCCTTTGAAGAACCAAATGAAACCACAAAGTCAAATTCAATCAACACACAAATTCAAAAAGAAGCAATAGGTAAGATATAAAGATTTGAATTTTGTGTATGAATCTAGAATACCATTTTGAACCAAAATTCTACACAAGAATTGATCCAAATGGTGAAACTCACAAAGTGCTAGAATATGACCATTATGGGTCAAGTATAGTTTTTCGGTGAGTTTTAAAATCAAATAACTTTTGATAAGTTGGTCTTTTGAAAATCTTTTGAACATGATAATTGTTAAGAATGACCAACTCTAGGATTTTCGTTTTGGAATTTCTTTCAAAAACATTTTACTTTTAATTCTATGAAAATTATAAGTTTAAATCCAAAACAAAATACTAATAACTAGAGTTTGATTATGAAACTCATTTTCTTTTCAAAATAGATTTTGCAATGTCAAAACCTTTGAAAAACATTTCAAAAGCATTTGTATACATTTTGCAACTAGTTTTTCACAAGAATACTAATAGTATACAAAATTTTGACTTTTGGCTAAATGGCTTGATTTTGAAAATATATATGCACTTATATAAATATGGGCACATGTAGGGATGTAATATACATGGATATGAATTAACACTCCCCCTAAATGTGCCACTTTTTAACTTGCTCAAGATTGCAATCAAAACAACTAATAAGCATGAGCAAGTATATAACAAGCAGTCTAAATTGATTTTCATGAATAATGCAACATAACCTACACAAGGCAATAAGCTATAAGAATCAATTTAAATACTTGTTACCCGAGATGGCATTGGCTCAAGATTGAAGTGATCATCTTCATGCTTGGCTCCAACTTGTAATTGATGAAGTCCTTATATTCTTGAAGTAGCCAAACGTCCAATGCATCTCCTATTGCCTAACAATCTTTTAGGCGATATTTGGTACCCAATTCTTATTGGGTCCAACAATGTTAGTCACAATACATTTAGGAACCCAAATGGTCCTAATATTAGTATTTTTGATAAGACTAACATGACTAGGAATAGGTTTGCGATAATTATTCCTCCTAAGCAAATGATTGGCATTTAAGTGAGAGGATTTAGGAGAACAATAATACTTTGCAAAACTATTTCTAGTTTGATCTCTTCTAAGCATATGATTATTGAAATTATGCATTGGCTTAGAGGATCTAGTATATCTAGCAAATGTTTTGCTATTGTTATTTCTCCTAAGCAATTTATTTGAATTGTTTTGTGTAGGCTTAGGAATCCTAACAACTTTGGCAAATTCATTTCTAGATTTACTCTTCCTATGCAAATGAATATTGTCAATTTTAACGGGCATAGGGGACTTGACAAGCTTGGCAAACACATTGTCATTCTTGTCCTTTCTAAGCAAATAATCATTGAAATGATGAGTAGGCTTAGGGTTCATACCTTTGGGACAATCCTTACCAATGTGTCCCTTTACCCGGCAATTGTAGCAAGTGGGCTTTGAACGTCTTTTTTTCTTGACTTGCTCTTTGCCGGTTTGCCTCATTGTTGATAGTTGTGGCTTGGATTCCACTTTGTTAGGGCACACGGAGGTAAGGTGGCCCTTCTTGTTGCAAGCAAAGCACTTGATGATCTTCAATTGTCTTTCGTTGTGACTTGTCTTGCTAGTCTCCCTCTTGGAGTTGTAGCCGAGTCCTCGCTTATCTTGAGGCGCCCTTGGCTTGCTCAAGATCTCGTCGAGGATGGCTTTTCCCTTTACGCACCTCTTCAAGTCATTTTCTAATCTAATGACTTGAGCCTTGAGCTCCTTATTTTCCTCTACAAGATTGTTAGTACAACAAGCACTAGAGAAAGTTGAACCATTTGAGTTCGAGCAACAAGGTAAATAATCGCTAGAGATAGACGTGCTATTATTAGATGAATTGCATGAAGTAGAATTGGAATTTAAGCATGGCAATTCATCTACTAAATCACATTGGATGGCAACATCCACTCTAGACTTAATGAATTTCTTGTGAAGGAGAAGTTCATGATTTTCTTTTAAATCATTGTAAGAATTTTGAAGTAAGGTATGTTCCTTCGTCAAATTTTTGAATTTCTTCTTCTCCTTCCCAAGATGCTTAGTTAGCTCCTCTATCATATATACAAGTTCATTGTAGGAGAGCTCATCATCATCATCGTCACTTACCTCATTCTTACCTTTCGCCATGAAGCAGCGGTTTGTGATGGAAGTGAATCTTCATCGTTGCTTGAGGCGGAGATTGAGGTCGATGGAGATGCTTGGTTCTTCATCGCTTGAGCTTGAGGTGGAGCTTGTGGTTTCACCTCCGACATCTCTTCCTTAATGCAATCTTCAATTGGCGTGGATGATTCAAATAGATCTTGAAGCTTTAACCACATCTCATGGCGCTCGAGAGATTGCATATTCTATCAAAGAGTTCATCGCTCACAACATAAAATAAAACATTAGCAGCTTGGCGTCGAGATGTATGCATTTCATCTCCCCTTGATGAGGATTATCTTCATTCAATGGAGATGAAAAGCCTACATCTACGATCCACCATATTTGGGGCTCATGGATTTAAAATGAGAAATCATACTTAATTTCCAATGAGCATAATTTAAGCCATCTAGCACGGGTAGATAATGTGATTCCTCTAATCCTCTAGTCGACATCCTTTACTCTCTAGGCGGTTAAGTCTAATAAAATGAGAAACCTTGCTCGATACCAATTGAAAGGGCGGGGATGTCGCCTAGAGGGGGTGAATAGGCGAATTATAAATTTAAAACCTAATTTGCAGCGAGAGGATCGGACTATCCGACTTTGGATATCGGACTATCCGACTTTGGATGTCGGACTATCCGATATGCACAATCGGATTATCCGATCAGAGCGATAACAATCAGATTTATCACAAGTTAGAGCTAGGCAAGGGTAAGCAACAAAAGGAGTTGTAGGCTAGCTATAACAATTACTCCTATACCAAATTAAGCTAGTTGGCCTAGCGAAAAACTCACTAGAAAAGTAGATCGGGCAATTACTAGATTCAAAAACAAATACTAAAGCAAAAGTAAGAAGCAAACTTGGAGACGATAATTTTTCACCCGAAGTTCGGATCCTTGAGGGGATCCTACGTCTCCGTTGAGGCGGCTCGGTCACACTTGAGTCGGGGTCTCTTTCAACCCTCTTACTCCGGTGTTGCACAAATGCACTCGCGGTTTCAACTCCTTTGGCGCTTGAGCCGGGTCTCTTTCAACCCTCTTCCTCCGGTGTTGCACAAATGCACTCGCCGGTTCTTCACTTCTTGATTCCTTCCTTGCGGAGGCGGAATCGGCCTTCACAAATTTCCCATGGCCAACCACACAAAGTTTTGGTGGCTCGTAGGCGACCTCCTAGCCGTCTAGGAGTCCTCAACCTCCAAGAGTAACAAATGCTCACGAAGAACAAGCTTGGAGATGAAATCAAGTGCTCAACAACTCAAATCCACTCAATCTAACACCTCACTCCTCAAACTCTTCCCTACCCTTCTCACAAAGGGGATCACTTAGATCTAAGGGTAAAGAGGTGTTTAGGGGGCTCAAGAACAAGAGGAGAACACCTCAAAGCTGCAGGATAACGGCCACTTTTGAAATGGAGAGGAGAGGGCTTTAAATAGAGGCTCCAAGAAACTAGCCGTTATGCCCTGGTCAGACACATATCGGACTATCTGATGTTGAACATCGGACTATCCGATATCACTACACCATGCCTAAATATACTGGCGACATGCATGCGCTAAAAGCCACCTATAGCGGCGGCATAATACAGCCGATAAATCTTTTACCAAGCGGAAAAAAAGTGCAGTGTAAGTCACAGCCGGTAAAGACTTTTAGCGACAGACAACTCTTCTAAACAGATCGTTTGCCTTTGATTTACTACTTTTAAGCGGACAAATCTTTACCGGCAGACATCTTTTACCGGCAGACAAAGTTTTCTTGGTGATTTGGTGGCGCTAAAATTAATTTTCCATTTTTTTTAATTGGCTACCTCTTTCGGTTACTGGGCATCCTCTTTCGGTTTTCTTTAGCAAACTAAATGTCATGGTTACAGGATTCTTGCTAGATGAAAACATATACTCCATAAAGTAACATCAATAATTATATAGATTAGAAATTGTCATGATTACAAAAGATTCTATTAAGTAGCAAACAAGACCTCGGGACATGTTGTTATATTAACATCCACAACCATAAGAAACTTCAAAGGTACATCAAACTTAATTCTTAAAACAAATAACATCTTTGAAAGACTTCTTCGAACTTGCCATGGTCTTCCAACTTTATCTGCAATGATTGATGGCATTTTCCATTAGTGCTTGCATTAGCTTTGGTGTGGAAAACAAATACAATGAATGTTAGCAGCAATTAGCGGGCACTCGGACATTTTGGTTACAACGCCAAACTATGAGGTCGAATAAGAGGCCAACAGACTACTAAGGAAAAGCACACTTTACGGCAATCAAGACAGACTAAAACTTCTGAAGCGGCACAAAATGCGAGAATGCGAATGTGGAAAGCAAAAGCAGAACAAGTGGGTATCAAATTTCTCTGCAAAAAGTGCTCCTGCGGTGCAATAATTGAGGGTCACGAAAAAGCACTTAATAATCCGCAAAAATGTATCTTCTATAGAAAACTTAGAGGTCTATAAGATTGCAGGAGGTAGTATGCCATTTTAACAACACCTAGTGCACTGCCAAAAATTACAATACAATGAGTAGCATCATTCTAATGTTCCCAAGTTCTAGCGAGGAAGGAGGAGCCAATCAACAATAAAAACATCTTCAAAATCCCACTCCCCAACCCCACATCATGAAGAGAAATGTGGATTCGTGGTTTTATAGAAGATAGATTGAACATAAAATTAAAAAGCAAGGATGCCGATTGTCAAAACGAGAAAGGAGAAAGGTAACAAGATGAAGCATTTTAAACAAAGAACTAAAGAATATATACCATTTCACAGCTAAACCGAAACATCTCTGATGCATCTTCCAGTTGTTGAAGAACAATATTTGTCAACTTTGGCTCGAGGTCTTGGTGGCTTTGAAACCCTCTTTGCTCAATTCACTAAGCAGATCGATGTTGCCATATATCTGTAGTCTTTATCTTTCCTGTCATCTGAAAGCACATTTAACAAGAATGTTAAATGGTAGCATACATAAAGAGTAGAAGTCAAAATATTTCTCCTCCAATGAAATGTAAATTAGCAAGGGATACCTTCTCCAAGATGTTGGTTATGTTCATATTTGCCATTGTAGCAAGCTGTATCCAAGTCCTTTTGAGTGTATTCCTTTGGTGTCTGCTAGAAAGCAAATTAAGCAATGAGGCGAGCTTCATTGCTTACGACTTAACGACATACGTCTTTGTTGAGTGTTCACCTAATGTCATGCATATAGCACTCAACGTGGCGGAGACCCTAAACTATGGTCAAATTCATTTCATGATCCTAAAGAGAAGTGTTTTCAACTCTAGATCCATGCTTGATAGACAAGAAGCATCTTGCTTCATTGCATTGTCTATGATTTTGTTTCACTATATGGTTTCCTTTTAACCCGGGAGTATCTACAAATAACGGCATGTATTACAATAAACAATTAAGCTTCAACTAATTGAAATCCCAAAATGAAATTATAAAGGCGTACTTTTATACATAAACAATTGAATACTTGGCATGCTTCAAAAAAAAAGGAAGATATTACCACTTGTCTATTTGTACTTTTGTAAGCAGGCAAAGGACCAAAATTAACATGAAAATTTCAACGGCAAGTATTGAAAATAGCGAGAGCTATCACGTGACGAATCACTCGGCAGGGAGGCGGGGATGGCGACAATATACCTTTCCTTCCCTCAATCCATTTGGATCTTGGCGGTGAAGCGGAGGACACTACCGATCGAAATGGGAACAATAACAACACCATATCTTTAGAACAAATGTCTTTGCGAGAATAGTATATAGCAAAGGACCTTTATTATCTCAACAATTTGGTCCCTGCGCTTTCACCATGAAATAGAAGCATGAAAGATTACGAGGCTTCACGTCAAAATTCTATGATTTGCCTAAAAAGCGTTATGTGATCAACAATGCTATTTAAGTCCGAGAAATAATTAGCGACAAAAAAGAAACTAACATGACAAATTGTGAATGGAAGGATATAAGTTCCCAGACTAAGAGATTAATATAGTTCGACGGCATCTACCGCTCACAGGATACATGCACAGATACTAAAGCAGAAACTTAGCAACATCTGACAGTTATAGCAAAATCTGAAATGTGAACTCTATTTGTTATAGCAAAATCTTATAACTTAACTAAATATGAAAGGCAAGAATATGGAAGGCAACTGAATATGGAAAGCAAAATCTTATAGCACTTTCAATGAAAACACTAAAAAAAAGAGGAACTCCACAATCCAGCAAGTTCACCAGTAGCAGAATATTGTCCAGTCGAAAGTGAAAAATAATCAACTTCTTACACACAACCAAAGTTCAAGAGATCAGAAGTTCGGAAAATATAACAAAAGCAGAAGAAAGCTTCATAGTTTCAAGCATTGAGGTTATCTCCAAGAGAAACAACGACAAAATGTACTTATGCGGTATGATATTAATTAACATCTTGATTTATACGCCAAAGTTTTTATGCATAACAATAGTTCACTTGCAGACCTCATTGGAATTGCAACTTACATAGGATAGATCGAAGAAACACAAACAAGACCTCGGGAAATGTTGTTATATTAACATCCACAACCATAAGAAACTTCAAAGGTATATTTCTTATTAAAAATCAACTCATTTTTTGTCACAATTAGCCCATTTCTTTCCCTGTTTACCTGCACGTTGAGATTGAGGTCACTTGTTGCAGCACTTCAGCTACCAATGTTAAAAAGATAGATTTAGATTTATTTGAAGGTTAGACGTTACAGTTAAAAAACAATAATCTATATTCATATTCTATTGTGCCGAAAGAAGAAGGTGCTCAGTTAAACAATTATGTTCAACCTTACTCTAACTTCTAATGAAGAAACCATACTTACGAGGCATTGTGGAATATTTAAGTATCTGACCTAGAGCTAGTATTTAAAATTTGGAATCTATGCCAGTCTTTGTCCCTCAAAACAGAAGGGCTTCAAAAATATTGATGCAGCCAGTTTATCGGAGGATTTGACAGCACTTAGAAGCACCAGTGCAGCAATTTGATCAGCATCCTGCCCTGCACTTGCAACCTACATAATGCAATCATTGTAAGATAGAAGATCGCATATTAGTCTTAGATGACAAAATCAAAGTATGATATGGTCAGAAAGCATCCTGCCCTGCACTTGCAACCACAAACATTTCAATGTGTCAGAAAGCAAACTTTGAACATGTAGCATATCGGTTCCTAACTTGCAACTCTGAGAACTAAAAAAATTGTCTTTGATAGTTTAGTGAAAAAGTATTTCGGTAGCTGAGTTAACAGGTGAGATGGCTGCTTCATGCATGCTGATCAAGTTTAGAGTGTTTAGTAAAACACAACAGTCTCATCGATCAAACTACTGATGTGGAAAAACATGGTTAAGCTGCAAGCTCAGGCCAGAATAGATTGTTGGACACTCCAACGTTATTATAATGTGAAAGATGCAAATGAAAACACACGAAAGAATTACAAAGAATGATGTAATGCTTGAACACATACTTTTCCCAAATAACTTATAGGATGACACCACAACAACTATCATTCTGAATTCTAAATAACAAACAATGATTTCATTGTGACAAAATAGAGCTTACAGCTGTGTAGCATGACTTCTCATGCTCTGAGGGTTTGCCGAAATGTACAGTTCTAGTTATGTCCGTAGTACCATCCAGGTACTGCAAGTACACCATTACGGCTATTCACAAAATAGAGATGGTCCAAATTTCAGCTCTTACAAAAATTTAATAATCTTAGCATTCCTTACAGCATGTATGCACAGAACCCAAATTTAGGCAATATTCAATATTTCAGGACTCAAGATGTCGGTACACATGTGTAAATAAAATCTCTAGCACTTGTATCATTTCATCACAAATTCATGCTTGCACACGAGCCCAAATCTGTATACCGATTGTCACTAGAGCCCATGCCATCATATCAAAACAATTACATGAAGACTTACTAAACAATAAAGTTAGTCACATCTTAGGAATGAACACCCCATGGCAGCATACACATTTGGTTTCGAGACCGACACACCACAATCTGTGAAATACTTATTTATGCACAAAAATTTATCAAGAGCATTGATCCTTATACCCAATCAATAAGCAAGAACTAAAGATCATGCATTAGGTTCATGCAAAGATAATCAAAGAAAAAAAGAACTTTGTAACTTAGCTTGAGAGGGTTGGGAGTCGGCCCGCCCCAGAGAATGCTTGCATGGCCTCTGTGCCTCCAGCGTGTAGTCCGGGAGCTCGGATCCCAATCGTCGGTGAAGCGAGAATGAGGCGGTCGGTCGGTAACCTAGGGCAAGAAGGAAGAGGAGGAAGGGTAAGCAGAGCCAAGGAGGAGAAATAGAGAAGTGGGAGGCGGAGTAGAAGTAGGGGAGAAACACAAGCTCGGGCGCCGGGAGGAAGGAAGACCTCGGGAAGGCAGTGGGCAGGGATGTCGGGGCCGGCCAGGCGTCTCGGGTGTCGAGGGCGGATCAAGACGAGGGAGTTTGCGCGACGCCGGCGAAGATCAGGACCCGGAGAGGAGCTCATGGCGTCGATCGCCATTGGATCTGGCGAATCCGGCGACCACGGGGCCGGGCGGCTTGGCAGCCTGGCGGCCGTGGGGGAAGCGTGGCGCTGGAGGAGGGCAGGAGGCCAGGTGAGGTCGTCGACCAGTAGAGAGGAGAGGTGGCGACCCAGCAGAAGGAGGAGGCGGCTGATCGGCGGTGAGAGAAGGTGAGATGTCCAGGGAGTTTGGAGGAGGCGGCCTTGGAGGTGGGGATTTGGAGGAGGCGGCCTTGAGCGAGAATCTTGCTGAGTCTAGGGTTTTTGTCGACCTTTGTTTAGGGCTGCGATGTCGCATGCAATGAAATTTTTCTGAGGATCTCCATGCGATATGCAAGCTTTGGCGGATTAGTATCGACTTTTGGTGGGTCTAGTATCGTGACGAACGATCATTGTAGATATGAAATTACCGACACACATGGTGTAGCTATATGTCTATATCATTAACGACAGACAAAATGTCCTTTGTTTTGTGGAATTACCAAGCAGATATGGTGTAGCTATATGTCTATATCATTACCGAAGCAGACAAAATGTCTTTGTTTTGTGGAATTAGCGACGAAGCTACGCCACAGACTTTTACCGACAGACCATTTGACTATGAAAGTCAAGTTTTACCGGCCAGTGCATCTCTAAATCTAGGACGTGGTGTAGTGTATGTGTAAAACTCCAGATCGACTCCACTCAAAATTCAAATTTTTGTGAATAAAAAGCACAGATCGGACTTTCCGATATGGAACATCGGACTATCCGATGTGTGAAAATCTCCAGAATTCCAAGAGAACATCGGACTATCTGATGTCAACATCGGACTATCCGATATTTCCAGAGAGAACCCATTTTCAAAGATGTTTCACAAAATTTTCTAAGTCCACATCGGACTATCCGATGTCAACATCGGACTATCCAGAGTGTGCTTTGAAAACTTCGACCAAAAGCGAGCATAACTTTTGACTCGGACTCGATTTCAGTGAACTTGGACTCTATTGAAAGCTAAGGACAAGGGCTACACAACTAACAAGGTCTCACTACCCAAATCTCAAAGGATAAATTCAGATTTCACAAAGAATTCAAGGAGACCTACAACCCTCACTTTCCGGCACCACCAACACCACTTTCTCTCTAAATTTCACAAGGATGGATCACTTGAGCACTTGACACATCTAAAAGTCATTCAATGGAGCATCCCTCTTAATAATCTGACAATCCTTAGACTCAAATTCAAGCGAGAAATCTAAGTCTTACATTCGATCCGTATCCGTCTTCTCCGTGGATGCAATGTGTATGATGTCTTTTACCAAATGATTGATGACGTCTTCGCCTTGTCCAACTTGACTCGATTCCCCTCATGAGACTCTCGTCCTATCAACCTTGACTTGATCATCCTCTCGGCGATCTCCACGCCAAGTCGATCTTGACTTAGTCCTCAACTCTTGGTGACACCGTAGTCTTGTTGACCTTGGCTTAACGATCATCCTTCAAGATATCTTGGTCATCACACACACACGGGACCTAATTCTTTCCAAACCACTCATGAAAGATATTAGTCCCAAAGGCTCAATAGATATGAATGAGTTGATATTTAAGAGCAATTGATTACCACAAGTGTTTCATATAAAGAAGCACAACATGAATGGAAACACTTGACATTATAAATGTTCTCTACTAAGTGCATTATGATGAATATGTAATTGATCTATATGCACTAGAGATAATTGCCAATATAATGAAACAATTAAATCATGGCAAAGGATCACAGTCTTTACTTTAAATGAAGCACATGAAGAATATACACGAATTGTACATGTGCAACTAATATTCGAACAAGAGTAAATATATGATCCAACTCTAGGTTAAACTTCACTAGGAGAGGTGCATGAGAAGATACACACTAAAACATGCATGCACCAAGACAATTTATGGCAATGTAAGTTTAACTCTAGTTAATATATGCATACTAAAAATAAAGCACATAATGAACTCAAATGAATATATATGCACAAATAAATATGATATCAACCAATGTGCATATATATAATCAACATACTACTTGGAGTTCACTATGCATTTGCACAAAAGGAATGCAATAACAAATATAGAATGGATACCAAAATTGCATACCTTATCTTTGCTTAACCATCCACTTGATTTTCCTCTAAATAGATGAGACTAATACACTAATACTCAACTTGGCAATAAATATGTTAGTCTCATTAGCAATATAATCATATTAGAGGTTTGTCATTTGTTGAGCACTAAGTTAAGCATTTACACAATTACATAGATTGTCATTATATACGTTTGTCATTAATCACCAAAATAACATTAGTGCCTAAATGCACTTTCAGACTAGCTTCATGAATTGAGCACCTGTCTCGAATCCACTAGTGGTAGTTCTTTCCCCCTCCGAATAGATGAGCTCCGACCTTCACAACTTTGTCGGACCTTCTCACAATCTCCTTGAGAAGGTCACTGCGCACAACACCGCCACATGCCATTCAAGTGTTGGCAAGCACCAAGAGTAATAAGTTAAGCCCTCTAGCTTGAGCCCCACCAAGTACAACACGTGTACAATGGTGATCACCGAGTACAACACATGCACAAGGCTCCTCTCAAATACAACACATGGACAAGAGACTCTCAATCCTCTACTAATTGCAACACATACAATTAGAGACTCACAATAGCTCAAGAAGCAAATGGGAGAGAGCAACACATGCTCACAACTCCCATACACCCACAATAACTTCAGCAACCAACACATGCCCCAAGGCCTCCTTTTATAGCCTCTAAGCCAAAACTAGATGTTAGGGGGGCAAATCTGGAAAAACCCAGCAAATCTGGTGCTACCACCCTACTAGGGCTGGTAGCACCAGCCTCCAGGCTAACGTCTAGAAAACTAGCCGTTACACAGAAAATCCGATGCTATCAACCATGTAGAAATTTGTAGTAATGCTCCGTGATTACTGCAGCTCACACCTGGCGCACCCGAGCCTCGAGTTCGATTGCAAAAACACCTCCTCTGAAAAAAGCACACTAGCCTTGAGGGGCGGAAGTACTGAACCTCCGGCACTACCGATCAACTAAGAGCGATGCTACCACTCGGGCGGTAGCACAGGCAATAAGCCAGGTAGCTGTAAGATCGAGGATGAGCCTAGAGGGGGGGTGAATAGGCTTTTCTAAAATTTTCTATTACACTAGTCAAGATTAATATTTTTAAGCACAATTGACAAGTAAGGCAATATCAATGTCTAGCAATTTTAGTGACTACCAACTAAAATTTCTACTCAATATATCAATGGCAATACAAACAACACAATGATGATCAATTTATTAGAGACAATGTAAGAGTAGAGTCTATGCAAACCACAAAGATGAACACGCAAATTTTATCTCGTGGTCTCGGAGACTTGCCGGTCTCCCCTACTCCACGTTGAGGTGACTTGAAACACTTCAAGCGGCTCCACTTGCTTGAGCCTTCCCGATCACTAGTGATAGCTCTTCCCTCGGGTAGGCGAGCCGAGCCTTCACAATCGCCGGGTCTTCACACAACCTCCTTTGTGAAGATCACAGGAGCCTCACGCCTCAAGCCGTCTAGGAGGCGGCAACCTCAAGAGTAACAAACTCGGCGTGGGCTTGAACCTCAAAAGTGCAATCAATATGGCTCACTAATGCAAATGCACTCAATTCTTCTCTCCAACATTCTAGAATCAAGACTTCAATGCTCTAATGAATGGAGAAAGTTGCTGGGGCTTAGAATGTATTCAATGGGTGACCAACCTTGCCCTAGCACAGGTGGGGGGTATTTATAACCCCACCCTCAAACACTAGATTATTTACCTTCACTTTGAGATTTTATGCGCATTCGGTCCAGACTACCGCCCTCTAAGGGCGATAGTACCGCAACTATCAGAACGCTATAACGGATTTAATCTTGTTGACACGTAGCCGTTCTGTTGATTTTTATATGTGTCCCAGTTACTCGCGCCCATGGGTGCTTGTAGTACGCACCGCCAAACCCCAAAGGATACATTACGGAATAAAGCTACAGCAGTATAGGTCTTGATAGTACCGCATTCTTGATACTACCGCCAACCTAGCCATGAGTGCCACGATGGATTTCGAAAACCTGCCCTCGGAATATAGCTACATACATGAAGCCGGTAGTACCGCTTGATGCACGTGGTAGAGTTTGCCATCATGCAATTTTCAGATTTGAACTTTTCCTCGAATGCATAATCTAACAAATGAACTAATGAGCCATATTATGCATATTTTTCAAGTTCCATGCCCAAATCAAGTCCCTCTTGATAGTACGGCTACTAACCTAAAAAATCCGATCTTTTCCCAACTCCGAGATCGGTGAAAAGGCTAGAAAATACTTCTAACTTTTATACCTTCACTTCTTTAGCTTCTTTTGCGCGTACTCCTTCCATTTTTGCACTTGAAGCCATCCAACATCTTTCGAGGAATACATTTATCCTTTTTCTAACTTACTTGCACAAACATCGTTAGTCTTTTTCGCGTGATTGTCATTAATTATCAAAACCATAACCACATGGGGCCTAGATGCTTTCAATCTCCCCTTTTGGTAATTGATGACAATCCTCATAATCAATTGAAGTAAATTGATATTTAGTGTGAGTGACCAATAGAAATCAATTACTCACACCATGGGTTTCTTATTTAGCAATATTTTGTCTTTGGAGGACAAAAGATATTTGAATGAAAATATTTCTAAATGAGAATAGCTCCCCCTACAAATGTGCCATGGATAAACAATAAATTTTGCACATTTGTATATGAGTTATGTATGGCAATGAAGATGATATTATTCAATTGAAATAACATGACATGATGCGAAACACATAAGGAAGGATAAATTTTGGATAAAATTTGAGCGCAAAAGATCATAGAAATTAGTTCAAGACCGAGTTCTCAATAGATATTCAACAAGGCGCAAAAAAGACGACATAAATAACGACAACGACAACAAGTTCAAATCCAATAACCACAAGAGTTAAACAAGTTTATTACAAAAGATAGATAGATTTGAGCTTCAATTCTTCATTCTTCTCCCTTTGTCATCAAGGACCAAAAGGGACCGCCACGAAACGTCTACTCCTCACCTTCTCCAGAGCAGAGCCGAGTGGCGGATGAGAGACCAAGGATCCCATTTGGATGACGGAGGAGGAGATGGGAAGGGAACCACTTCTTTGCCATCCGGACGACGACAGCTGGTAGGATCGATGATATGAGCGATAGTCATCAAAGGAGGTGCTAAGCGAACCAGCGCTCTCGGACATCCTCAACCATTTCGCGATTCGATATTGAAGCTCCATAACAAGTGCAAAGCTGCCCTGCATATAGGATTCTTGTCTGCAAATCCAGCCATCATGTCCGAACGGAGGGTCTCAAGGTGGCAAGGTAGGCATCTCCACACAAGCGGCTTGAGCGGCTTGAGCTTGGGCTTGGGCTGCTTGTTCGGCTTGAGCTCTTGCTTGAGCGGCTTGCTCGGCGATGTGATCACAGACTTGAGGAGGAGCGACTCGAGGCTTATGCGGCTTATGAGGAGTAGGGGTGGCACCATTATATTCGGCAATTCTCCAAATTAGTGCCATGATGTATGGAGCAAAGTAGATGATCTTCCCTCTATCCCTAGCCGATTGAGACATCTCCCTTATTATGAAGTCCACCACATCAAACTTCTCCTTGCCATGACTTTTGCAATGACATTCCAAGCATGGCCTCTCACTAAGATCGAAATTGCCACTCTTGGGATGAATAGTGACACGAATAATTTTGTTCACCATGCTTGGTTGGAGTTGCAGACCAGTGAGTTTCCAATCTTGTAGTGATGAGATTGATCATAGAACTTCGGATGCTTGCTCCAAGGTCGAGTAGGCTCGTCATGGATTTTAGGTACCAGGCTATGGAAAATTCCCAAAGCATGCTCAAAATCGTCCTTGGAGCGTGTATTTAGTAGTGTCATCATCCAAGTGATTTGCTCAAGATTTTCATAAACATAGAGTGTTGCATAAAATTGCTTGATGACCTTCTCATGGTAATCATTCTTGTACCAAGGAAGTTGTGCAGACCGCCTCCTCAAAAAGTTCGGAATGCCCGACAAACTCAGTTTGCTCACGGATGTGCTTCAATCGACCCAGTATTGGTTGGCAAAATCCTTCTCGGATATATTTGCTCAAACACCATTCTTTGAAACAAAGAATGGAACCTTGGATTTAGGGCGGAGCGGGTTGAAGATAATGATTCGACCTGCGAGCATAATAATCATCGCCTTTAATTTGAGAAGGATCGTGCCTTCCAACCGAGGCACCACTTCTTCTTCCTCTGAGCTCTCCTCATTGTCACTCTCAGTCTCATCGTCGCTGCCAGTAATTTGAGGAGCAGGAGCGGGTACTTTTCTCTTCTTAGCCTGGGAAGGCTCAGCAGGACCCTTTCCTTTAGCCCTTGTGGTCCTCATGGCGACGGAGAAAGAGTTGTCGATGTCCCCGCTGTCCGAGTCTGAGGTGGGAACGCCACGACCCTTAGTCGTCTTCTTCGTACCCTTGCCCCCTCCAGAAGGACCAGTTCTGGCAACTTTAGTGCGAGGCATGATCTAGATAAGAATTTCAAGGAGTTTAGGGTATGAGCATTGGACGGGTAGGATTTGATACGATATAAATGAAATGAGTAAAAGTTGTAGATGAACACCCCCTCAAAAATGCTCAAAAACTGGTCTTTGCAGATTGACGGCCTAAGCACTCTCATAGGCTGGAGCCAGTAGTACCGTAAAGTCGGTACTACCGCTCTGATGGCTTCAGAGTGCTTACCGAACGACAAAAAGGGTTTGAGCGCATTTGAGACAATGTTAAGGCACTTGATGACTTAAACATGGATTAGGGCCTAGAAGATCGAGGATTTCTATTTTACACCTAATCCTCAAGGAATTTGCCTCAAAAGAGTTTACACATTTCAAATATTCATTCAAACCCTAGATTGCTCAAAAGAGAATTAACCAATGAGAGAGAATAAGAGGATTGATACCTCTTGGAGGAGAAGACCACGAGGATCAAAACCAATGGAAGAAACCCGTAAATCGCAAAGGATTGAGTGAGATTTGGGGTTAGGGTTTGAGAGGAGGAGAGACGGTAGCACGGAAATGGGTAGAGGCGGCAGGTTTGAATTGAGGAGAAATGAAGAAGAGAGAGAAGAAGAAGAACCAAAGAAATTTGAAGTGGCCCCACCTTTTGCGACAAGAGCGGTACTACCGCTCCTGGACCCCGGTAGTACCGCAAAAGCGGTACTACCGCTGTGGGCGGCCGGTAGTGCCGGAAAAGGCTAAATGGCAGATTTCTGAGAGAATTTGATTGCGAATTTTTCATGAATTTGCTATATCATGTATGAGAGTTTATTAGATCAATTCCAATCACATGAAAAACACAAGACAAAACTTTTAAACACAATTAAAAGAAAAGAAATAATAGTTTGATTTGTTTGAGTTTAAATACCACATGAGGAACTAGAGACAAGATATTCTAGTTCTATGGGCAGAACTCAATTGTGCTTTTAGTAGATCAATATAGATCAAGATTTTGAATTTTATTAAGCTTTTGAAAAGCAAAAGTTTTGTTTCATTATAAACATAGAGAAGGTTATAATTATGGCATAAGTTCCAAAAGATAAGGTTTATATAATAATAAGTTTTAAATGAAGATTTGTGAGCCTTTTGTACTTTGTAAATCCAAAATAGATTATTTCCAACTAATTTTGTCTTATAAAGTCTAGTTTTATCTTTTTAAGATATTTATAGCACAATCTTCAATTTTCCACATTTAGGGAGGTGATATAAACATGAATTGCATATTACTCCCCCTTGATGTGAGACTCATCTAAAGAACAAATACCAAATAAAATCTAATTAAAACAACCAAAGAAATTACACTTAGGCCACATTAGAGATATCAATGACATTCAACTCATTCCTCAATTTGCAAAATCTAGCCTCATCTAAGGGTTTAGTGAGTATATCCGCTAATTGATTTTCCGTTCTAATGTGACTAATCTCAATATCCCCTTTACATACATGATCTCTCAAGAAATGATGACGGATATCAATGTGTTTTGTTCTTGAGTGTTGGACGGGATTATTTGCAATTTTAACCGCGCTTTCAATATCACACAAGAGAGGCACCTTTTTAAAATTTATTCCATAATCCATTAGAGTTTGCCTCATCCATAACAATTGAGCGCAACAACTACCGGCGGATATGTATTCGGCTTCGGCGGTGGATAAAGCTACGGAGTTTTGTTTCTTGGAGAACCATGAAACTAGGGATCTACCTAGCAATTGGCAACTCCGGAGGTGCTTTTCTATCCACTTTGCAACCGCATAATCCGAATCCGAATATCCAATTAAATCAAATTTTGCACCTTTAGGATACCATAACCCTATGTTTGAGGAATGCTTTAAATATCTTAGAATTCTCTTTACGGCAACTAAATGGCATTCTTTGGGAGAAGCTTGAAAGCGAGCACACATGCAAACACTAAACATTATATCGGGCCTAGATGCGGTAAGATAAAGCAAGCTACCAATCATAGATCTATAAAGCTTTAAATCTACCGGTTTACCTCCCTCGTTTAAGTCGAGATGCCTGTTTGATGCCATTGGAGTCTTAATCGGCTTTGCGTCCTCCATGCCAAATCTTTTGAGAAGATCCTTCGTGTACTTGGTTTGACTCACTGAACGTCCCATTCTTGAGTTGCTTGATTTGGAGTCCAAGGAAGAAGCTCAACTCTCCGATCATTGACATTTCAAACTCCCTAGACATCATATCACCAAACTCTTTGCAAAATTCTTCGTTAGTAGAACCGAAAATGATATCATCAACATATATTTGACATACGAAGAAATCATCATCAATTATTTTTGTAAAGAGCGTTGTATCAACCTTTCCAATTTTGAAACCCTTTGAGAGTAGAAAATCTCTAAGTCGCTCATACCACGCTCTAGGAGCTTGTTTGAGTCCGTATAGCGCCTTAGAGAGTTTGTAGACATGATTAGAATATTTGGAATTTTCAAAACCGGGAGGTTGTTCTACAAATACCAATTCGGATATTTGTCCATTTAAGAATGCACTCTTTACGTCCATTTGAAATAATTTAAAGTCAAAACTTGATGCAAATGCGAGCAAGATTCTAATAGCTTCTAACCTAGCTCTGGTGCAAAAGTTTCACGAAATCTAATCCTTCAACTTGAGTGAAACCTTAGCCACTAATCTAGCTTTATTTCTAACTACAATACCATTTTCATCTTGTTTATTCGAAAAACCCATTTTGTGCCAATTACATTGTGTTCTTTGGGTCTTTCGACTAATGTCCAAACATCATTACGAGCAAAGTTATTTAATTCATCATGCATGGCATTTACCCAATCCGGATCATAATGCTTCATCTATGTGAGTAGGTTCAAAGGAAGATACGAATGAATAATGCTCACAAAAAGAAGCGACACGGGATCGAGTTTGAATACCCTTACTCACGTCACCCAATATTTGGTCTATTGGGTGATCCTTGGAGAGACCGTGATGAGTCCTTTGAGGCAATGGTTGAATTTGTTGCTCGTCATTCTTGTCATCCTCATCTATTGCTTGAATTCGACTCGGAGTTGTGGAGGTTGACGGCTCGACTTGAATAGATGAAGGTTGATCTTGCTTATCCACTTCCGGCTTCACGTCTCCAATTGTCATATTCTTCATTGCTTCTCTTAGGCCTTCCTCACCTACATCATCCAAATTCTCTTGCTCTTCTTGAGAGCCGTTAGTTTCATCAAATTCAACATCACATGTTTCCTCTACAAATCCTTTGTTTTTATTAAAAACTCGATAAGCTTTGCTATTAGAAGAATATCCTAACAAAAACCCTTCATCACAACGACTTTGAAATTTGGAAAGCGAACACCCTTTTTCAAGATGTAGCATTTGCAAGAATACTCGAAAATAAGAAATGTTCGGCCTTCTTCCAACAAGAAGCTCATAAGAGGTCTTTTTCAAGAGTCGATGCAAATAAAGTCTATTTGTAGCATGGCAAGCAGTATTAATGGCTTCGCCAAAAACTATCGGACGTACCATATTCATCTAACATCGTTCTTGCCATTTCAATTAATGTACTATTTTTCCGTTCCACAACTCCATTTTGCTCCGGAGTGTAGGTTGCGGAAAGTTCGTGTTTTATTCAATTTCATCACAATAATCTTCAATTTTGTGTTTTAAATTCGAGACCATTATCACTCTGGATTTTCTTTATTATAAAGTCAAATTCATTTTGAGCCCTTTTGCAAATCTTTTAAAAATACTTGAGGTTTCGGATTTGTCGTCTAAAAAGAAAACCCAAGTATATCTAGAATAATCGTCAACAACCACTAAACAATAGGAATTACCTCCAATGCTCTTATAGGTTGTCGGGCCAAATAAATCCATATGTAAGAGCTCTAATGGTCTAGATGTGGACATGATACTCTTTGAGGGATGAGAACTAGCGACTTGTTTACCGGCTTGACAAGCACTACAAAGTCGATTTTTCTCAAACTTCACATCTTTCAAGCCCACAACTAAATCATTTTTAAATAACTTTTTGAGTTGAATCATTCCAACATGAGCTAGTCTTCTATGCCATAACCATCCTAAAGATGTTTTAGCCATTAAGCAAGTTTGAAGACACGAGTCATTTGAAGTGAAATCAACTAAATACAAATTTCCAAATCTAAAAGCTTTAAACACTAGTGAATTATCATTTTCTTTTGTAATAACAACACCATTTTTAGAGAATGTGCAAATAAGATCAAGATCACAAATTTGAGCAACGGATAGCAAATTGAAATTTAATGTTTCAACTAATGATACATTTGAAATGGAAAGATCGTTTGATATAGCAATTTTACCTAAGCCCAATACCTTTCCTTTGCTATTATACCCAAATATGATCTTGTCATTTTGTCCATTTCCCAAATCAAAAGTGGTGAACATTTTCCGTCATGGGTCATATGTTGAGTGCATCCACTATCCAACACCCAATGCCGATCCACGGTCTTGTAGTTTACCTACAAAAAGAAAATCAAGCCTTTTAGGTACCCAAATTTGTTTGGGTCCTTGGAGGTTAGTAACCAAGGTTTTGGGAACCCAAGCGACTTTCTTTCTTTGGTCAATTATCGGGGTCCCAACAAATTTAGCAAAGACTTTACCATTTCTATCTCTTTTAAGCACATAACATGAATCATGAACATTATCCTTAGATGCTTTGCTCAAGGCACAATCATTTGCTAGATGTCCTACTTCATGACACTTAAAACAAAATTTACCATTCGATTTCACAAAGCGCGGAGCTTTGTTACTTATTTTCTTGTTCTTTTTAGGGATATATCCTAATCCTTCTTTATTATATGAGCATCTTTGACTACCCAAGATTTTATTTAGTGTTTCTTTACCCTTAAAACATCTATCCAATCTTTTGTTTAGTTTATTTACTTGTTCTTTAAGCTCATTGTTTTCAACAATCAAATTTTTATTACATGAGTTTGCACTAGAACATGGCAAATCAACTAAATCATCACAAGAAGTAGACATGCTTGATTTTACTACATGAAGTGAGCTATTTTCTAATCTAGGCAAATCATCCATAATATTACATTCAATACCAATATCATTTGTGGATTTTGGAATATTCTTGGCAAGGAGAATTTCATGAGCTTCCTTTAACTCCTCATAAGAATTCTTGAGAGAAAGAAATTCTTTTCTCAAGACCCTTGATTTTGATTTTTCTTTGCCAAGATATTCATTAAATTCCTCAAGCATATCCATTAGTTCATCATATGACGGTTCACCATCTTCATTAGGATTTACCTTAGTTTCTCCTCTAGCCATAAGGCATAAAGGAGTGACGAAAGGCGACGAAGCCTCCTTGATGGCGATACCGGCAAGACCCTTCTTCTTTGAAGGAGTCTCTTCTTCGGATGAGTCGGAGTCCGAGTATTCTTCTTCGGAATCCCATTCTCCAATATGAGCTTCACCCTTGCCATCCTTTTGGAATTTTTTGAATAGCTTCTTCTTGCCTTGAAAGAATTTCTTCTTCTTAGGTGATTTGTCTTTGTCATCCTTCTTCTTGGGGCAATCTGAGGCTATGTGTCCTTTTCATCACATTCATAACACGAATATTAGCATATCGGTTAGTATTAGAATTTTGTCCTTTCTTGTACCTTTGTGGACCGTTAAAGCTCGATCGTCTTCTCATAAATTTCTTCATCCTTCTCACGAGGAGTGTCATTTCCTCCTCGGTGTCCTCATCTTCGGAGTCCTCATCACTTCACTCCGTCTTTGCCTTGAAGGCGATGTTCTTCTTCTTGGAAGAGTTTTGTTCCAACAATTCTTCCTTGTCTTTCTTGTAGAGCTCGTTGGTGATGAGATTGCCGAGAAGTCCGGTTGGCGTCATCCTTGGCAATTCCGGCGAGTTGAGGAATAAGGTAACCAATGTCTCGTACTTCTCCGGAAGAGCCCTAAGCATTTTCCTGACAATATCAACATCACTCAAGGTCGTACCAAGACCCTTGAGCTCATTAACAATATTATTTAATCTAGAGTACATTTCATTAATATTCTCATGAGGCAACATAATGAAACTTTCATATTTAACTCTAAGCATATGTAATTTAGCTTCCTTAACCGTGGATGTCCCTTCATGAATTTCCGATAATGTATTCCAAATTTCATATGCGGTACCTAGATTACTTATGCGATTAAATTCATCCGCATTTAGAGCACCAAAAATAGCATTCATTGCTTGTGCATTTAGATGAACATATCTTTCATTTTGTTCCGGGGTTAAAGCGGGATCACCAGCCACAACATAACCTTCATTAACAATTCTCCATATGTTAGGATTCATAGCTTTGAGGTAAACGGTCATACGTATTTTCCAATATGCATAATTTGTACCATCAAAGAAGGGAGCTTTTCCGATTGAAATTCCCTCGTTGGCCATCCTTGCTCTCTAGGCGATAAAGCCGAAATAGAGAGACCAAGCTCGATACCACTTGTAAGATCGAGGATGAGCCTAGAGGGGGTGAATAGGCTTTTCTAAAATTTTCTATTACACTAGTCAAGATTAATATTTTTAAGCATAATTGACAAGTAAGGCAATATCAATGTCTAGCAATTTTAGTGACTACCAACTAAAATTTCTACTCAATATATCAATGGCAACACAAACAACACAATGATGATCAATTTACTAGAGACAATGTAAGAGTAGAGTCTATGCAAACCACAAAGATGAACACATAAATTTTATCCGTGGTCTCGGAGACTTGCGGTCTCCCCTACTCCACGTTGAGGTGACTTGAAACACTTCAAGCGGCTCCACTTGCTTGAGCCTTCCCGATCACTAGTGATAGCTCTTCCCCGCTCCGGGTAGGCGAGCTTCGAGCCTTCACAATCGTCCAGGTCTTCACACAACCTCCTTTGTGAAGATCACCGGAGCCTCACGCCTCCAAGCCGTCTAGGAGGCGGCAACCTCAAGAGTAACAAACTCGACGTGGGCTTGAACCTCAAAAGTGCAATCAATATGGCTCACTAATGCAAATGCACTCAATTCTTCTCTCCAACACTCTAGAATCAAGACTTCAATGCTCTAATGAATGGAGAAAGTTGCTAGGGCTTAGAATGTATTCAATGGAGTGACCAACCTTGCTAACTAGCATGTGGGGGGTATTTATAACCCCACCCACTCAAACTAACCGTTATTTACCTTCTTTGCAGATTTTATGCACTACGGTAGGTACTCACAGCCTCTAAGGAAATGGTAGTACCGCACTTACCAAAACTATAACGGCTATAACGGGCATTTAATCTTTGACACGTAAGCCGCTCACGGCGATTTTATATGTGTCCGTACTACCGCCCATGGGGTCTTGGTAGATGCACACCTTTCTTGACCCCCAAAGGATACATTCGGAATAAAGCTACATGACATAGGTCTTGAGTAGTACGCATTTTGATACTACGCCCAACCCAAGCTTAGTCTTGGTAGATGGATTTCAAAAACCTGCCCTCGGAATATAGCTACATAACGGCCCCGTAGTACAAGAAATCGGTGGTACTAAGCTTGATCTGCACGCCTTAGGCCTCCATGCAATTTTCAGATTTGAACTTTTCTCTCGAATGCATAATCTAACAAATGAACTAATGAGCCATATTATGCATATTTTTCAAGTTCCATGCCCAAATCAAGTCCCTCTTGATAGTACGGCTACTAACCTAAAAAATCCGATCTTTTCCGAACTCCGAGATCGGTGAAAAGGCTAGAAAATACTTCTAACTTTTATACCTTCACTTCTTTAGCTTCTTTTTGCGCATACTCCTTCCATTTTTGCACTTGAAGCCATCCAACATCTTTCGAGGAATACATTTATCCTTTTTCCAACTTACTTGCACAAACATCGTTAGTCTTTTTCGCGTGATTGTCATTAATTATCAAAACCATAACCACATGGGGGCCTAGATGCTTTCGATGTACGTGCCCCAGGAAGCTAACAACAAAAATACCTTTGATTTTTCACACCGGCCAGATGGGGCGGTAGCACTAGACCTCTGGTTCGGGCTGGAAAAAAAGCTCGTTAGTGGGGCTCATTGGCTCGGTTCAAAATTACTCGAATTACACTTGTTCATTGGTTAAACTTTGAAATAAGTCAATTTTGAATGAAATTTGATTTTACTCTGGCTCGGCTCGTTGGCTCGATTCTAAAAATGCTTCCAAACTATAAATAAAATGATATTGAATCAATCTGTGTCAATTTAAAAAAAAGCTCAAAAAATGATAATTTGGCTCGATTTCCACCCCTACCTCCGGTGCTACTAGGCAAACTTGCGGTAGCATCGGCAGAGCGGTGCTACCGGCCCCACATGGGCGGTATAACCAGATTTCCAGATTAGAAGCAGATTTTTCACAAAAATCTTTTCTTTTCGAATTACACAACAATAATGATTGATTTTTTTGTGCCATATGATGATCAACACATAATCAATTAATTTGCAAAACCAATTCACATTCTCCAAGGAATCACATTAAGCATAACTTATTTGCAAAATACATTTGCAAATAAACCGAGAACCTATGAGATTAATCTTCTGGCAATGTAAGAATCAACACATGATTCCGACACTTTGTCCTTCGTGAGCCTCTTGGCGGAGTCGCTTCATCTCCTCCTTGTCTTGGTTGGCGAGTTCAATGGCCTCCCGGGCAGATTGGCTCAGCTCGTCTACCTTCGCCTCTAAGGCCTGAGAGCGTTGCTGTTCTTGCTCTAGCTTTAGCTCGAGCTCGCACATCCGCTCTTTGTTCCTTGCGGCATTTTCTTCGGCTTGGCGATGCTTTGTCTAAATCTCCCAATCCCAATCTTTAAGGTCGGCCAGCTCTCACTCAAGCTCCGCTACCTTGGCATCATGCTCGGCAGTGAGCTTGGCCACGACCTCCGGAGGAACGGTCGCCGATTTGAAATCCACCATGGTCGCTTGGAGCACCTGCGAGCAAGAAGGTCTTAAGTTTTAGGTCGTTTCCAAAGATGAAAGTTTCAGAAATGGGGTACACTTACCCAGTGGAGACGATCGCGGAGATTCTCCTGGAAAACCTTGGTGACGTCTTCCTTCCGAAGGTCCGCGAAATCTTCCACGGGGCACTTCGGCTGGGAGACTTCACCATCCTTCCGAGCATGCGTTTCGCTCGGGGCCTTCTCATTTCCCTCCCGAGCAAGAGTTTCGCTCGGGGGCGTCGTGTTTTCTCCCCGAGCAGGCTCTTCGCTCGGGGGCGCGGGGTCTTCTTTCTGTTCCCGATCATCTGATATGCTCGGGAGAGCCAAGTATACATCCTGGAGAGTTGGTCCCTCCAGGGCGGGAAGCTCCGCGGCTTGCTAGTCTGTCTCGTCAGTGAAGTCTTCTGCCATCGCGAGATCAACGGCCTCGGCCATCACAAGGTCAGCAGCAAGGGTGAACTGCCTCTTTGTGGCATGATCGAGGATCTCATCAGCTATAGCCCTAAAATCCAAAAAAAACCTACGAGTTATCACGCCCACGTCAATAGAGTGGGGTTAGCTCAGACAAAAAAAAGAAGAAAAGAAAGGGGCAAAGGCGAAGAGCAAAAATTACCTTGGTTGAGTTCCTCGCCGTTGTCTTCGACAATTTTGGCCGCCGCCGCGGTCACGAGCTCAGATTTCTCTGTGGCAGCGCGGCTGATCCTCGCCAACAAGGGGTCGACCGCCTCCATGTCGACCACCACCAGAGTCTTTTTTGGGCGCCGGCGCTTCAAAGCAAGGGGCGACGTGTCCTCGTCCTCTTCCTCGGACTCTCTCGCCAAAGAGCCCGAGGTAGCTCGAGCAAGTTTGGCCTGAAGCGCAACGATCTCCCCCTTCAGCGCCTTGCGCTCGGCGTCCCTCGCCTCCTCGGCCAGTCTCGCCTGCTCCACGAGCTGCTGCAAGCAAGCCATTAGACCCAGTTTTCTCTCGAAGTATCCCTTCATCCAGGCCTTGAAGTCATTTACCTCCATTCTATCGGCGAACTATAAGTGTCGTCGGTGAGGGCTCTTGGTCGAGGCTGTCCGCGTCTTTAAGGGCCGGGCAGGCAGTGGTGGTGGCGCCAATCATTTTCCCTTCGCCTTCTTGGTCTTGGCGGCAGGAATGGCTCCTCCTTGGTTGCGCAACAGTGGCTTAAGTTCAGCCACCGTGGCCTCAAGGGCAATTTTCTCCTACCAAAAGCAAAGGAAATGTTAGAAGATGCTCGAGATGTGTTCCCTCGAGCATGAATCGCAAAGATACTCACCACTTCACCCCGCTCGAGCACGTTCTTCGGGACCTATCGCCCATGCTCGAGCTCTTTGCCCTTTGGGGTGCCAAACATCTCGACAACCCGTTTCTCCACCCAATCGTTGCTCGGGGCTACAATCGATCAAGAGTGAGTGTTAGCACGAGCAGAAGTCATGCATAAGGGACAGAAATTACCTAAGTTCAGGAAGGTTACCAAAGTCAGCTTCCCGGGTGAGGTCTTGCCACCCGGAGATTTTGAAGAAAGGATGTTCCCTCCACCTCAGTGGGGACACCCGGTTCTTGAGGTAATCCCGAGCGATGTCGCGACAGGTGAGCCCCATGTTGGTGAGCTCGCTGATCGTCATCAGCGTCTGCTCCTCCTCGACTTGCACGAGTGGGCGCGGGGTCTCGACGGCTTGAGCCGTCACTCCGGAGTAGCGGAGAGTGCTTCCTTCCGCCTTCTTTAGGTAGAACCAGTAGTCGGCCCAGCTCGACACCAAGTCCTTGAGCGTGAAGATATGGTATTCGTATGGTCGGTTGGGCCGCAGACGAAAGTATATGGAGCCGGAGAGAGAAGACCCACCGGTAAGGAACAAGGAGTAGAAATGAAAGAAGAGGCTCGCCGTGGGCATGGTACCCACGTATCCCTCGCAAAGATGCGAGAAGATGGCCAGGACAAGAATGGAGTTAGGGTTAAGGTTGGTAATCTTGCACTCACTTTGAGCAAGTACGGATTCAAGGAACTCACTCTCGGGCATTCTAAGCCCGTTGACGGTATAAAGATCGCAGGAGACGATCTCGTTGTCGCGCGGCACTGGGGCTCCTTCACCATCAAGGACGCGCCAGGTGCCCACATCGAGATAGCCAAGGTCCTCGAGTATCTACAACCTCTTCTTGCTGATCTTGCTCTGACCAAACTTCGCCATGAGAAAGGTTGAAGAAGGGAGCGCAGGAATGAAAGAGTTTAGGGCTTGGGAAGATTTTGAGGCTTGATTGCGAAATGTGAATGAAGGATTTCTCGATCTTGTCCTTCTTGGTATATCTGATGAGAAGCAAAGGGACAAAGCTGCTCTGCTGTTCGTGAATCGGCGTCTTGGGCGCTCTTGGCTTGTCCAATAAAGGCACGGTTCCCAAAAACTGTCCGAACTGCTCCCGCAAGGCTTTGTGGAGAAGGAACCGTCGTGACCTTCGGCTTCTTTTCCCGGGTCTCACTCTGGTTGGGTCTCGAGCTAGATGCTCGGGCCTCGCCAGAGCATGCTCGCCTGCGGGCAAGAGTTGCTCGGATGCTGCAATAGTGTTTCGCTGCAAGGTTCCAATCCCTCCTGTGAGTCTGAAGGCTCAAGGGGAAGGCCCCACCAAGTGAGTTTCCACTTGAGCCTCGGGGGTTAGCTGTCGGGGATTGGATAATTTTCATAAAGATCATCATACCCCGGCAGCCGGTTTTTGGCCAACCATACTTCCCCTTAGATGGTGTCCCCAAGGAAGATTCTCGGGCGGACTAGCTAGTGGGTTTGTCCCGACCATGTCCGAGCTCATCTCCGAGCATGTGCCTTAGTTTCTCGAGCGTGCTTGCTCGGATGTGTGCGGTGGTCGGCCAGAGTTGAAGGAAAATCCCGAACATGACCGGCAGGTCATACTCGATCCATAAAGGCGACGTGGCGATAATTACGCTGCGGTTCGAAAGACCGTTAAGCCACGATCTAAGCCCATCACGTCCACGACATATCATGGCGGAAATCAAGGGAGGTAGTTGCGACCACGTTCAGGCAAAGTAATGGCGTGTTATTCGGTTGTAATTGCTGCAGTCGCCTATAAATATCCCCACTGTAGATTAGGGGAGAGACATGTTGACAAGCAACACACATAGGGAGATCCACACAACAGATTCACGCAAGCATCCTGTAAGCATCCAAGCTCACACAACAAATTCGCGCAAGCATCCTGTAAGCATCCAAGCAATAGTAAGATCACTGGACGTAGGGTTATTATCTCGATAGTGAGAGGCCCGAACCAGTATAAAATCTCTTGCCCATCGCCCTTTCGAGCACCATCTCCTTACAGCATTCCTCGGACGCAAACCCTTCACGGAAAATGGGCCCTAATTGATCCCTCATTCAACAAGTAAGCTCGGCGAGGCATTCGTTTCCCAAACATCAACAGTAGTGATCAAGAGGGAAGAGAAAGGAATCAGCTGAAAGCTATTGCTAACTAAAGAATCATTTCTACTATAGGACTATTGCATTAAGTGTATATATAGGCCACATCTGTATGCTTCTCTTAAATTAGCCATGGGTTCTTCCAAATCATAGAGAGGAGAGCAGTTAATTATCTAATTATGTCCTCATAAATGGAATCATGTAATTTGGGTGACCGACTTGGTTCGGATGGACAGGGTGGCATAGAACCTTCAGGCTTTAGTTGGTTCCTTTCAACATATCTTTCCTATACTCTTCTGGAGGCATCTATGTCTTCATCCCAGTTGCTTTTTAGGTCATTTTTTCTACCAATTTTTTCTTCTTTCTGATTCATACCCCTTTGGCACAATGATACTAATAGATTTTTTAATAAATGGCCTATTTGCTTTTACTTCTAACATGTTAAACTTTATTTTCTTCTTTGGCAGTATGCTAGTGGAATATTTTCAATTCTATTGCTTCATTTTAGAGAGAGTCTGAAGGTAAAATTGTCATTCATAAAATCACATTATGGACATACTGTTTTGTATCATGATATTTTTTTTTGAATATTTATGCAATATGCAAGGCTTATCTCCCCAATCCACAAATTTAGCAAAGATGATTTGTAGATGTACCGTTACCTTTGAGGCTTTGAGCTCGGAGGAGGGCTACTGCCGGTTGTGCACTTCCGGCGACAAGGCATAGGGGGAGCCGGCCGCCGGGGGAATGGGGGGTTGTGGACTTGCGTCTTCCAGGCTTCTGGCGGTCGGCGGTGTTGGGCATAGCCCGTCGCCTGAGGACTAGTCAATTGGAGGAGAGGAGCTACTGAGGTGCCGAGCCGACTATGACTAGCTGAGGGCAGAGGGTGGTCGGACGATCGAACGGTGGTGGCCTTACCAAGGCTGCCTGAGGAGGATCTGCTAGACTAGTCGATTGGAGGAGAGGAGCTGCCAACTGCGACTAGCTAAGGGCAGAGGGCAGCCAAGGCACGACGGACTTGGGGTTTATGGTGCCGGTGATCGGTTGGGCACTAGAGGCTGGAGTCGTAGGAGGCTGTCGGGCGTAGTTAGGATTAGGGATAGGAATCGAATGGGAAAAAGAAGCACAATGCAGGTATTCGGGGGGAAGTTTGCGTGTAGGACGGGGTCACGGGGCAGGCTGACGGAGAAAGTGAAAGTTACAGGTTATTTTTCATGTGTATCTCTGACAATTAGGGCCCACATATCATGGGATACCCATTGGGTACCCATGGGTACAAATTGATACCCATGTCCATCCTATGACCTTACCGGGTATCCGAACCTGAAAACCCACGAATTTCAAATGCTGCCAGTGCCCGCCTTTATAGGGTTGGGTACCTGTGGGTACTCGAACCCATGGGTAAAACAGACATCCCTATTGTCAATATGCTCGTGTGATACGTACGACACATCCTAACGCAACTACGAATTGAGTGCACCCACCTTGGGATCCATCGCGCGTCGATCCGCCATGTCCCATTGGAGTGTGCAAGCGAAGGGAGCCAAGCTCGATCAGCGGCTAACCCTCCATCAGGGCCAACGTGGACAAGTAGCTACAGTGTGACGCATCAGACGTTGGGTCTAGCAACTCGTACTGTGGATGTGCACGTGCCTCGTCGCTCACCATAACTGCAATTCAAGTGTTCACTGTTAGTATGACAAAAAAGTGAGTTCGTAGCTACAAAATGGAGGCATACAAATTAAACATCCTAAACCGTAACTAGTAATGACATACAAAAAATGTAAACATAAAAAAAGGACATTCATGACTAACATGTCTAGACCCAACATTTCTATGACGTTTTTGATCTAGTGCAATCAGACAAATATCCGATCTAATACAATCAAACAAATATCCGATCCATCCTAAGCCATAACAATAATACTACAAATCTCTGAGATATATATATATATATATATATATATATATATATATATATATATATATATATATATATATATATATGTAACTATTGCTACTATATACAACAACCTACATATGAACACACCTTAGTACTTACAAGTCTAATTAATTTGGTCGCTAAATCATGTATCTATACAATTATTGGTACTCTACACAGCTAATTACTTACAAGTCTAATTAATCTGCTCTCTAAGTCATGTTTCGAAACGTAATTTAACATGAAAAAAATCCGTACTTGCGACATTGCAGATGACCTCCTCCTCCCCCTTCTTCTTCTTCTTCTTCTTCTTCTTCTTCTTCTCCTCATCTTCATTCTCTTCTTCCTTCTCTTCTCCCTCTCTTTCTTTTCTCTTGTACGCGGTGGGCAATCTGGTCGAGCAGGGCTCGGCCAAATGGCAATAGAGAGCCAAATCGTTGGCGACAGGGTGATAGAGGCTCTGTCGCCTATTTAAATAGTGATAAAAGGGTATTTTTATTATTTTTATGTTGGTATAATATTTCTGCAAATATTATTAAAAATATATATTATTTATAAAAATCCATGTCACTGGTCCCATGGGTATGAATACTTTTAACGTTCGTTGTCCAACATGATATGCCGTTAGAGACGTGTTCCTACTAGCTAGAATACCAAGATAGCGTTCTAAGCACGACCACGATACATGATCCCCTCATCTTTTATGACGTATAGAGAGATGTGGTTTATTTTCCGCTTGTAGCGGCAAATTTTCCGAAATGTGACCACAATAATCTCATGGAAAAAAGGAATAAAACAAGGGTTAAACAAACGAAAACTAAATTCAGAACACCTCAGCCAATGGAGATACAGTACTGTGCAGTTTTTATTTCTTCATCTTTGTATCACGTACATCTTACCATTTCACATGACCTAAAGCTTTCGATGGCAAAAATAGAGAGGATTGCTCTTGTACTTTCTTATGTTTATAGGGGGCGATTGGTGCAACATTTTCAAGATTATCCGAAAAAACTACAGAACTAAAGGGATAATAAGGACGCGATGGTCAAACTTCCAGCGTCGGCCAGGGTACCTTTGCAACGAATTAACGATGACGGATCACCGGCTGGGCAGTGGGCAGCTCACGTCGCATGCGGCGGCGGCGGCGGCCGGGCATGCATTCAGCAAGTTAGTGTTACTGTGTAAGGTGATGATTGACAGACTATTCTTTCTCTTGCATTGTCCGATTATTCTCTGTCTTTCTGCCTGTCTTGTGTCAGAGAATTCGTACATACATACGGTATCCTGTCGATATCGATGGAAACCAAACCAAATCACGTGAAGTACTCGGATTGTCTTTCTGCCTGTCTTGTCGTCGTGTTTGCTTTGGACCGCTGGCACGTGTAGTACTCGGATTCCTTTCTCTGCGTTATACTAGTATACTATAACGGACTACGTACCAAGCGTTCCGTTGCTGATGTGATTTTGCTGGTGCCAGTGTCTGCTGTTCAACGGACAGGTGGGGCCACGCAATGGAAGTCAAGGCAGAGCCTGCTTGTGGTAAGCGGGACAACGTAAAAACCAAGGGCCGGCTGGGCTGTTTTGTTCATGTCGATAGTGCTATAAGATCAGGGTCTCGTAATATCGTGCAAGGTGGTGTTGCCTTATCAGGTTTTGCAGGCTGCCAGTTTAGACTCATGGATAATGAACGTATCTGTCTCCGCAATCTGCAACAATTACATACATACGATACATTTGCTGCCTACGGTCTCTTATAATGTTCTTAACTGACCAAATAGATGGCGGTCTGTACAGTACTGCATGCAGGGATCGATGTTGGCAGCTGGTCTGATGATGCTACTGTTTTGTTTGATCGGCTTTTAGATGTTTGTTTGCTCTGTTTGGAATGGCTTCAGTTTTAGCTTTTCTCTTCTAAATAGGTAAGTCTAGTTTATGCATCACTCCTAGTTTCTAGATCGAGTTTATGAATGAAAATGGTTGCAAGCTTCTATGATCAAAGAGTATGAAAGGTGGGACAAAAGATCGCTTCTTATTACCTGTACTCTATTAAGCCGTTTGGCTAATAAGAATCAATATTTTATCCTACTTTTCGTACTCTTTGATCATAGCAGTTTGCAACTATTTTCATTTATAAGCTCGTTCTGGTGACCCCGAATCTTGAACATCACCGATCAGTGACTCCTAGATGGCTCGGAGGTTTTTTGGCTCAGTGACCTTCCATGCTGGAGCTTGTGGAAGGCATTGGGAGTCCTGTGAAGGCTTGCAGTCCACTTATCCGGAGTGAAGAAGGATTGCTATGAGTTGACGGCTTGATTCCTTATGCGGTTTCTACTCGGAGCTAGACTCCTATGAAAGTACTCCAATGAGAAGTATGCGAGATTGCCAAATATCTGAAACCTTGGTAACAAATTGGTTGTGCTCTTTGTCTCTTTTATATACCGCATTTACGATGATGTATTTAAATTCTTAGGTTAGTTGAATTATATAGGGTTAGAAGTAGGCTGCAAAACTTCAAAAAAATCTTAATTTTCTTTTCTTTTTATTCTTTTCTTATTTATTGCTGTTATTGTGCCCTTTGTCTCTTTTATGTACCACATTTACCTTAATGTATCTCAATTCTTAGGTTAGTCGAATTATATAGGGTTAGAAGTAGGCTGCAAAACTTCAAAAAATCTTAATTTCCTTTTATTTCATTCTTTTCTTATTTATTCTGTTATTGTTTTATTTAATCTTGAATTTGATTTTAATTTAGAATTGTATGAAAATCAAATAGCTAATTTTCTTTCATTTTTTTCAAATTTATGTTAATTTTGATTGTTTAGAATTCATATACAAATCCAACTGCTATTTTTTTTATCTAATTTGTATTCGAATTTCAGCTATGTACGAGGTTTTAATTTGGAGTTAGAAAGTAAAATTGCTGATTTTATTCTATTTTTTATTTCAAACTTAGTATGGACTCTTTATTCTAATCTAAGCCGATAATTTTATTGTTATTTTATTTAATTTTGAATATTAGTTTTCAGTTAGAATTGATATACAAATCCAAATGCTAATTTTGATCTAATTTTTATTTTGAATTTTAGCTATATAGAGGTTTTAATTTGGAGGTCATATGAGAATCAAATGACTAATTTCTCTTTATTTTTATTCTAAATTTCTGTTATTTTTTTATTATATTTGACATGGACTCTTTCATTTAATTTAAACCATTATAACTCGGGTTCGCTACATAGAATATTAGCATTTAATGGTTACTATAGTTCAACTTAATTAGAATTCATCAGATTAAGGGCCATATATTTTGCTTTTTTATGAGAATTTCTGACCTATTTCTCTTTTTCTTTGCAACTCTTCATAAGCTTTTTATATGTGTAATAAATAATAGATGTATAGTTTTAATGTACTAAATGTACATCTCAAAATGAGCGGCATTACCCTATCCAAAACAATAGAAAAAAAGTGAAAGATGCCGAAATCAAAGTTATTTTCAGAGGATGATCGATCATGACTTGGTAGTTTGTGGATTCGTGTCTATGGTAGAGTAAGTCAAAGTTAGATGCTCAATTGAATTCTCTATCATCTTGTCTCGCGAACGTCAATGATGAAACAGTAAGCTAATTCAGAGAAACTAAGTCATATCGGGAGACATCCATATGGGTATGACACATTCAGCAGCTGTAATTTGACTTTAAGTAGCAACTTGAACATCGGGGTAAATTTAGCATGCATGTTTTGAACCCGGCATTCGGCAGCTAAGTTAATATATAATTGCGCGTTGTTCTAAGGGCCTGTTTGGTAGAGCTCCCTCTGATTCTGATTCTCTGTTAGAAGTGATTCTCGAGAGAAGTGATTCGTCAATGAAAGTGATTCTCTAACGAATCCATAGGATAAACTCTATGGAAACGACTCTTTGTTGGGAGTGAATCAGGAGAAGCAGCTTTTTTCAGCTCCCAGCTCCTAGTTCATTTCGAAGAATCACTTCACGGGAATCACCAGGAGCGATTCTCGAAGCTAGCTGTTTAGCGAGCTTCACAGATTCACTCAGCAGAAGCTGGGAGCAGAGCTCTGCCAACTAGGGCCTAAATGGATGTCATATATATATATTCTGCCCTTTCTGCCTCTTATTTTCTTGAGCGGTAGACAGAGGAAAGTTTGCGTGTAAGCTTGTTCGCATAAAGACACTTTACTTGTCCTAATTGGTTAATTATTTGGTTCAGGGCCAAGTCGGACTGCAGCCTACTAGTTGTCAATTACCACTTCAATTCGGGACAGAAATATTATTGCATGGACTGTCTAATGCATTTCTGATAGTTCAGCAACGCTTGATACACAGACGCATGCATGATATATCTATCAAACGCCTAGGAAACAGGACCTCACGTTCAAAGGCATGTCGACTGTCCTTACAAATTACTCATTTTGATTATCGACATGGTCTTTAAAACATAGCTTCAACCACTAATTTCTATTATAAGATATTTATAAAACCCAATAAAATTATAATATTACAAAAGTACTTTTTGGATAAATCTACATATACATATGATTTTCATATATTCAATTTAAATATTTAAAAAGATATTGGTAATAAAAATTTTAAAAGCTTGACTGCACCTATGTCCAAAACAACAACTATTTGTGACTAAAGAGAGTATTAGAAGAGCATTATTTCTTTATTTTTCTCGGGCTGCTGCTAGCGCTAATTCGATGCGTCAGGCATGGCGCAACAAGAAGTGAACACATCGCTTTTCTAGCCCGGCCTCTAACCCCCCCACCACCACTTTTTTTTTTCCAAATCTAACTCCCTAACGTACGATTTTTTGCAAAATTAGTCCCCTCCACTACTGCGGAAGGCCGTGGAGTGCTCTCCTGCAGCAACAAGCTTCAGTGATTGCCAGGCGTGGCAAGGAGCTTTCGCACTTTGAGAGCGCGGCAAGGAAAGGGGAGGGGGCTAAATTTGCAAATACATGAGTGAGGGAAGTAGATTTGCAAAAAAAATGAGGTTTAAGGGGCTAGATAAGCAATAAATTCACAAGAATCGATAATGTAGATAATTCTGACCTCTAAAAGTCATTACGTAAATAACGATGACTTTGACTGAATCCTGTAGTATTGGATTTATCCGTAATTTTGACTTACTACGTTGCTTTGTGCCGCCGCTACGTTGAGAGGTAGCAATCAAAATATCCAATTGTATCACGTAGTTGATCAGCGAAACCTGCGAGTTTTTGCCTTTTTTTCCCCGTGTAGCATCTTCAATTCAGTGATGCGACCTATATATATACCAACCAAGTTTAGCAACTGAAACTGACAGATTTTCATGGAATGCTTCATAACCTAATTTTTGTGGTAGAGCAGTGATCATATATATACACGGATGGAATTTTTCTTTGAACAAGCTAGGGTGTTTTATTTTCACACCCTCTAGGTCTAGGCTCTAGAGGATCGAACTTAATTTGGTAAGATCATGTATACTAAGAGATCATATTATTTCTGTAAAAAAAGCTCGTATTATGATTGATTCGCACGGTGAGTTTACATGACAAAATAAATAATGTTGTTCAGTTCTTGAATCAAACTATGACATGTAGCTAGGGTTGAAACTAGATGGAGGACCAAGAATTCTCACGGTCTACACTGGATCGAGCGGTCTAACCCTAAATATAACCTGTCAAAACCCCGAAACGCAAGAAATTCCACATCTACGTAATTCGCACATGTGATATATAAATTTATTATTTGCACAAGTCAATTTGCATGAATAGTACGTAGCACCAGCTGGTCCTTGCATCCGTCGCCTGAATAAGGCTATGCATATCACTGCCTGAATCGGAACGCGCGTATACAGAGAAATAATGCGATGCCAATTAATCAGCAAGTGCCGTGCTTAACGCGGGCTTTTCGATCTTTCAGTAGTTCACAGAAATTAAACCACATGTACGTGGCCAGTTAGCTAAACCCTGTTCTAATTGATATTACTAAGCTAGCTTTGATTTCTAATTGATACTACTCATTTAAGCTAGCTTGCGTTCTAATTGATGCATGATTGTGGTGAGAGCTAGTTAGCTTAATTATCCATTTGTTTTGTTTCTGCTTGAGCCCTCTCTCACAGCAATATGACACTAATTAGTAGTTTACTTGGTGTGCAAGATCCGTTGTGTAGCAAGATTAACAGACAATAGTTGACCAGGTTAAATGTCAAAATTAATAACGAACATGCATGACCCATTCTACCGTAAAAACAGTCGACAATCTATATATGTATTACTCCTACCAATCTGAACTCAAAACAATGTTGGCTAGATTCTACTACTGCATATGCATGTATTGTCGTGAGAGAAAAATCAAAATACACTATAGCTCTATTCATTTGGACTTGTGGGCATGCAGCTAGATATATAGTTGGTGGCAACATAAGTCAAGGCTGCTGAAGTAACATCTCTGATTAATTTAATATCTCTCGTGCAACAAGAAACATCGTATTCATGTACAGAATATTGGGATTGGCGTATTCAGACATCCTGTATGGTACGGTATCTATTAAATGAAAGACAAACATACGCATTAAGGGAATCGATCAGAGTCTGACTCAGGTTGGTAGAGGTAGGTGAGACAAAGTCTTCGCATATGTTTGGCCAACCAGTGGCTGAGTTTATAGTCTGTTTGGAGAGATTTAGTATTTTAAAAAAGCTATTTTTTAGTTTTTTGAACAAAAAAAATAGCTATAGTTTTTTATAAAATATCGTTTGACAAACGGCTAATTTTCCTAAGCAATAAACTGTAAAAGCAAGTTCCGCTTAGTTTTTGACTTTTGCTAGTTATACATGACTTCTAGTTTATTCCCAAAGCCACTTAAAAGCTGAGCTGTTTAGAAGGAGGCTATCAGCTTATCAGAAGGTAAAGTTGGCTTTAAACCCCAAACAAAATGTAAGTCCAGTCCGGTGTCGCTAACGGCTATTGTTTGAGTCACACTAATGTTCGCTTTGAGCAGGTTAAGTTAGTCACGTGACCTCTCTGTGGTGTTAACCTACTGTGTGCACACTTTCTTGGTGAACAAAAAATGTCTTTGCGTGTAATAATCTACTCGCGTCAATCTCTTGGGATTAACTAATTAACCCCCAAAGCAGAGGGCCGGGTTAGCCCTCCTGATTGGTGCAAAAGCTGTGCATGCCAGCAATGATGTTTATCTCCCTTGAAATGATATTTCCATGAAGCAGCCAACACAGCTACAGTCATGAAAGCAACTTGGTTGCGTGCGTTGGGTTGGAAAAGTAGGGGAGTTTTACTTGTCTTTCGTGATCGATCCGGTCCCTACTTTCTTGTACGTAGCGTTGATCGCCACCATCCGTTGTTTCCTATTCCTCGATTTGACTGGCACGCCGGTCAGCCATTGCAAACGGCCAATGGATTCAAATGTTGATCTGTGCCTGGCACAGCCGCACCTGTGGAGTGTATATATAGGGCACGACCCTGGCTTAGGAGAAGCATCCCTTCCAGGTTAATTAGTAGGTTAATAGCTAATAAGTGGTGCACCAAGCATCACTAAGTTTGTAGCTAGCATGGGGAAGCTCTCCATGGCAGCTTCCATCTTCTGCGCCGTGGCCCTTGTGGCTCTGGCTGCGGCGGCCGGCGGCGAGGCGGCGGTTGTCGAGCACACCTTCGTTGTGAGTACATGCATATATCTAGCTTGTTGACAATGTAACGTTAACGTTGCTGATCAGCTTACGGTCTGCTTACTCTAGCTTTAGAAATTAATTTAGCATGCCTTGAGCTAAAGTGTTAGGCACGAGATGTGCATGTTTCGAAAGGAGAAAAATGAAGCTGCATGAAGCTTGTACCAGTTGGCTAGCTGCTAACCAATTAACCTTGTATCATTGTATGTAGTACGTAAGCATGCATCTAATCCGATCCGCTTGTGGCCAATGATGATCAACGACGTGTAGGTGCATGAGATGAACGCGACGCACCTCTGCAACACGACCAAGATCTACGTGGTGAACGGCCAGTTCCCGGGTCCACAGATCGACGTGGTCGACGGCGACACCGTGGTCGTCCACATCGTCAACAAGTTGCCACACGGGCTGACGATCCACTGGCACGGCGTGCGGCAGATCCGGAGCTGCTGGGCCGACGGCGCGGGGTTCGTGACCGAGTGCCCCATCCCGCCCAACGCCGAGCACGTCTACCGCTTCAACGTCACCGGCCAGGTCGGCACGCTGTGGTGGCACGCCCACGTCACCTGCCTCCGCTCCACCATCAACGGCGCCTTCATCATCCGCCCCAAGGACGGGAAGTACCCCTTCCCCACGCCGGCCAAGGACGTGCCCATCATCATAGGTTTAATTTGCTGATTTCTCGAGATCGATCTTGGCAGTTGATTGGTTGATTTGCTCGTCTCGATCGGCGGGACTGATTTGTTTGGCTTACTTTGCAGGTGAATGGTGGGAGCTTGACCTCGTTGAGCTGGACAGAAGAATGGCCGACGGCAACCGACGACAACCCGCTATCGGCGACCATCAACGGGAAGCTCGGAGACCTCAGCAACTGCTCCGGCACGGTGGAGGAGAGCTTCGTCCTCGACGTAGAGCGCGGCCAGACCTACCTGCTCCGGATCATCAACACGGCGCTCTTCTCCGAGTACTACTTCAAGGTCGCTGGCCACACGTTCACGGTGGTCGCCGCCGACGGCAACTACCTGACGCCGTATAAGATTGACATGGTCTCCATCGCGCCGGGCGAGACGATAGACGTGCTCATGGTAGCCGACGCCCCGCCGGCCCACTACCACATGATGGCGCTCGCCAACCAGCCGCCGGAGCCGGACCCGCAGATCCCGGTGTTCATCTCCCGCGGGCTCGTTCGCTACGCTGGCGTCCCCAGCAACAACAACGGCCTGCCGGTGCCGATGCCCATCATGCCCCACCAGCACAACACGATGCCATCCTTCTACTTCCACAACAACCTCACCGGCCTGGCGCACCCTGACCGGCACCGCGTGCCGATGCACGTCGACGAACGCTTCTTCTTCACGCTCGGACTCGGCTCCATCTGCCGCGACGGGAAGAAGACGTGCAAGCGCCGGCGAAGCAACGAGACCATCGTGGTGGCCACCATGAACAACGTCTCCTTCCAACACCCGAAAACCACGTCGCTTCTCGAGAGGTACTACGACGGCACGGGAAAGGGCGTCTACACGGAGGACCTCCCCGACCACCCGCCGCGGCCGTACAACTACACCGACAGGGCGATGATCCCGCCGGGGCCGCTCGAGGAGGCGCTGGAGCCGACGTTCAAGGCGACCAAGCTCCGTCGGTTCAAGTACAACACCTCAGTGGAGATCGTGTTCCAGAGCACGGCGCTGCTGCAGAGCGACTCCAACCCCATGCACCTCCATGGCTACGACGTCTTCGTGCTCGCGTCTGGCCTCGGCAACTATGACCCCAAGAGGGACGTCAAGAAGTTCAACTACCACAACCCGCAGCTGAGGAACACCGTGCAGGTCCCCAGGACCGGCTGGGTCGCCGTCCGCTTCGTCACAGACAATCCAGGTACGTATCACAATCATCCAAGCTTCCAAGAGAGGAGGCTCCCTTCATCTTTCAATATCTCTTATCCTGATCCGTAGGGTCAAGTCCAGGGCTCTTTTTTTTCGCCTGGACGTGTAGGCAGTTTTGTTTGTTTTTTTGTTTCCCTCACTTTTTATCCCGGTGGGATTTTAGTCCATGTTGTTCATTGTTGTATTGGTTCTATCCTTTCTTTAATATATGGCAGAGTTCCTGCCGTTTATTTCATAAAAAAATATGCTAGTTCCAGATTAATGAAATTATGTAGAAAGAATCTGATCTTTGATTGATTTTTTGTGATCAGGGATGTGGTACCTGCACTGCCACTTCGAGTTCCACATCATCATGGGCATGGCGACGGCGTTCATCGTGGAGAACGGGCCGACGCCAGAGACGACTCTGCCTCCACCTCCGCCAGAGTTCAAGAGATGTGGCGCCAATGGTCTGAGCCAGCCGTAGAGAGTTTTGAGTCAGATCGACGTACGTACAAAATTGGGCCCAAAATTATTATTAACGCAAAAACAAATAAAGATGCATGGATTTGTATCCTTTCATTGTATTGGTGATGATTCTTGCTGTGAAAGATATGATTTCTTTTCGAGTGTTTCCCATTGTAATGTGTCGAAACTGTAAGTTGATCCATTAGGATCAATTTATGAAGAGAAGATTTTTAAAGAGAAGTAAGACAGTCTTCCGTTCTTTTTATCTTTCTGAGAGGAGAATGATCTGGCCTCGTTAAAAAATATCGGCCCAGTAGTTAAGCTACAGCTCGTTTTGTTTTACCGTCGCTGTTCTGCAGTAAGGACGACTCTCCCCACCATATAGAAATTAGGAAATTATCTAGGGCTCAAATTGTGTTCTACAACACGATTACACAAACAACTGCAGCTCAAGAGAAATGTAATCGGCAAACGCCAATGGTAGATTATCTAGCATTTGTATTTCAATGGCGTACGGATGCCCTTTTGAGCCGTGCTTCAGTACTTTCTCTCTCAATATAAGTTATACAAATGTTAAAGCAAATGAAGGAGTAAGTAAACATCACCTACCTTTCATTGATATTTTAATATTTGTGCAACTATCATAAGGAAAAATATGGAATTACCTCTCTGCCCTTTTTAGTATAGAGATAACTCAAAGAAATCCATTTATATATGGAATCAACCAGACAATGGTATACCAATAAGTTTTATACGTAGTTTCAGCGAGTTTCACGAATATGTTCAAAAAGTTCTATACTCCATCCGTTCGTTTTTATAGGGTGTATAAAAATTTTGCCGATGTTTCGTTTTACAGGGCGTCTTGTAACTTTTATTGCTTTCATTCCAAGAGTGCCCTTCTGTTAATGCCTGCATCCACGCACGTGACGCTTCGTTATCTGCATGTAATTACTCGCTTCGTTTACTAGAGCTAGCCCATGATCCGGTTTCCATGCAGGCGGCCAAGGCAGACTAGCTAACTCCACATGCATGCATGCAGCGCTTCGTTCTCCACCATATTGCATGCATGCAAGCGCCAAACCATTGTGAGCTGTGCGTATATATGGATGCCATCGTCGTGGGAAAGAGCTATTCGTAATGTCGTTGCCACCGTCCACTTTGCCGCCACGCTCGCCATCGCCACCGCAGTGGCCACCATCATCGTGGTACAAACATGAAGAATCGATAGAGCCCGAATAATCCGTCGCCATCGACGTCGCCGCCATAGAAGAAACCATGGAGGTCGTCACCGTACAAGAAACCATGGACGGCAATGCTGTCCAAGGAAAGCTTGAGCTTGAAGACAGCATGGACAACTCAATCGGGCCTGAAGACACCATGGACAACTCGACTATGGATGGTGATGCTATCGAGCAAATGGTCGAGGATGAAGCTATCGATGAAATAGTGGAGATTGAAGCTGAGCAAGACATGATCGTGCATGAAGCTGTGGAAGAATTGGTCGAGCATGAAGCCGTTGAAAACTTTAATGAGACTTGCTTGCTGGATGGGTTTTATGAATGGCCCATTTGGCAGCAACGCATCGCTAAGTACTTCTATAAGCTTCGTATACCAAACTGTTTCTAAGTTCCTGTAATTGTTTGTGTGTTTGGTGGCCGGTTAGATTAAGTGCTTGCAAGTGCATGGACTGGTGAGATGATTAGTGTTTGCCAGATTTTAAAATTAGTGCTTGCCATATGTTAAAATTAATTAGTGCTTTGGCGGATGGTTAGATTTAAATGTTTGCACTGGTAGTTCTTCAAAATGCTTGTAAGTGCACCTAATGATATGAATTTGGTAATCATAAGAACATTTTTCCTTGACATGATAAAATCACAGTACAAAGTTAGAAGGAAAACAACACCATTCTTCCTTGCCATGATCAGAATATTTGTTCAATCTCACTAGCCGAGGTACTCGAATGCATCGTTCACAATTTCACTGTCACATTGCAATCTAATTGGAAGATCACTGTTTCTTTGTAGTGACTGCTTCTTTAGATGTGGAACATGGTAGTGCTGCCCCCCCTTTCTTTCAAAATCTCTATCATGCAAGACTGCATAGTGATAAAAATGTGGTTGCACCTCTCCACCAGATACTCATCATATGCTTGTTTCACCTTCGTAATAATATCCTCAACATTAGTTGGAGATGACTTTTAAAATGGGCAACGTATCCTGTGCACACAAATATTTGGTGAAAACCTGGTGCACACCAACTAAGAAAAGTTTCAAAAAATTTTGAAAAAAATCATGGATGTACATATCAGCTTACCCCATCTACATATAAAATTTCATGATCAAATTCATCCTATACTAGAAGTTACAAAAAAACAAACTTGATCATGAGCAGGAACTATTCACATTTCATGATCACTTTTCTATTACTCTTAGCACAGGACCAGGTTTGATCATGAAATATTTGTGTGCACAGGACGTTGCTTAAAATGATGCTTGGAGTGCTGCAAAAAACCTAGGTCCAAAATATTTAGATCGGGAGAGTTTGGTGGTTGACACATTAGCCTTATGTCAAAACCATCAGCCCTTGACGTATTACAAAAATTAGCATCATCAAGCGCAATATGTGTCTTGGCATTGTCTGTTGTATGAATCTGAGGGTACCATGTTCATCTGCGGACCATTTTTCCTTGATGGCGAGCAGCACCTTATTCACAATATACTCACGACTAACATCCTTCGTGGATCGATGGCAATACCTTGGTTACCAAAGTACCGTGAGGCCTATTCACACTAGTCCTTTTAAATGCGACTATACGAAAGTGAATGGAAATATCCCGATCTTTTTAGAAAATGTGACATTTCCATCACCATCAAACCTTGGTCTTGCAATTTCCATAAGAAACATGACCTTCTCAATGAAGTTCTTGCTTTGTGTCATTCTTTCCGGATCCTCCTCGTCTGCCGCCAAATAGTAGTTCTGACTCTGCCTTGTACGGTAGAACTACTTTTTATCTATGTACACGATGTTGTACATACCAAGAAAAGTTGGTTCTTGCGGCAAGCTAATTGGGTCAATCATTGATAGACCAAAAACAAACCCTAGCCTTTTTGTTAGCTTCGGTCATCGTAAATTTAATCGCATTGGTGTGCTGCCTTAACTTGTCGTCTTTCATCCACTGAAACAATGTGGTCTTCGATATATGTAGCTCATTAGCTAGATCTTTGAGAGTTGTTCTACTCCGTAATGGCACTTGTTTAATAGCTTCGGGATCAATCATTATTTTCTTGCGGCCACAATTTTTTGGCCTCTTGCTCAACACTCCGTGTAACTCGCCACCATGCTTTCCATTGTACCATATCCTCTGCACAACTCTCAACGGTATGCCTATTTCATCAGCAACGGTCTTAGCGACACTATGCTTTAATATGCCAAAGCTTGTTCTCTCTAGAAGCATGGTGTAAACCATCTGTCGCTCTTCATCGGTGTATTGTTTCCTCCTTTCTTCATCTGGATTTACAAAACGAGAATTACAACTTGAACTACAACATGTTACTGGAATTATAACATGAATTAGAACTTCAATTAGAACATGCTAGTAACGTGACATGCTTATCATCTGACCACTAGAATTAGAACTTGAATTAGAACATGCTAGTAACGTGCCATGTTTATCATCCGACCACTAGAATTAGAACTTGAATTAGAAAAAGAATTAGAACGTGCTAGTAATGACTTGTGCCATGGCCATCCTGTTGGGCAACACTTTCCTCGTCGGCATGGGCATCACCTCCCTCATCTCCATGAGCATCATCCCCCGCCTCGCCATGCACAGCGCCATCACCAATCATCTCGCCATGCACGGCATCACCTCCCTCCTCACCATGCACGGCATCACCAATCATCTCACCATGCACGGCATCACCTCCCTGCTGGGCGGATGGTTAGATTAAGCATATGAGCATGCAGTTTGTGTACATACAAGTATATGAGAATGTATGACTATATGGATCGAGTAGCATACATACCAGAAGCGAAGGTGTCGGTGTCGACGACGCCGGGCGCCTAAGTAACATCATCTCCACCGAGCATGGCAAGACAACTACCTGCGAGCCGGGCAGCCCGCGGCCGAGCGTTGAAACTAGCACTTGCGTTCCCATGGCCGGCGTTAACTAGCACCGCGGCAGCAACGATAGAAGCCCAGCCATGCGCCGCTCGCAACACTGCGAGTCTTAGCTCGGTGCACCACGTTCTACATTGAATGTAGCACCACGACCATGACCGAGGACACGATCAGGCACCGGAAGTATGAATCGATCCTCACACGTGCGTTGGACTTAGAGGTGACACACATACTCCACTTAAGTGTATGCTCACTTGCCACCCAAAAGTCCGTGCACGGAGTATTGACTAAATGGCCCTCACCCAAACAAATATGAGCCATATAGTCGCACCGTACACACTTACGCGTCCATGAGAGTTTCGATTCCATTCGAACAACCATACCGGATTGAGACCAACTCATCCACGCATAGCATTCGCCATCCGTCTCGGGACCTTAGTATCGCCGCACTCTCCAAGGGAGCAAGAGCAATAGCCAAAGAACGACGGTCGCATGAGTGTATACATTGATGGTTGATGACAATTCCGGTGCCGGATATGTGTCTAGTGCTAGTTCCCAAGATCAACGCCTAGCACCCACATATCCCGCATTCGAGATGTATCGCAACACATACACATGAATCTAAGCAGTTGGAATAGCATAAATATAAACTACAACTATTACAACTACTTACTATTACAAGTAGTGGCCGACCGGCCAAATATCACAAGTCAAAAAGTAGAGTGCAGCGGAAATAACACATTAACAAAAGTAGGACAGCGGTATGCCCATCCATAAACCCATAGGCAACCGACTTGGAGAAGCCCAAGTTCATCCGTCAACATGATCGTCGGACCGGAGTAAAGTTAAAGTGTCGTCGGGTGTTCTTCCATACCATCGTCTATAATGTTTTGATTAAGCAACCGTGAGTACGTATGTACTCATAAGACTTTAGTGTATGGAAATACAGTAAATGCAAGCTAGAACAAGGAATATAAGCTTCTACACTAGTCTCATTTCAGCATAAAGCAGATTTTGTTTGCAAGTAAGAGATTCATAAAACCGGTAACGAATTTGTAAAGAGCATTTAATATGAAGCTAAATAACAGTAAGTAGAATTCATATACAGCAATTCACAGCCCTCCTTGGCTGCAAATGACAAGTAAAATCAGCCACCCTTGGCTTCCTATTCCACCAACTCATTCCAACACCATTTCCAAAAGTTTTAGCAAAAACAAAAGACTATACTTGACATTATTTCCCCAAGTTGCTCATGACCGCGAGCACGGCTAATTAATTAGATTTTAATCTCTGCAGAGAGTGTACACTTTACCCACATGACACATTCTAGCAATCATGTCAACCATGCCTCGCGATACTCACCGTGCCGATTTGCTAGAGCGTGGCGAAGCCGTTCAACTAGTTAAAGCTTAGCCTTGCACCAGCGACAGTGATGTTAAACCCTTGCCACAGTTCCGGAGATCCTGGACCGATGGTGCCCCATCGTGAACTCTCCCCATGACAAGGCATACACCGTTGTATTGGAATGCTTGGGCTAACACCTCGGTGAAGGGAGCACCTAGAACGACTCCAATCCGTCGGATCGTCCATACTACTTGACCTACCAACATGCAAGGCTAAACTCTAACTAATCTAGTGAGCTTAGGCTATCCCATACTAGCACATGTGGTTGCACCAAAACACTTAGGTGATAGCATCAAGTTCGGTCCTTAATTGACCCGGGCGAGGATCTCCCCCTAACTACGCGTGAGGTCCATTTCACGCCTCAAGTTAAGTAATAACTCGCCCGCATCTAAATCATAAGTTTTGAGTTGGATTTTTATCAAGATACACGGAAACCATATCTCGGTTCCGTTCAATTTAAACAAAGTTTGCTCAATGTAGTTGAAACATCTCCCATCATTTTAAAACCGATCTAGTGAGCAAGTCTAAGCATGAGCATAAGATAATTCGCGAGTATTACCCAAGTGACATCAAGTATTGTCTACACCATTACTAGGTTACAATGGCAGTAATTCAAATGACAAGGTAATGGAAATGCATACAATTGGTTTTAGCTACCATCACCCACAATATAGCAAGTTCAAAACATACACGCATGCATATAGTTTGATAAAACAACATAACTTTGCAAATATGGGATCAAAATGGTCAAAGGAGGTGCTTGCTGGTTGCTCTTAAATGGGAATATAATCCGGATCAAAGTCGATGTCGTTAATAACCGAATCCAATTATAAATGCGTCTATGCGTTGAATAATAATAAGCAAGAGACAAAAGCAAACAACACCGAATCAAAATGGGACAAAAAGAAATCGATAAAATTACCGAATTAAATCTTACCAAGAGGTTACAAGTGTGTGTTTTAGTGTTTATAACTTCAATTCAAGATGCAAAAATTGTTTGGATTGATAGAAGTAAAACATTCACTTAAAGGTTTGCTTGAATAGTTCTTAACTTTAAGTGTTCATGCATGGAGCAATTTCTATAAGTTAGATCTGTAATTTAAGGTTATTTGCTGTTACTATATAGTCATAGGCGATTTCTTGCATTGCGGAAATTTCGGATAAGGGTTTCTATTTACGATTACCCGTATAACCGTTCTAGAAACCTTATTACTTAGGGTTGTTAGGATAATAAGATTAATATGCAGATTATGGCGAATTAAGATTATGTTTTCATAATTGGATAGCCTATACTTTGGTTTGTTATTCTAAACTAATTTCATAAGTTTTAGGGTTTAAGCAAGATATTATATTCATTATTGAAAAGGCTTATGTGACCTTATAAATGTTATACTATTCACAATCGGCCAAAAATGCAAGTTTGCAATTATCACTTAAGGGTATTGAGCTAATGAAATTAATATGCAAATCTTAATGAAATAAGAATCTTTCTATGGAATATGACAGAACAAACATTGTAGACCATTTCTACACTAGTTTTATAAGTTTTAGTATTTAGACAGGTTATTTAATCAGCGATGAAATAGCCTAAATGATCATAGTAAAAATGTTAAATCGGCCAAGATTCATTTTAAGTTTGCGACTACGCTACACATGATTTTTGATTCACATTTCAGGTGTTAATAGGAAACAATCCTAGAAATGTTTTAAAGTTGGTTTCATGATCTTTTCACCTCGTTAAAGATGTTTTTCATCCGAAGTCCATTGCGGCTTAGTATGACCTAACTCAAAAGTGTTCAATATGATTCCATTTTCACTCAGCAAGCAATAATATGTCATTCTAGGGTTATAGCATTCAGTTTTGTCGCGTTTAGGGTTCTTTTTCGACGTTTACCAATCGGCCGATTTACCGATCGCATGTTTTGATTAGTGAGAAAATATAGCAAACCGGTGAAACTTAAATGTTTTTATATACTTGTGATCTATACAAACCCAAGATTGCATCCAAACTGGTTTCACCAATTTCTGAGTCCATTTAATCCATATTTTAACTATTTGAATCTTGCATGATATTAAGGCTTTGCGCAATTAACTTTTGATGCGAAACACATTAAATCCTAAATCTTTTTACAGAAATGGATCATTTAAGATTGCAGGAGCATGCTGGATTTATTTCACAATTTTAGAGCTAGGGTTCACATAGTTCCTTCATAATATACAAATCATGGCTTTCATTCATCGCAATTAAAAGTTTTTGTGGCATGCAACATATAATATTTTCTTGCATAATCTGAATCCCTACTGAGTAACTCAAGTTTAGGAACTAAGTTTGTGTTAATCGGAGATCCATAACAAAAGATATGAGGTTTTTAGTGCATAGGGCAAAAAAATAGAAAAATATGCTGGAGAGGGATTCGAACTAGGGATCTCCAGAATGCATCACTGCAGCACTACCACTACGCCATTCACTTTCTTGTGACCAAGCCTTATGCTATAATACTTGAGCTTACCTTCTAAAACCCTAGAGCTTCAACTCAACAATGGCGATGGCTGGCTGGAGCTTCGGTTGAAAGCTGAACTGGAGGAGGGAGCTGTAGGGATTGGTGTGGCTCGGCTGGGGAGGCTCCTGGGCGTCGGCTTGGCTGCATGCAAGGCGAGGAAACTTAGAAGCTTGAGCATGCAGCTGCTGTGCGCAAGAACTGAGAGGAATGAGCTCACCTGGGCGCTTGGCTGGGTGCTGGCTCGGTTGCGCTAGGGAAGAAGGAGGTGGCAAGGTCCTGGCTCGCCGGCGCTGGGGAAGAAGAAGGTGGCTTCGGCTGCATGCAAGACAAAGCTACTCAAGATCTGGAGCAATGGCTGCATGTGCGCAAGAAATGAAGCAGCCGTCTCACCTGGGCGCTCGCGTGATTGATGCCTGGCTCGGTGCTTGCATGGCCGAGCTCCACGGCAAGAGCAGCAAGCAGCGAGCAAAAGGGTGAGGAGGGAGCTTTGGTGACTTTATGGCAGCGCAGGCGGAGATGGCAAGGCTGAGGCGACAGCACGGGCCGCGTTGGTGAGACTCAGGTCGCTGCAACCGCGTGGCAAGGGGTTTCTGTTGAGGCAGCGTTTGGGCAGGACGGGGAGAGAGAGAGAAAAGAGAAGGAAGAAGGAGGGGGAGAGGTGGAGGAGGCTGGCTGGTGAGCCCAGGCTGGGAGGAGGTCCACTGGCGGTGACAACAACCGAAACATCAAGGAGTCGAGGCCAACAAAGCCAGAAACGCAAAAACAATTACATTTTCTGGACAGGATCTGAGGAAGATTTGAAGTGACCCAACAGAGGTGATAACTTAGTTGAATAATTCTGTAAATTTTTGAGCAGGTAGTCCAGAAGATCTACTTTCCATTTTCTTTGGTTTCATCTCAATATCTACTGCCATTTAAGAACAGTAATTCTTCAAACTAGACTGGTTTTCAATCTGTTTTTGAATTTTTAAGCTCTGTAAATGGTGTGCCAAAATTCTACAAAATTGATTTTTATTCATATTTTGGTCTCTAGTATTTTACAAAATTATTTTCTATAGCAAGTTGTTTGAGTTTTCTTTGAGTTCCATTAAGATGTTGGATTTGGCAATTAAAAGACTGACTGCTCCAAATCCTTGTTTCTGTTTTTGATTTTTCTTTAAGAGTAAATAAAGTCTATTATTTCTGAAACATTGTTTTTCAAATGAATTTAAGCTAATAATGCTTCTGTAAAGTTTTCAGCTCAAAACCTTACTCCATTATTTAATAAAAGTTCGACATTGCAGATTTCAGATTTAAGTGATATCTGTTTTTGAATTTTAAACGGCAATAAAAGTAATTATTAGTTTTTGATATTTTTACCAGGGGTTAAGTATGTTATGAGGAAGACATGATAAAATTTTCAGTGAGATATAAGCTTTTATTGTTTTTGAAAAATTCTGCCATGACACTGTTTTGAAGTTAAAACATGCCACTTTATTGTTTACTTCTTTACCTAAATCATTAAAAATATTTGGACAGCTGAAAAGATGTGGTGGGGACTTTTTAATGAATTAATATATTTTTTTCCTGGCTTTTTACTTTTATCTTTTACCATCTTACTTTTACTCTTTTACTAATTTCATTTATCGAATTTTCTTTTAAACCCAAATTCGAAAATAATTATTAAGGTTGAAAAAGTTTTTAGAAAAGATGGGAATTCAAAGTAAGATTACGTTCTCACTCATTTTCAGAGTTTGTTTCTTTTGGACCAAAAGTTTTAATGTCGCAACTTGTTCTTTTCTTTTGGTTGACCAACTAGAAAATGGAGAAATGGATAATATTTAAAACGAAAATCTTGGTTTTAGTTCAACTGTTTACTCAATTCCATTTTTAAAATTCTAAATTTTCAATTTTACTATTTTTGAAAATTTTGGGATGTTACAACGACCTACGTCGAATGTACCACCACGACCACGGCCTGCGAGCCCTAGCCTGCCACGGCCATGACTCACTGGAAGACCAGTACCGGTGACAAAACCATCACCGTGGCCGAGCACAGCTTGTGTAGCTTGCTCTTCTCCCTCTGTTCGTGCAAACAAAAGAAGCAAATGGTGAGCAGGCCAAGAACTTCAAACAAATTTGAATTGGCAAAAACACACCTTCGCCACTAGGATCATCGGACACCAGATTGGAGCTTAATTCGATGGAAGGATGACTCTCGTGCTCAGTGTTGTCCTCCCAGATTATCGGTTCATTTAGGTCTATATTCTCCATAGAAGAAGATAAGATGAGGCATCGTGGTTGATCAAGAGCGGTCTTCTCTTTATACTCATTTTTTGGGCACCAAGAATGACATCCAAATCAATTTTTTACTGTAGTGCGTGCAAATTTATCTGGCCCGAATTTGAAGTTGTGTTTTTACATGGTGCCGCGTGAGGAAGAAGGCATACAGCCCTGCATGCATACGCGAGGAAGAAGGCATGTGCGCATTTAATGTCATTAGTAGCGAATACCCGGGCATAGGTATCCCGGCCGGGAGAAGCATATGGGCGCCACCGCTGAGCCTCAAACAAGCCACCTTTCCGAGGCCCACGATTTTCGACCAATCCACCCGAAGGGGCCCGACCGGCGCAGTAAGTCGGACGCCCTCCGAGCAACACTCACATTAGAGCTGGAAGGCGGCCGACCAGCCACTGGCGCTCGGTTCCGAACCAAGCCAACCCGAAGCGATCCGACCAAGCGCTCTGGGCCGGTGCCCCACGAACTCACGGCAACGACGACCAGGTTGGCCCGACCAATGGGTCGGACCGATCCATGACCCGAACAAGCTCGGATCATCTTCACAAAGCGAGCGTCAAATCGTCGAAGCAGGCCTCTCTGGTCACCTAAGCAGCGTGACGCGCGGTTCATCACGATCGGCGAGGATGGGGCGCTTCGCACCTTCCCAAGACGGTTCCCAGAAGGTGGCGCCCTCGGCGTCGACGCTTAAACCTTCTTGAGAGAGCGGTGTAGGATCAAGGATACCGACTAGAGGGGGTGAATAGGAGGTTTTTCAATTTTAATCACTGAAGTCAAGATTAATATTTCTAAGCACAAGCGACAAGTATGGCAATATCAATGTCGAGCAATTCTAGTGTCTACCAATTAAAATTTCTACTCAAATATATCAATGGCAACACAAGCAACACAATGATGATCAATTTACTAGAGACAATTCAAGACCTATGGAGGTAACACTAAAATGATCAAATTGCTAGTATTAGATCAATAGTAATAACAATGCAAACCACAAATGAGGACACTTGGATTTTTATCCGTGGTCTCGAGACTTGCCGGTCTCCCTACTCCACGTTGAGGTGACTTGAAAACCTTCAAGCGGCTCCACTTGCTTGAGCCTTCCCGATCACTAGTGATAGCTCTTCCCGCTCAGGGTGGCGAGCCGTGCCTTCACAACCGCCGGTCTTCACACAATCTTCTTTGTGAAGATCACTGAGCCTCACGCCTCCAAGCCGTCTAGGAGGCGGCAACCTCCAAGAGTAACAAACTTGACGCGGGCTTGAATCTCAAGAGTGCAATCAATATGGCTCACTAATGCAATGCACTCAATTTTAGCTCTCCAACACTCTAAAATCAAGAATTCAATGCTCTAAAGGATGGAGAGAGTTGCTAGGGCTTAGAATGTATTCAATGGAGTGTCCAACTCTGTCCTAGCACAGGTGGGGGGGTATTTATAACCCCCACCAACTCAAACTAGCCGTTATTTGCTCTCACTGTTGATTTTGCGCCACGGCCGGTACTATTAGCCCTCTAGGGGCAGTAGTCTGCACCCATGATGTATGACTATCTGGTATAATAAGCTGCCATGTGACACGTAGCCGTTACAGCATTTTTATATATGGCCGATACTACCGCTCATGGGGGCGGTAGTACCTTTACTACCGAAACATAAGGATGCCTTCGGAAAAGAGCTACGCCAACTAAGGTGCGGTAGTACATAAAGCTGTACTACCGTGATCACCACGCAGTAGTCTTACTGGAGAGGACCGAAAACACACCTCTCGGAATATAGCTACATGCAAGCGTAGTGCGGTAGTACCCCTTTCTGATACTACTTACCAACCAACGGTAGTGCTAGGCCTCAAAATTTTTTCAACATTTTGATTTTTCCATCAAATGCATGATTTCAAGGATGAACTAATGAGCCATATTAAAATGCACTTTTCAAGATTTAAAGCCCAAACCAAGTCCTCTTAATAGTACGGCGACTATCCTAAAAATCCGATCTTTTATTTCCAACTCCGAGATCGGCAAAATGACTAGAAAATGTCTCTAAGATTTTATACCTTCATATCTTTAGCTTCTTTGCTTGAACTCCTTCCATTTTGTACTTGAGAATATCCGACTTCCTTTGAATGACAGCTTTACTGTTTCCAACTTAACCACTTGCAATTTACGT